>VXAU01004626.1:2318223-2406497 GCA_013399695.1 Formicarius rufipectus | reverse complement strand
GAGAAGGTTTTTAAAGTTTTTTTTTTTTTTTATTTTTTTTTTAATTGGTTTTTTGTTTCCCCCCCCCCCATTTATAAAATCAGAAAAGAGATATCTTCTGTGAGCATAGAGTTAGTTCTCATCTATAACAACGTGAGGCCATGTAATCTGTGATCAGTTAAGTTCAGCAGGAATACTTCAGTAAGTAAAATTACTCAAAAGCATTTTGGAAGGGCTGCTCCTTTGTTTTAGTTTGGGTTGTATTGTATTTTGAAGTAGTAGTTTGTCAAGGGTTAGGTAGCATTGTTACTTAAAGTTTCAGAAGTAAAAAATCACCTTTGTCTTGTGTCAGGAAGCCAGCTTGAGAACTGTTAGCTGCTTGTGTTCTCTTCTGGTTTTGAGACGTTACTGAGACAGTGAAGAACAACTGGCAAACCTCTTGTGGCACTGGCTTCTCTTGTTGCAAAGCAGGCAGGTTATCTTTAAACTTAAACAAGAGTTTCAGGTAATCTGGCATAAGCTGAGTGACCAGTTCTTCCAGCCACAAACCCTACAACAGCATTTAATTTATATTCACACATGAAGGCTGTGTAATTCTTGTTGTTGCTTGTTTCAGAAGTTTTGTTCTTCTCTTACCACTTTCTTACATGAAGGCTGTGTAATTCTTGTTGTTGCTTGTTTCAGAAGTTTTGTTCTTCTCTTACCACTTTCTTACAAGACCTAGAAACACTGTCCTTTATAAAGATCACTTGTTAAAAAAAAATTAATTACTGCCTCTCGGGGAATACCTTTTATAAGCAGTTTCTTAAAATCAGTACAACTTAACCTATGATTTTGTTGTCTTTGGTTTTAAGTAGCAAGTAGCTGTCTCTGTGTACTGTTTCATAACTTGCTCCAGCTGAACCTGGTTTTTTCAGGCTTGTCCTCTTTTCTCTGACCTCAGAGTATCTCTTACGGTGACAGCATATGTACCAGGTTATGGGTTGGAGAGAAAGAAAGATCAGACACTTGTTTCAGAGGAAGGTGTTCATAGAAACATTGCAGTGTACAAAAATACTTGGTCTTTAAACAGCAGTGTTCCCCTTGAGACTGGATGAGATTTTTCTTCCTTCAGCTTGGTTTGCAGAATTGTTTCTTTATAGTTCTTGTCTTTTTCTTCTGTAACATGTTTAAGTTCTGACTTGGTTTACAGTGGGTTATTCATATCAGTGTCTCAGTGGGGAATGGCGAGATCAGCATGTGGGAGCTGTAAAGCTTCAGAGTCATGGATATCAGTCTTATCAAAATTACTTCTAGTTGTATAAATGCACCTTTGCCTTGTGGCAGATATCTGAAACGACAGAATGACATGCCTAGTTAACATGGGATTCTAGTTATACTGATTAATATAAATAACTTCAATTGTACCTTAACTTTTTAACTACCACTTTTCACCAGAATACCCCATTACCTCTGCTTGATTAGAGATAATATTGTTTCTTTTTTTAGTCCAACTCCTGTGAACATTAATATAATCATACCTTGTATGTTTGTTTCCTGTAATGTCTCAAGATCTGACATCAACCTATGGTGCTTGCAAAGTCCACCAAATCCAGTGTTTACTGCTGTAATTTATATTTTGTTTTAGTTCTAGGGTTTTTCTGCTTAGCTTGTGGGAGAAAAGGCCAAGATCATCAGCTACTCTAATGCCTTTTTGTTTGGAATTTGGAGTTAGGAATATTATCTGTTTTATCTACATTGCAGGATACATTTTGAATTGATGTGGTTTGTGCATTTCTGATTAAATATTATGATTCAATCTGATACTAAAATAATTTTCTGTGATTTAACATTTTGCTGATATTTAGCCTTTTCCCCTACTTGGATAATTCTGCCTGTATTAATGCACATATTTGAGTAAAACCCATTGGATTGTGTGAGAATTCAAATAATTATTTCCCTTCTTTCACCTTCCCTAAAGGAAATTATAAATGAGCTGCAGCAGTATCCTTCAGTGTCCTTCAGTGCCCTCCAAAGCTCAGTCACTTCCTGAATGCTTCTATTTTATTCTGTAGATAAAAAGGAAGATGGCATTGTGCATTTTATTTATGTTTGAGGAAATGTGATAAAACTAGATAAGTGCATGAATTTAAGTCAATGTAATGTAGATTTGGTTGTATGGAAAAAAATCTGTGGGGCGAAAAAAGCCCTCTTATTTATAAATAATTTCTTTGGATGAGGCAAATAAAACAATAAAGAAAGGTACGTGGCTTTGTCCATGGTGAACTGGTAGATGACCAACCTCTAGTTTAAAATACAGTGAGTGATGTAAATGGCTTTGTGCAGAAATGGCCATGGGCACAAATGAGAGCTGGCATCTGAAATGGAAATATCCACCACTTCTGAACTGACCTGTCAGCATCTTGTGCATAAATATTTTTCTATGTGGGTTTGCAGCAAAGAAAGCAAAAGGTGTCTGAAAGAAACATCATTGTTCCAGAATAGTGAAATTAAGTAGTGCTGTTCATCCAGGTCGTATTGAGCACTTTGCCTTCAGCAAGAACTGAGACCACAAATGAGCTGCAGCCTCTGTCTCGCCATGAAGGCCAGGCATTCTTCTTGTCAACAGCAAGCAACCAGAAGACCGTGCATGGATCTCCTTGGCGATGTTTGCATTTGAGTTTACTGAGTTCATCTGATATCTTCATGTGCTTGGTACAGGCTCTTAATGCTAACTCCCTGCATTTTTTGCCCTTAAACCATAAGTAATGGTTCTTGCCAGTGTGAGCCCCCCATTCTGTGTCCTCACAGAATGTTTCAAATGCTTTTTAAACTCAGTCCTCTATTGCTACAGCTTTGAAATATGGAAACATTACTTTTTTCCTTGATTTTTGTTTAGTTTGTTTTCTGCATACCTGATTTGCTTTCTTCACCTCTTGTTTTCTTTAGGAGGGCAGAAATGTATAGAATGTGCAGATGTCTGTATGTGTATGTATTTTGATCCATGGAATGTATTTCAGATTTCTGTATTTCTGATGAATTGCATCTGTATTACTGCAGTAGTTGCGGTCTAAATTCTTTATTTTACAACTCTTAAATTTGTTGCCTTTGTAAAGCCAAGTCACTCTTTAAAATATGTGACTTGCTGTCACTTCAGAACTCATGATATCTTTTAGATTACTAGGATGTTGACCGGATCTGACTTGCATGGAAACTGTTTTTTAAGAGCTTTATATCTTCATGTGGGAACCTATAAGTCATTTATGTGTTTCACCTGACTGTTGCTGGTGAAACCGGTGATAGCATCCTGTTCAGGAGCAAGTTGCAGTTCATTGACATAACACGTATTCTTTTTCCACCTTCCTCCTCCCCTCATCCAGTGTCAAGTTGTTGCACAGTATTACTAATTTATGGCTTCTTCAGGGCATAGTCATCATATGATGAAATCTGCTTTGGCCTACAGGGAAACTACTGGTATTTCAGTCAGTAAGAGTGGTACCCAGTGAGCAGTATGCTAGTTATCCTTGTCTAGGTCACAGACAATTAAAAATCTTTAATAAGCTTTTGATTGCCCATGTTTTAAAAACATGAATTTGTTCCCTAGAGCAAAATATATTAGATATATACAATTCGTGTGCCATACATGTGTGAGAGCTGAATATGTCACCTGTGTCATTATTTGATAGCTTTCTGTTTTTCTTTTAGAAATACATTAAACTTAGAATTTATTTACAAGTTTCTTTCTCAATGTACGTTTTTGTAGTAACTATATTAATATATAAGAATTTTTATAGATTAATATTGGGGTGTTTTCAGTAGCTAAAGTACAATTTAACATTTTTGAAGGTGAAATTCTTAGGTAGACAGTTTTGTGAGCAGTCACTTTGAGTAGTCAGCTCATTGCATACCAGGTCTTAGTTCATACATTACGGGACCAGGATCTACTGAAGAAAAAGTGCATGGTTGTGAGAGTGGAAATCAATTGTACTGTCTCAAATCTGAGAAGGGGTTATTTACTATTGATAACCAATGATACCACCCCCCCAAATTTTAACTAGCAGTGTATACTAGTAGAGTCATGTGGCTCATAGTCCTCTTGCTCTGTGTGAGATGGCCTCTTACTAGACTCTGGTTTAGTGGCTGGATGTGCTGGATTATGCCCTGGTAATGTGATCAAGGGGATCTTTTTGAAAACCCAGATTCAGTTTGCTGGTTTAGGTGGCCTTGGGCATGAGATATAGTCATGATTCTTAATAGGAAGAGAAGCTTTGGAAAATGACTCACAGAAATGGAGATGATTAATGTTGTAGCTCCCTGGCCAATTTTAATCCAGCCTGAATTTGCACAGTTGATGATGAAAACTGTAATCTCATACTCCTCTGCAGTTCCCCATGCAGCCTCTTGCTAGTCTGGGAATTGTGGGAGGCATTCAGCAAAGTTGACTGGAAATTGCTTTTTGTGTCAAAACTAACCTGCCAGAGAAGATGTCAGGTTCCATTTGAGATGGTTCTCATGATCTGGTTTACGACATCATAGCTGGCTGTTGATGACACAATATGAAAGGGCTGAGAGAGTGTAAAAAACCAAGACACCTGTTCTCTACAGCTCCCACTTCTTCCAGGAACAGTATGTGGTACTGGGCTGTGGCTTTCATGCCTTGGGGAGTCCCTGAAGGGCCCATGGACACCCAGTGGGTGACTCAACCTCAGTTTACCAACCTTGTTTATGTCTCTCTGAAGCAGCATAATTTTTGTTTCACAAAAGGATGATGAGTGTTAGAAGGCTCCAGTAAGGAAGTTACACCTGGAATATGGATTAGTCCTGGCATGTAAGGTTGAACAATGTCTCCTGTAATCCATGCAAATCCAGTATTTTAGCATAGCTTTTGTATTTCTGTGGTTAGCTTGGTAAATTTTATGCAAGTCTGACTGTGACCTGGTTAATAAGTTGAAGACAGAAGGTGAAAGTTTGGCAAAAAGAAGAGGATGGTTTAATCAAAATTGCAGTATGAAGACAACCAGGAATTTCAAGTATTTCATCCTCAAACCTGTTAGTCACTGTGGACTGTTTACTCCATAATGGTTATTGAGACTTACTGTGAATTGAATGTTTCAATATGACAGAGGTTGAGAAAAGTTTGTATTTTGGGGATTTATACCCGCATAGGTGTAAGAAGGCAGCTTTGCAGATGTGAGTTCAGAATCAGTATTTTTCAAGTATTTTTAAAACAGAATTATTTGAATGAATTACATGTTCAGTACTTTGGTTGCTAGAAGGCATTGTCAAATGTTTCTATTAAGGCACCAGCCTCTGTAACCTATGAAGGTTGGTTGATAAACATCCTCTATTACTATAAACATCCTCTTGACCATCTGCCAACTAAGGCCTGAAAGGAAGGAGGAGGAAGGTGGAACCTTTTACTTGAGAGCTTGTTTTAGGGCAGATATCCCATTATATATGTATTCTACCGAGGAACAGATGGTTTGTGAAATGAGCCTAACAAAATACAGCTGCCAAAAAAAAAATCCTTTTCTGAGTCCTTCAGTGTGATACTTTTGCTGTGAATATAAGAACACTTCACAAAAATATTAGCAACTGTAGTTGAAAGTAAATTGTTGGAAATCCTTAGGTTGTATTTCTCAAATGTAAGGATATATTTATAAACTAGTTGAAGTCCACAAAAAATTCTGAAAGAAGTGAGTAGGCTGGTAATTTCATTAAGTAATGGGTCTGGCACCTCCCATTCCTTCCCCTCTCCTTCCAGATCTAGACACAGTTAGTTACTGGCAAATTAGTGAGTGTGAATCAGAATTTGGCTTGATGGCAAATTAGGTGTAAAAACAGGTCAGACACGCTGGTGGGCAACTTGTAAGAGGAGAGTTCCTGTAACATCTCAATAGCCAGAATTGTGTTCATTGCCATTCAGCCAAATTAGTCTTGTATTAAAATAACCATATTTTTTCTTGGTGTGAACTGACTTGGAATAGAGTTTGCCTTGGTTTTGCTTAGAGGGAAATCCCTTAGAGGGATTATCCAAGGGCCTCACAGTTATCTCTGGTGTTTCTTCACCCTGCCTGCCACAGGGAGGAAGGGTTTCAGGGCTTGTGTCAAGTGGTGAGTTCTAGGTTACCTTTATTTTGAAGGGATACTTTCTTTTAGTCACATTGACATTCTTTATTTACTGCTGATGTTTATATTTGCATCTATTTCTTTTTCCTGAAATGGTCCTTTTTGTATGGGTTGTAATAGTTTTCCTGTAATTACCATGCACAGTTAGGTAAGATTTGATTTGCAGTATATTGAGATTCATTTTCTGTAACTTGTACAACACAAAACGTGACATGCTTGAGTGAGAAGAGCGAGTCTGTCAGTATTTGCTATCCTGGTGATGTGCCTTGATGAAGGTAGTTTTCCTTTAGAGCCTTGTGTGGTATTCAAACTCCTTTCCTCTCCTTAGTGAAACCATGTTTGCAGCCTGCTGCCTGGTGCAGTGATCATGAAGAGCATTCTTTTGGGTAAAAGCAAACACTCCCATCTGCAGAAGTGCACTCAGTGTCTGGGTTTTCTTTTGAGGTTGGTGATAGAATTTTTCATGTGTTGAGTCTAGTATATGCAGAAAGGCCTTTACTTGGACTTTATTAAAATCTAAATATTTCAATGAGCCAGGGCGATATGAGGATTACCTATGATAAAGGTGTGTTTGTGTTTGAAAGCAACCTGAAACTGCAAATCAAGATCCTGTTGCACTGTATGGGAAGAAGTGAGTGAGCAGCCTGATGGGAGTTCCTTGTCTTAGAGTAAACTTTGTGTTATTACTGGCAGCTTTTCTTGGGTGACTTACCAGCTACTTTAGGTATGCAGTGTGCAACCAATCCATCTGGAGATAATGCCTGTAAAATGCTTAAAAAATGTGTTAAAAATGTATGCATTTTAGAGTGCTGTATGAACATGGTGATTGCAATCCTGTGCTGTGTATGGGTTTGTTGTGTGGTGTCTTCCTCGTGGCAGTGGCTTCCTGTGTGCTGTTTTCATAATGCTCTGGCTGGTGGTTGAGACCCTGATGATGGGGAGATCCTTTCAGGTCATCGTCTTAACAGAGTATGCAGTACTCTCTGAAATAGTCTAACAATACATGTACTTAGAAACATTTCCTTGTCAAGAATAGACCTTTATGTTTACCAAGCCCAAACTGCAACTGCTAATTATTCTGTACCCAGACACTGAAGTGAGATACGGGATGGTGGATCTCTTCATTCTGAATTGAAAACATGATTTTAATTTTTTTTTTTTAACATGTTAGTAATACTGTGTTCTCCAAGTATTTGAGACTGGGCTGGAAGTTGTTGTTTCATGTAATTACTAGATAATATCTGACTTTTGTTAAATACTTGTTCCACAGTGCAGTTTTTTAAATGTTAGAAGTCAGCAGACAATGTGGAATGCCGGCTTGACTGAGCAGGGGCCTTCTTTTGGAGCTAAGGCAAAAAAATGGAAGTGTGTCCTGTGGAAGCAGGGTCTGATGATACAGTTTGAATAAGAGGGGCTGCTTGCCAGTGTAGGAAGAAAATTCATGCTGCCAAAGCTCAACTGGACTTGAAGCTGGGCAGTACTGTGGGTGACAATAAAAATAAAAGTATTACAGTAAATGGAGTTACATCAGGCTGGTGACCAGTCACTAGTGGGGTTCCACAGGGCTCCATTTCAAGCCTGGTTCTCTTCAGCATCTTCATACCTTACTTGGATGCAGGACTCGAAGGCTGTAAGTTTGCCAGTGATACTAAATTGAGAGGAACATACTGACACCCTTGAAGGCAGAGAGGCCTTGCAGAGAGACCATGAGAAATTGGAGGGGTGCGCAATCACCAACTGTATGAAGTTTAACAAAGACAAGTGTTGGATTCTACATCTGGGCCAGGGCCACGTGGAATGTACCTACCAGCTGGAGAGTGAGACACTGGAGAGCAGCACTGCAGAAAGGGCCCTGGGGGTCCTGGTGGATGGCAAGTTGAATGTGAGTCAGCAGTGCCCTGGCAGCCAGGAGGGTCAACCCTGTCCTGGGGGGCATCAGGCAAAGCACTGCCTCCTGGGCAAGGGAGGGGATTGTCCTGCTCTGCTCTGCACTGGGGTGGGCTCACCTTGAGTATTGTGGGCAGTTTTGGGCATTGCAATATAAGAAAGATATTCAGCTATTAGAGTGTCCAAAGGAGGGCAAAGAAGATGGTGAAGGGCCTTGAGGGGAAGCTGTGTGAGGGGTGGCTGAGGGCACCTGGTCTATTAATCTTGGAGAAGAGGAGACTGAGGGAAGACCTTATTGCAGTTACAGCTTCCTCATGAGGGGAGGCGGAGGGGCAGGCACTGATCTCTCCTCTTTGGTGACCAGTGACAGGACCTGAGGGAATGGCCTGAAGTTGTGTCAGGGGAGATTTAGGTTAGATATTAGAAAAAGGTTCTTCACCCAGAGGGTGGTTGGGCACTGGAACAGGCTCCCCAGGGAAGTGGTCACAGCACCAAGCCTGGCAGAGTTTGAGAAGTATTTGGACAGTGCTCTCAGGCACATGGTGTGACTTGGGGTGTTCCTGTGCAGGGCTAAGAGTTGAACTTCAGGGGTCCTTGTGGGTTCTTGCCAACTTGGGATATTCTGAGATTCTATATGAATGATGAGATTGATGAGAATGATGAGGTCAGGAGATAGTCTATTAACAGAGAACACTAGCTGGGGTTTATTTGACTTGTCTTCCACCTGGGACATCAGAGCTGCAGAAGCTTATCTTCAGTTTCCCTTACATCAGTCACCTGCTATGTTTTTTTATTCAAATGTCTCTGCAGATCCCTTGGAATGAGAGTCAAAACTGCATCCAAACCTGACTTTGGAGTGTATTAACAGGTTTTAAGCTTGCTTGTACCTGATAAAATTGGTATTTCAGCTGAAGTACAGGTTTGGGGTGAGTTTTTGTTGTGTTTGTTGTTGTTGGTTGGTTTTTGTTTATTTTGGGATTTTTGTTTGTTTTCTCAAAGTGGTGGGATAACTAGCAAAACCGATAGGATGAGACTTTTCACTTGGATGTCTTAGAGCTCAGCTTTCTCTAGAAAATTGCTGTTGTAGTAGTACTGGATGAGATCTGTATTTTCCTAGCAAAGTGGAGAATTTTTTGCCTTGAAAGTTCAGGGTGTGAGGGTGCAACCACACCAGCCTGGCACAAGCCCATGTAGCCCCTGGGAGGGGCACATCGTGTTTTTGTCCTCCCCCAACTTCTCTGTTCCTTCCTACCTCCTGTTCTTACAGATGTGTGCAGCTGCAGGGTGGGCAGAACTGAATCAAGGGATCAATCCTGCTGAATGCCAATACATGCAAAGAAGGGGAAAAAGAGAACTGCCCATCCTCTGCAGTAGCACATACATGCTTTGTAATGGGTTCGACTGGCGCTGTATGGCCTTAATAGGATGTTTCTGAAATCAGCTGCCACTTATGGTCTGTCTGGGTTTTTTTAAGAGGAGAATTTGTTCAAGTTGTGTTTTTGCCCCATGTTCTTGGCCTACATTGTTTGAATTCCATGTAATGCATTACTAATGTTTTTCATGTTTTTCCTAGGCTGATCAGAAGCTAACCATAGTGCATTTGTATTACTGACACTGTCATATTGTTCAGGCTGGATAAAAATAATGTAAAGCTGCTATAGGCTCTCTGTAGATACTGTCAGTGGCATCATATAATAACACTACAGATTTTCATAATGGATCTCCAGATGTACAGGAGAAGAAAAATGCTGTTAGGTAATTCAAATGACCACAATGCAGCTGAGGTGGTCTTTTTTGTATTTTCCTCTTCATGAAACAGTTTGATGCTTTGTCTGTGTGTTCTCTTGAAATGGAAAAAATTTAAGTAAACCTTGCTGAATTTCACTTCAGGCGTTTAGGCAAGCTTTTTTAAGATGGGAATAATGTAGACGGTATCTCAGTGATTACTTGTCATCAGCTTTGTTCTTATTTAATGTAAGAGAATGACTTTTTTCTTTTTTCCCTTTTTTTTTGCTAAAGACACATTTCTGTATCTGCATAGTCAAAGGAATATGACATGTCACATGAAGTACATAACTTCTGCCTAATAGCACTGATATTTAAATCTCTTGTTATTATAGCTCACTGAGTTGTGCAATTTTTCAGTTGTTGGATATGAATGGACAAATGCATCTCTGTGAAAAACTAAAGAAAAATGTGTTATTTTTTTTCCCCTCAAGATTTATATCCACTATTTAATTTAACTGGTGGAATATAAACCTTTGCTTGGCATGCTTATTTGGATGAATAATTGGAACAGATTCTTCTCAAAGCTTCTATTTAGAAGAGTGTTCATGTTCTGCCCTGAGGGATGTAAGGAAGCAGGTGAAGAATTGATGTGTTCTTGTGGATTCTTGACTAGTGGACAATGGCTCAAATGTATTTCCATAGTTTCCAGCACTGGTCTGATGCTGGAAGTCTACAGTTTATAACACTGGAGAACTTTTCCTTAGAGTATTTTGTTGTAAAGTAAAAGTAAACTTGGTTTTCTAAATCTAAATAAACAAAAAATCTCCAGCAAAGCCTATGTTGTCATTATAGTAAGTGACCCTTTTCTGCTCTTTGACTTCTAGATTGTTTTCCCCAACACTAGTGAACACTTACTGAAGTGTAGAATCTCAGTTTGTGGCAACATGGAAGTGTTTCATGTACTTAATTAAGAATGGATAACCTTGCTGTTCTGTTTCCTCATAATCTAATTTACCTTACTAGCAATTTTATTTCACTTTCTTTCCTAGAATTTCTTCAGTAACAAGGGTGTTTTATATTCCTCTTACAATAAAATCAATAAAATCTTGAGTTGTTCAGCAGTATGTTTCTCTCTATATAAAGGTTTTAGTTACAGAGTGTTTGACCTGCAGCATTTGTAGAAGAAACAACTGTGCTGTTTTAGGCCCTTTCCCCTCCAAAAATAAAAGCAAAAGATCCCTGACTTCCTTTATCTGCATCTCCTAACTTGGGTTCAGTCTTGTCTTGTAATTACGCATTTAGTTTCAGACGGTGGCACTTTTAAACGTGATGGATTGAGTGTCAGGGTCAGTATGAGTGTAGTACACTGATGTGGACTGGGTAATTTTTCTGGCCTTGAGTTGGACAGTTGAAGCTGGGAATGAACTTTCATGGATCCCTAATAGTTAGCTGTATTAATAGTGTCTGGATTCATGAGGTACTTTCTTACATTTCTCTTTTGGTTTGAGTTACTAAAAATATGTTCAGAGTCTTCTGCAGTTCTCTTCCCTTTCTTCCCACGGATAAATGAGCACTGAGTTCTCAGAATGTAACATCGCCTTTTATTAGTGAAACTGCAGCAACTTTGAAATAAAGGCAGATTGCAAAACTCGTCTATTCAGATAAAAATCTGGCATTGAAGAGTCTGCTGCTGCTAATGGCTGTGTGTGTAGTTTGACAGAAATTGTATTAGCATTGAATTTTCTTATTTTGGTGTGTAATTTTGCTAATATTATGTACCTGGTTCTGCTGCAACTCAAATATTTTTCTCATTGGAAACTGAATATGAAATCTAATTTGTTTTTCCTTCACCGTCTCTCCTCAGAGATCTATCAAATTATGCTGTTTAAATTATGCTGTTTAAGATTCTAGGTCTTCATGGCAATTAATCGTTTTGACCTCCTGTGAGGTAAATATTATTTTCATTAATAGGAAAATTGCAAAGCAGACAAGTAAAATTGCTTGTTTGAGTTATGCAGAGCTCTAGACACATGGTCAAATTGCTAGACTGACTGTTTTCAATAAATTCTTTGCAAAAAATGTAAGCTATAATAATACTGATACTGTCTATGCAGACAAAAAAATACTTTTGTTTGTTTCCTTAAGTTGTGTGACCAAGAGGACAGCTATGAAATATTGTTCTAGAACAGTATATCTTGAAATGTGGATAAATGAGCTGTCTACTGAGAAGAGTACAAACAGTTTTCAATTTTCCTGGGGAAACAGTCAAAGAATCCTTTTAAATTTTATCTTAATCTGGCAAAGAGCGTGAAGGTCCTTGAATGGACAGAGAAACCACCACTCTAAAGGAAATGACCAGGTCTACCAAGTGAGTCAAATGGGGATGGAGACATAGGATGCTTGTGTCTTGTAAAATAACAGATTATCAGTTCCTGTGAAATGCAGAAGAAAATATCTTGAATTACTTTTGGCTCTTCCAGTAGGATGGTAGTAATGAGTTCTGTTTCATCTCAGAGGCAGTGTAGATTATTTTTTTTTTCCTTGAAGACTTGTAACATAGCAGAGCAGAAGTTTGGTTATATGCAAAAAACTTCCCGGTTAAAGAATTTTCTTGTTATTATAGTTGAATTTTGATTTAGGGATAGAAGAAGATATGATTTATGGAGTGTGAAACTTCCAAGAATTTTGACACAGTTTCAAAGCTTTTGAAGACAATGAGTTCTCCTTAACAGTGAAACTTTTCATATTATCTGGGATATTTTGAAACAATGGTGATGTAGTTAATCTCTTTTAATGCATTTTACAGGCAGTAAGCATCTATACAGCTTTTACTGTGAAGCTTCCTTCTGTAGCACATGTGTGGTGTATGTTTCTGGTGTGCTCTGAGGGGGATTAGAGGCTTACAGAAGTGATGCTTGCAGGACACAGGTAGTTAACCAGCATCTCTATTTGAATATTAGCGCCTTAAATGCCTTTTGTGGCTAAGGGTCAAGTAGTGGAGCTTCTGCAATATGCCAGGGTGTTTTGAAAGTTTGGCCAAACGTGATTTCACGTGCTTGGTGATAAATGTTAGTATATGCCAGTGGGAACCCACTGGTCGACTGGTGTGCACTGTCACTCTTCAGTAACAGTGTATCATCGCTTTTACTTTGTTCTGTGTTAGACAGTTCTCTGCCACCTTGTTTTGGGCACCTAATTTTTCTAGTTAACGTTTTGTTGCTTAAGTTACGTGCATTACCAGTTCATCAAAGTGTTGATGGAAAGCCTTCATATAAGGAGAAGTCATTATGGGTGCTAGAAATGAGAAGACTAGTATTTTGGACTGGCACTTGGCTGCTGGATGATGCTGGCAACTCCTTTTCTGTCTCTTACCTTGATTTCCCTTTCCTTGCATTTGATTTAAAGATATTTACCTTATCTGCAAAGCACTTTGAACTCAGCCAGTGAAAACATCCTAACAACAGCATACTTTCTATGGTGCTTCCTCTGTTTTCATTGACAAACAACTTTAAAATTCCAAAGTCAATGGAAACAACAGCTCAGTCTTTTAACAGCAGTCAAATGAATTGAAATTACATGGGGGAGGGGACAGGGGAGCAGAATGGAGTTTTCAAATTGTGAATATGCAAATTCTGCACTTTCTGCTTGTTTCTCCAGTATTTTTTGCCATGGGCAGATTATTAGTTCTTTGTTTGGCAGCAGTGCCACCTCCTACAGTGTAGAATCCTGTCCTTCTCTCATAGCTCAGCTGTAACTGCTAGCCTGAAAAGCAATAGAACAACTTCTGTAAAGAGAAAACTTAACTTTTAAAAAGAAGATACTAGCATAAAGGATAGGTTATTACTTAAGTGGGGGGGGGAAGTGGACTGTCTTTGCATTTGTTATTGGTTTTCTTAATTTCAAACTGATGTATTTGCTTTCCTTGCTTTAAAGTTGTCAGGAATAACTCCAAAGTTCATGTTTTTATGGTTGTGCTCTGTAAATTCCTTGTTATTTCACTTCAGTTAGTTAAAGTCTGGACAAAAGCATTAGTTCATAGATGAGAAGCTCTTTCAACTCAGAAGCATCTTCTTTGTCTAGGTATTTTCCTTGCAGAATGTGCAGTTACATTAAAGGTAAACACAAAGTTATTTGTATGCTGTTACAGTCTGTAGCGGGTCTGGCTGAGATGGGGTTCACTGTAGTATCCCTCACAGTGCTGTGCTTTGCATTCGTAGCTAGAAAGGTGTCGACAGCACACGAGTGCCCCGGCTGCTGCCAGGCAGCGCTGGCACAGCATCAGCACTGTCACATCCCTTCTCCCTGGCGAGGGCCGGATTCTGGGAGGGGACACGACCAGGCCAGCTGACCCACACTGGCCAAAGGGATATTCCGTACCAGGTGACGTAAGCTCAGATATAAAAGCTAAGGAAAGGATGGGGAAGGGAGGGCATTCCTTGTGTACAGTGTTTGCCTGCTGAGAAGCTGTTGTGTGTGCTGGAGCCCTGCTTCCCAGGAAGTATCCAAACCTGGNTCTGGGAGGGGACACGACCAGGCCAGCTGACCCACACTGGCCAAAGGGATATTCCGTACCAGGTGACGTAAGCTCAGATATAAAAGCTAAGGAAAGGATGGGGAAGGGAGGGCATTCCTTGTGTACAGTGTTTGCCTGCTGAGAAGCTGTTGTGTGTGCTGGAGCCCTGCTTCCCCGGAAGTATCCAAACCTGGCTTGCTAATGGGAAGAAGCATCCTTGTTATTTTCCTCTCACTTGTGCCCGTGCAAACATTCACTTTTGCTTTAGGAAACTGCCTTATCTCAACCTACAAGTCGTTTTTCATTTTATTCTATCTCCCTTGTCCAGCTGGGAAGAGGAGTGATAGAGCATCTGGGTGGCACCCGGTGTCCAGCCAAGGTCAGCCCACTACACAGTCACACACTGTGGCTAGAAAAAGTGGCCTCAGCAGGGAAGTGTGTAAGCCTGGTGGTTGTGAATAACCGGGAAAAGTCACGACTTAATGCACTGAAATGATGTGAATATCAGAAGAAACCTTTTCTTGTTAAATGAAATATAAATGAAATTTTGTTCTGTTACCACTTTTGAGAAAAATTTTAAAAATTGCAGTAATTGACTCCTGTTGACAGGGCAGCAGAGTAGTTAATGAATTAAATGCAGTATTACTAATTTTGTAAGTGTGGAATTACTAATTTTGATTGATACTGTGTAATTATGATGTCAAAGGTATTTGAATTTGTATCAGGCTGTAAATCTGCATCAGACTTCTAGTTTACCCTTGATGAAAGAAAAAATAGATCACAGGGAAAACCCAGACGCTCCCCTAATCTGTACTATCTTATAAAGGGATATGAGAAGGTAAAAAGGTTTCACCAATTCACCTTGCTTTCTTGTTAGTAGTGTATCTCTGAGAAATTCCTGAAGGTCTTAGTATTTGAGAAGCAAGAGGTGAATGTTCTCTCAGAATTTTGATGTCAGCATCAGCAGAGTATCCTCGGACAGGCTTCTGTGGTCTTACAGTTTTTTTGTTTCCTAATAGCCTTAGTCTGACTGAAAGTCTTAGAGCTTGAAGGTAAAAGACAGCCTTCCAAACTGCCTTGATCTGTTTTGTTCTCACTAAGAAGAAATAAAACTTCATTTCATCTGAAAGTGAAATTTATGAAGAATACAAGAGATCCAATTATTCTGACAGGGACTCTTAAAGCAAATGTTCTTTAGTTTGGCAAGCCAAGCATGAAGGGGTACTCTTTATTAGGATGCAAATTTTATGTGTGTTCCATTTGTTGTGTAATATTTTCATGCATTTTTTGCTTATTAGAATTATATTTTTATTAGCGTCTGGAGAGGTTTTATTGACATGCCAGAAGTAGTATTTCACTGTTCACTGTGGTGAAAATCAAAATTACGATGATTTCAAACTTTAGTAGTAGTCTGTACACCTTCTTTTGTTACAAAACTCCACTTTTTCTAGAATAAGGGATTTCAATTCTTCCTACTTTTTACAGATTTTAATTTTTTGTACTTGTTTCTACATCACCTTATTTCTCTTCTTATTTCTGTGTTTTTCTCCATTTCCTATTCATTGTTTCAGATCCTCCTTTTTCAGGAGATTCTACTGCTGCTGATTTTTTAATTATTTTTTTTAATAGCTCCCTTTGATACTTCCTCTGTATTTGCCTTTCTGACCCTAAAGAATTTGTGCCTTAGTGAGCTTCAGGGGCAACTGTCTTGCATTTCATGAGTTACTTAAAGCACTTAGCTGTGATTTCTGAGTGTTACTTAACCTATAGCTTTGCTTAGGTCAGCTGGCTCGGTGCTTTTGAAAATCCTGTCTTGCCTGTGTTTCTGATGTTTGAGCCATTAGTGCTTAACAATCATATAGTTGGAAAGCTGTATAAAAGTCGAGTTCACATTGTTGTAATGTTATTTATTAGTTTCTGTCACTCAGCATCTTCAATGGCAGCATATGTTTGGCTGAAGATGAAACTTAGAGTCCTGTGAAAGCTTTGGTTGGAGATGGCCTCTCAGAAGAGCTGTTGTGTCAGTTATTCTGTTGTGGCAGTGTTCTGTAGGTGCAGGAAGTCAGTCATCTGCTAGGGACAGGGCTTTGAAATTACTGGCCTTGAACTGCTCCAGGGGATTAGGTGCTGAAGTCCTGTGTGACTGCTGTTCACAAAGTAGTTGCAGGCTGGTGTTAAACACCATGGGAGCAGCAGCATCTTTTCCCTCCAATGAATCATCTCATGTTTATTGAAGTTTGCTGGTGAAACTTGTCCTGGCTGTCTTTATTCCCCAGGTAGTAATTGAGGTAATAATCAGCTAACACACATACGTCAAAAGCCTTTTGTTTTTATTGTGAAAGGAAAGACAGACCTATGAAAAATATTTTCATAGGCTTATAATGGCATGAGAACACTTTATGTAGGTTTCTTTGTTTAGAAATTACAATGTGTATAGGTGATGTCTTCCTAAAGTAAACTGAGAAGGATATTTTCCACTGATGTTTGTTCCTTCTTTCTTTTGAAAATATAGGCATGTTAATAGGATATCCTGAAAGGTTATTTTATTTCTCTTAGGAGATGAGGGAACTGAAGGCTGTGTAGGGTAGGGAGGAAAAATAATTTTTTTTTTTAATAAGTCAATGAGAAAGATACATCTGAACTTCTTGTGCTTATTTTTTTCAGCAGTTTTGAATACTGTTAGATTCCACTGAGACTACATATGCTTATTCTTGGTGTTTCTAGACAGCACTCTTTTCCCATTTTGAAAAGGCTTTTTCAGTACTTCCTGATGTTATTAATTATATAAGGCTTCTAAAGGTTTGAACTGCTGTTCTGCAGGTGACTTGCTGTTTTGCGGGAACAGCTTTTGCAGATTGCAGAGAAGTGGGGAAAATGAAGCATTCCTTGGGTCGTGGCAGATTCTGAGATCAGAGAGATGAATCTGCAAGGATTTCTCATCTTGCTTGTAGTACTGCATATTGATAAGTGGAACACAGCAAACAATCCTTGAATTGTCTTCAAGCAACACATTTTGGTTCTATCAAGGGTAATGTCAGAAAATAGCCTTTTTCAGTAAAACCAAGTTCTTTATTCCCCCCTCCCTCCTTACATACGCCTACACTGATGTTTTTTCAGTTCTACAAGTGTGTGTTTTCTCACTCTCTCTGCTGTGTAGGCGGCCTTTCCAATCACAATTGAACTTCACAGGCAATCTTTTACCAAAAAAAAAACAACAAAAAAAAAAATCTTTACACAGCAAGTCTATAGTTTTAACAGCAAAGGAAACAGAGAGTTCTAGGTTAGAATTGTGGTACATCTTAGTAATGCTTGAATAGGTGAAGAATTTTGCTCTAAAAAAAAGCAAGGAAAGTTTTTCTTGACCAGAAGGCCACCACCTGTGGAAATTATTTTTTTACCTTCTGCCCAAATGATTTGCCAGAATGTCAGTAGCAATCATAGATGTAAAACAGTGTACTTCTTTCTTTGGACTAGGTTTTTATAATATATGTATTTTTTTTTAAGCTTTACTATCCTAGAATTAGAATGTGATTTGAATGAAAAAACCAAACTCTATTTGTTGGTAATGTGACAGTTTAAATGCAGTGCTTTCTGGAGTGTTATCTTCTTTTAAATGTGAGTTTAGTTTTCTCTGTCTTTTGGAAACTGCTTTTGCTGTACTGGATGATTATTTTTGTGTACTGCAGTTCTTTCGGTGATGATTCTTCTTTTTTCAAGGTCTTAATGTCACACAATGTTTTGTAAATAAGCCTAAACTTAGTTTGCATTAAAAAAACCCCTTCAGCTGTATTTGTATCTGCCTGAAAGACGATAGCAGTAATTAGTTTCTTGAACTCTGTTGATAACACTGTCTGGCATTTCTTAAAGAATTTTGATTGATGCTAATGTTCTTGCTTTCAGGTATTCAAAGTTTAATCATCTCTGTCAAGAATACCGTTGGGAGAGTAGCAATGCATGAATTAAAATGGTTTGCTTATCATCCTATAAAATTTCTGTGACAATTATTGCAAATAACACTTTTACCATGGTTTTACATGCAGTTTATGCTGCTATTGAAGCTGAAGGGAACTGTCCTCTCCTTATCCTGTCTTGTATCTTTTCTGCCTCGTGTCAGCACAAGCGCTCATGTAGCTGTGCAGTGAACTAGATGGGAGAAAACCAGGTTAGAGAAATAATCCAGGTCTTCTTCTTTAGTCTCTTTATTTAGAGGTAGATTATAATCTGTCTCTGATACGAGTCACTGTGCATCTCCTCTAACATGTGAGCTGGGTGGGAGTAGAGGAGGACAAAAATTCATTGGCGTTATGTGCTCTGCCTCCAGCTTGTGCCTCTGCAGAGTTCTAGGGACTGCAGCATAAATCTCCATGGTTACATCTGTTTGCCCAGTCTAATTTTAGAGGACTCCTATCATCTAGAGATGCAAGCCATTTGTAGCAATAGACAGAGGTCAGATGTTAAGGCTAATGCTGAAACAATAGATACTATATTAGAGGACCTGATAGATAGTAAGGACCGTCTTTGAAATATTTTTTTTCTTATTACTTTTGGAGACTTCTTAGAGAACTGCAGCTGATAATTTAAACACTCTTCCTCTCCCTTGCATTTGACATGTGTGAAAGGCTTTATGTTGAGCAGTGAGGAAAAAAAGTGGGCCACAGCACTATTACATGTCCTCTTTCTTTCAGGTGTTACCAAATGTGTGTTTAATTTCTAAATGCCTGGTAGAATGTGTTCTGGAAGAAAATAACTTGATTCAGAGAAGGGGTGATAAAAGAAAGGCTGGGATTGTTACAGGGAGAAACTTATCATGTACTCTCCCTTAGATGTGTGAGTTCGGTGCAAAAAATCCAATAGATTGACAGTTTTATAAGTCTTCATTGTTGTTTCTGCCTTCTTATTAGCACGATTTTCAGAATACCCTTTACCCTTTGAAAAGTATTTCACTTGTTCATTTCCCATTCAAATTTTGTTCATGTCTGTGGTCTTTCTGCTTCTAGGTTTCAGTGTGCTATGATTCATCAGGAGTTGACTATGACATCCACCAGGAGCGTTTGCTAAAGCTGCATGTGCCTGCCTTCGCAAGAATTTGGGTAGGTAAGAATGCATATTCCGCTTTCTGTACCATCTGACTTTTTGGCGTACTGCTAAGTTACCCCAAAATCAGTGTTGGTTTTGTGACTGGTTTTGTGTTGTGTTTCATACAATGCATAAGGGGTGGTCTCCAGTGGGCTGGCTTACCCCAGTGGGCTGGCTGCCACCGAGTGCCAGACTGTATTCCAGTCTGTCACAGAATGCACCCTCTGTACATGAGAGCTTTTTCCAGGAGGGAGATGCAAGGGGACTAGGTGGCTATTCCCTTCCCCCCCCTTTCTACTATGTCTCTGTTGAAGTGTTTGTAACAGCAGGTTGGACTCTGTTCACGCTGTGACAGAATGCTTGCTTTTGTCACGTTTTATAAGACATAGTAGTTCTTGTAGGTGGTTTCTTTTAATCTACTTGTGAAACTCATGTTTTAAGGAAGAAAGGGATGATTATTCTGAATGTGTCTGATGCTTGAAATGACTGGCTTTTAGTACATGATCTGTCCTTTTGCAGAAACATGTAATAAATGTTTAGGAAGTTTGAAAAGATAAAAAGGATGCTGCAAGTGTGAGATGTTGCAGTTCTACCCATGTAGCCTTGCCCACTGCCTCGTATCAAATGCCAGTCCTTTGTAGGTGTGTAATGACCTGGTTCAGGGCAGCATATGAAGAAGGTTGAAAAATTACAGTGTGCAGATTTTGGGGAGTGGGGGAGTAGGGATGGGGATTAGTGGTGTTGGTTTTGCAAAGGTGGGCAGGGTTACATTTGGTTTCAGATGGACCAGCTTCCTGAATTAACTAACAGGTTGTGCAAGCAGTAGTGCTGCTTGAAGGGAAGTGATCAGAATAGTAGCTAGGAACTGAAGAGAGAACTCATTAGAGGTCTCAACTTAAATCAGTTTAAACACATTTGCAACCAGGCAGTAAAACCACAGCTCCCTCCACTGAGCAGGTTTTAATCCTGTGTTTATTAAGAAACAGTGAAAGCTATAGGTGTAGGATATGCAAGGGAAGTTCAGTGAAAGTGACAGTGTAATAAACATTGCTGTCAAAGAAAAAAACCACCCTTGGATGTCTAAAGAAACAAATAGGTTTCTTATGTGAGAGAATCTGTCCTGTTGCTTTGGGGGATGCTGTTGTATCAAAAGTGTCAGTTTAAAACTGTTCTTCTGAAATACTGTCAGCAAAGCTGCGTTGTGTTGGCAGAGGCTCGGCTTCTGAGATTTGACTTACTGTAGTGACAAAACCTTTCATTCAAAGAACATATATATTGGAAACAAATGTGTTTTTTCACGGATCTAGCAGAGGCCTTGGAAAAGGCTATTTTAATTATTTTGCTTCTCCTTGGAATCTTGTTGCCTTTTCAACTGGCACCATCTTTAGTATTGACTTTTACACACAATCATTATTGTGGTTTTCTTTGATACCCAGCTAAGTTACTGCCAGAGGAGAAAATAGTGGCCATCAGTCCCATGATGTTGTATAGAAGTTTGTTTTGTTTTTTTCACTGAAATTTGTGATCCCAAGGGACTAATTAGGATCAGAGTGATCCTGAACACTGTAGTGGGACACAGATAGTGAAAAAGGGCTGTCTTGAGTGATGAGGTAAAAGAAGTCTATTAATTTAACTTACTGGTGCAAAGTGAACAGTTTTTTCCTCCTACCGTGTTTGGATTCCACAGTTGAGGGGTATTGTCTTATACTTTCCATAAAGAATATCCAAGTAATTAAACTTCATTTTGCCAGTGATGATGTCACCATGTTATACCACTGAAATACTTACTGAAGCTGATAAGTTCCTTTTTTTTTTTTTTATACACATGCAATTTTTATTCATTAATGGAAGTATTTTCTCAGTGGAATTTTTTAAATGGTTAAATTTTAGCCCATAGCAAATCTGTTTATACCAAGTTGTATTTAAAACTTAATTTATTTCATCAGTGACATTTCCATTTGTTGGTTGTTTATGAATTCATAGGCTCATGGTCCTATAGATCCAGTTTTGTTTACTGAAATTCATTACCAGGTTTTACATCTGGGAGTTGAGCATATACATGTTAGCAGATAGGCTTTTGTAGGAATAGTATCACACTCCAATAAAGCTGGTATTTGTTTATGTTTCCAATACGGAATCTTAATTGGATTTGTAAAGCTACTTCGGTGCAAGGCATTTAGCAGCATAAACTTGGTTTTGTTAATTCCCCACATTCTTCTGTTAATACTGACAGAATAAAACTTGTAAAGTTCTGCATAGAGCTTAACCTCAGGCTGCTTATTTCTCTTTGACCTTCACTTAACATGAAGAGGAGCACTGAAGGGAGGGAAGAAGGGATGACCTTTGTGTGCAAGTGGCTGATGTTGACCTTAAGTTATATTTTGTACGATAGTGTTTAAAGCTGCTGGGTTTATCTGTATTGTTCTTTTCCTGATGACAGGTTGAAGCCCCATGGCTTCATTTATCCCTAGTAATGAAAGCAGGCTCGATAGGGTTAGGTGGGAAAGGTTTTGCCTCAGTGATTCTTGCTTTTTTTCACAGAGATGTGTTTTACAGTACATAGTGCTGTGCTCCCTGCAAAGGGAAATGGAAGCTATTTGGGTACCACTTCTCTGAGTGTCCAGGAGGAGAGATGTAAAGAGTTGTGTTCCTTTCTTACATTTTGCAGGTTTTAGAGGTTTTGTTTTGTTTTTTTTTTTTTTTTTTTTTTTTTTTTTTTTTTTTTTTCGGATTTTTTTTTTTTTTTTTTAGTTCAGGNTTTGGTTTTTCTTTTGTTTGTTTGTTTTTGTTTTGTTTTCCACGGAGATGTTCCTAAGGTTTAGTTGGTAATTATACAAAGGTGTGTGTTATTAGGACTGTGTAGGTTTGCAGTTCAAGTTGTTTCCCTGAGCAGTCTGAATGAAGTTAGGAAAACCCCATGCAATTAGTTCTTACAATCTTGGCCTCCTTATGAAGAAAGGGAGGCTGTTGCACATATATATTTTGTGTGCATGCATGTACCTGTGCGTGCTTGCACCTGAGACTTAAAGGAAATAGGTCTGTTGGATGCATGTATGTTCCCAGGGTGGTATGTTTGTTCCCACGTTAGTGATTGCTGTGTGTAATGTTTTTGTACTGTGGTATTGCAATAACTACAGTCATTATCTTTAAATGGAAAAGATATAGAAAGTGCTTAGCCTGGTTTTACATTCTTAATGTTTCAAAGACAGTGTGGTGAGTTCATGACAGAAGTCTCACCTTCATTTCATTGTGTATGAGATTGAAGGAATTGGATATTCAGGAACTAAGTGTATACGTGAATGAAAAGAGAAAAGCCTGGATAGCATTAATTTTTGACTACCCATAAACTGGTGAGGGTATTGTGCTTTGATTGCTATTCTCTTGCTCTGGGATGACTGACAGTTTAGTGGTATGGATTGTAATGATCCATGCTCTTTTATGTTAAAGGCAGCTGTTGACTAGGCAGGCCCAGAATGAGGCATGCTATGTCTGCAAACTTCCTGATTGCTGAATGGTAAGGCACACCCAAGTTAGCATTAATCTAGCTAACCTAGATGAAAAAAATAATTGCAAGGATTTAACAGCGTGGATTTTAGCATAGCCTGTTTGAGGCTGACTCGGAGTCTGGGTGCTTGATCGCTGCAATCCTGTGCTCTGGAAATTGTGTGGGAATTGTAAAACTGAGTTCTATAGTTTGCATAAATGTCGAGAACTATTGGCAGATTATATAGATATATTATTTTGAGTATGAACCTTTAACTACCGTTAAAGTGTGGAATGTGGTGTAACAGAACTAGTAACTGTGTACCTAGTGCTATGCATGATTGCAAATGTACACTGATTAACAAACAAAATGTTTTTTTCTAGTTGATTTTGCTATATTAACATTTTGTGGGATGGGCTGGTGAGGAATGAGCAACATTGATTTTGATTTTTATGTGCTATTTTAGGTTGCACGTTGATAAAGGATGTTGTGATGTGCTTCTTAAACTTGAATAGCAACATAGTTTTGCAGTTAAAATATTTTCATTGTTGCAGGTTAATAATAAGAATCAGCAATTGAATAAATCAGACATTGGGCAGGGGTGGAATCTGTGAAGCAGAAAAATACCCAGTAAGTTCATGAACTGAAAAAAACAAAACCCCAAACCAACTAAAACAAACAGCATCATCACCCCCCTCCCCAAGTAAAACAAACAAAGCCCAGAACCAAACCAAACAAAAGTCAGCAAACAGCAAACCCCTGACAGAAGAAACAATAGAGTAGGGAAATTTGGACTCTTAGTGTTACTCCCTTGCTGTGTTTTTTATCTGTAGAGAACAAAAAACTTTGTTCCTTTTGTAAAATGTTTTGAGAACATACACAACTGCTAATACTACAAGTGCACTGACCATTAGATTTCCTAAAGTCATGTTTTAGAAAAGATACACCAACTTGAAATACAGAATTTCTTTAGAGCGCTTAAATGAAAGTGTTTTTGGGAGTTTGGAGATGAGCAATTCTTAAATGATTCCACCTACTGAAAAGCAAAAGATAAGCAGCCTCTGGTTGTCCTTTTGTAAGTCGGCTTGATCAGATTCTTGCCTTCTCTTGGTCTTTCTCTTCATGTAGGCATTTTAATTTTTTGCCTCCAGTTTTTCAGTATCCTCCTTGAACTGTAAAATCAAGACATAACAGCAGTTTCTTTGTGCCAGATGAAGCAGAATAACTTAAAACTTAGAATGTCTTATGTGATATTCTTGCTTGTTTAGATATGAGTGGCTTGCGTAAGGTTAGCCATGTCTGTGTGTTTTGAGTTTTTGATTGGGTATGCAGATTCAAGGAAGCTAGCTAGGAAATTCCAGTGAATGATGCACAGAGCTGTCACCTGTGAAGATCAGAATTCACACTTTCCGCTTGAGATCAGAGAAGATCATCTTGCTTTTCAGCTTAATTGTATTCACTGCTTATACATAATGCAAACCACAACTTAACTCTGCTCCATTTGATGGAAGATAAAGATCAGTGCCTACTAGACGGTGTGAAGCTAATTTTACAGATCCCATCAGCATCAGGCATTAGTCATGTTTTTTTATGTATATAGCATAGCATACATGTCTGTACATATCATAATATGAATGATGCTGTTTAGTTTTCACATTATCATAGACTACCAGGTAGGAAGGGACCTCAGGGGTCATCTGGTCCAATCTTTCTTAGCAAAAGTATGATCTAGACAAGATGGCCCAGCACCCTGTACAGCCAAATCTTTAAAGTGTCTGATATTTGGGAAATCCACTGCTTCCACAGGGAGGTCATTCCAATGTGTGTTTTCATTGTGGAAAACTTCCCTTGCATCGACTTGGAATCTGCCCAGGAGCAACTTGTGCCCATTATCCTTCGTCTTTCCCATGTGATTTCGTGTAAAAAGGGAGCCTCAGTCATCTTTGTAGCATTAATACTAATGTAATTAATCAATAGCACTTCCTGTTAATGTGGGTAGATTTTATAGCCTGTCTTACACCTTGTATATGCTGTTAGATGAATTTGTCATCTGTAACTAGTTCATTCCATCAGTTCCCTATGTAAAAACTTGCTTTTAATGTACAGTTCTTCAGCGTCTTGAAGCTATACTATTTATTTTACTGACCTTTAATACCACTAATACATCATTTCACTGAGTCTTTTTCAGCATATGTAAGATTTTTTTTTTTTTTTTTTTTTTTTAAACAAAGGAAGCTTATGATTTTGTAATTCTTGAGGGTAGAAAATTCAGCTTTGGCTTCATGGATGGCATTTTTACAGAAGCTTAATGTGTCTGAGCTGTAGTCTTTCCCATGCCTGTTCATCTCCAATAGAAAATGGAAAGGGAAAAAGCAAAGTTGGTCATTAAATCTCATCAGATTACATTTTAGCTTCTATATATATTGGAAAATACACAAAAGCAACATTTTCTCCAAACTGGCACGTCCAGAGTGACAGTCTTTTAAAGTTGAGCAATTGCCGGGATAGGGTGAAATTGGGATGTGCTATGGTGGACATTTTGGTTCTATTGCTGTTGGGCGTTTTGTGTATGTGTGCGTGCAAACCTTCTGTGATCGTGTGAGAATGGTCCTCTCCTTAGACCTCATCAGTGTCCTAATGTGTTTGTGAGGCTGAGTGTCTCAGCTGGTCTAGGATGCTCTGGAGCGTGAGTGTGGAGTGTGTTGGCCTGGCCAGCCCTTCGTGCCTTAGTTCCTCCACTCCTTATGCACACAGAATAAAGGCAGGAAAGCTGCTTCCTCCTCTGGTTGTTGGACCAACCTGTTTACTTGGTCCTGCACGCATGGAATTGTTCGGAGGCTTCTGGTTGTATATCTGTGACACAGGGAATGCTGGGGAACACACATTTTGCTTTTTCTCCCCCCCCTCCCCCCCCCCCTTTTTTTTTTTTTGTTTTTAACCCCAGCTTTGTCAATATTGGTGTAGCATGGCTCTTAAAGCCTCTGATTTCTTTGTGTGACAGTGATATCCTAGGAGAACAGCCACTGCTCTCACTACCTCCTGCTTCTGTGCTCTTGATAATACGTTTTTAAAGCCTGTAGCCCAGAGATGGAGCATGTGTATGTATATGTGGTAGTGTAGATATGATTTTTCAGGATATGAGGAAGCACTGAATAATAATTTTTTAGACTCCAAAATGTTTAAAAGAATTTTTTTCTTTGTGCTCCTTCCTTTATTTTTTTATTACTCTGCTGTTTTTTGACATTTATTTTCTTCAGCATACCTTTATCTTTGTATTCCTCTTTTTCTCTCTTCTAACACGTGTGTTAGAATTCTCTGTAGAGGCTTGCTGAGGAGAAAGGTTGCAGTTGAGAACCAGCACACCTTTCCTTTCTCTGAGAAGGGAGGACTGCTTCTTTAGTCTCTCCTCTCTGAAAACAAGTTGCTGTTGGGAGGAGATTGTGTGGAAAGAGGATGAGCTGCAAAATGACTGGCCTGAGCACCTTCCTGTCTGGGATTAATTTAGAATCAGAAGTTTATAGTATTCTTTAAATATTTACATGCTTAGCTGTGAGGGAGTGTTCCTTGGAAATCTTTGCTCCTTGTATCTGTCCTTGACTATAAAATGGAAGCAGTGGTGGATTTGGTCAGACTGAAAACATGAAAGAGAAGAGCAGGTAAGTTCAGTGGCTATTTAATGTTTTTGCTGTGGAATTGTGAGCCAAGTGCTCTCTCATGGATTATTCATCAAAGCAGTTGTTATTTCTTCATTAGTGAAGGCTAATCTGGGTATTTTAGCTTTGCTTTTATTAAAATGGCTTGGATGTAGAAAGTTGTGTTGAGGGTCATAACCATCTTGATAAATACTGGAAAAAGTATTCAGAAGAACTGGTTGAATAAACTTAACTGTTGTCTTTCATCTAGAAACAAAATGTTACAGCTGTCTTTCTTTATTTGGTCAAATTGCAGTCCCCTCTCTGTAATGGTGCTGCCTCTGACAGAGCGCAGCAATGGATGTGTGTGGAGGGAGGTAGGGCACATCTGCAGCTGTGAGCTTTCATGTCTTCCATCTTGGGACTTTCTGAATCAGGAAAAGTAGTACCTTTTACTTTTTGCCTTTCTCTTAACCCTTCCTAATTCTGCAGTGACTTTTTATAATTGAGAAGAGCAGAATTGCATTTGGTATTGATGGTAGAAATTTTGTATGATGATATGATAGAGAACCAGTGTTCTTTACAGAATAATTCCTAATCCTCTCAGTGTGTGGGTGTTGGGGAGGAAGGGGAATTTGAGCATCAGAGTGTTATTTGATGGATACAAATATCTTCATACTTTTCAATAAGAAGAATGCTGCAAGGAATTGAGAAATGCTGTGTAGTATTGGTAATGGGTCTGCTTTTCATGTTTGATTATCTGTTTGATAGAGCCACGTAACAGTGCGTACTTCAGAGCTATGACTCATTGCAGCATGTAAAATTTTCAAGAGTGAGTTTGGCCCCCTGTTTTCATGGTTAGGGTTTAAACTTCCCTATCCTTACCCTAGTTCAGTAATATTTCTGCTGACATGTCCAAAGGCATGCCTACTGCATTTTACCACTTATTTCTACTGTTACTCCATGTTCACCAAATAATATGGCTCTTCATTTTTCTAGGATACCTGTGCAGTTATCTTCAATCCATAGGAGCCTCTAGAGAATGAACTAAGTGGCCTAGGTGCTCTAAGGACACTTTTGGAATTATTCATTTACAAAGCAAAGAGGATTGTGGCTGACCTTCTTCTAATGTTTTTATATAAGGATTTAAGTTGTTTTCTAATTTTGCCTCTTAAATGAAAATGGAGATTTAGGCTTTCTCCTGAATGGCTAAATTCTGAAGGAAATCAATGTAAAAAAACCTTTTGAGACTCTTAGATCTTTCTTGTGCATGTGGAAAATTGCAAAGGTGTATTAATAGATACTTTGAAATTGGGGTATGGGAGGTGTCAACCAACATCACCATTAGACAAAATCTGAGAGCGCTACAAAAGTTGCTTGCTTTTTTGTAACCAGAGGACTACTCTTAGTACTTTTGTTTTCCTCTGACAGACTTTTTTTTTTTTTTTTTTCCCCCCATAATTCTATGGGGCAAAACCAGGATTTTTTTGGTCCTTTGAAAAGCTGTCAAGAACTGACTCCCTTCCCTTCCTTTTTCAAAATGAAATAAACTTTTGAGATTGAGCTTTGGGTTTAGTGCTCCAGCTATGAACTGTTGTTTCTTCTGTCATCTCAACTGAAAATACAATTTAGCTATAAAACAGTTTTGTTCTTTGTTACTACCTGTGCAGTGATTATGCTTCACTTCTAAATTGGATAGTGAGGCAGTTCTGAACTGACTGGTTGAAACAGTACATATTACTTGGCATTTGGATTGTTGGTACAGCTCAGGATCATCCTGATCATGGCTGATACAAACCTCAAAATACGCTTCTTTCATGCTTTTTATTTCAACTGATTTGTCTAGTAATACAACAGTTTTGATATTATTCTTATTTAATGTGCATTTCATTGCTTTCTTACAGTTTAACTTCGTGGCTTCCATTATTAGCTTAGTTTAGCACAAATACACCACACCTGCCATTTCCATTCAGTGTTTGAAAAATAGTGTTTGTACAGTAAGTACTCCTGACAAGGAATTACAGAACTACAGTGAAATGATTTTAGTAGTCAGTAGTACAAAAATCCGAAACAGCCATGTCAAAATATGTTTGTACTTTGTGGTAAAGGAGCATACATGAGTACAGAGGGTTTCATTTCAGTTTTATAATATCAAAATTTGAAATATAGAGGGCACAGAGATGTTAATTTGTATCTTGTGTCAAATATTTTATTTCTTACTACACTGAAGGATGGATGGAGAAATCTTGTTCCTGGTTTGAGCAGCTGATAAACTCGCATGTATTTCTAGTGTAAGTTTACGTGAATCGAAGATGACCCTGACTGTAAGACAGTACTGTAAATTCCTTTTGTTAATCAGGGAAAGTATTTTGAATTATCAACTAGATTTAGTATTTACAGTTCCTTTAATTAGTCTGAGGCATTTTACAGTATGTGTTTTAGTGCATGAATCACATTGGTAAGAGTGTGCAGGGTAATGAGAGATCTGTCACAGGCAAGAACAGGAGAAACCTCTGAATCAATTGCCTTGATTGTAACAGTATGATCAATATAAAATGTATCACATAGACCAATATTTTGTGGTGTTCATATGAACCAGATGGAGCTTTCTTACAGACATAAATCTAGGAATAAATTAACTCTTATGTGTTCAAATGTAAAATCATCTTTATTCTGACAAAATACTTTGAGAGCGCGGAGCTTAACTACCCCCTATCTCCATCCTCAAAACAAAAAGGAAGCTCTAGCCACTTTTATCCATGGCACTCTTAGGCTTCTGGCTAATCTTTTCAAGATTGAAAGCCCTCACAGTGATGTAGAGTTTATTTTCTGGACTTAAGTACATGTTTGAACAGCTGTTTATTGTCTAATTTTATGGTTTTCTTTTTCTATTTTCTGTATGTTTTGTGGTTAAGAGGATAGATCCCTAAAGATTTACCTGATAAGTAGAAAAACTATTGTCTTAAAGTGGAAATGTTGACCAAGAGCCTTGAGCTTTAAATTATACTGCTGTATAATTTAATAATTATTAAAAACAGATTAATAATACTACTGTTTCTTTAAATCATTGGGCTCTCTGCATAAAATGTTTTTATCTTTTATAGGCATTGGGGCTTCACAAATTTCTTTATCTTACCTGAGAGTTGGTGGTTGTGCTTGGTCAGTAAGATCGGTGTTGCTGTAATTACCACCGTGCTGTCTCACAGGTTCTCAAACAATAAGAAAATGTAGGAGACAAATACTTCAAAGAATTCTTTTCTGATGGAAAATGCAATGTTGGGAGAGAAATCAGTGTTTTGTAGGGCAGTAGTAAAATCACTATTTCTGATTTTCCATAGTATTTATCTCCTTTCAGTTGTAATGGTGCTGCCATGTTCGGGTGGATGTGGTAATTTGTGGGAGTAACTTGTTTCACTTTTATCATATTGGTTTAGATTTTCCTCTAACTTGTTTGCCAGATTCCTTGTTTTCTCTGTAATGCGAATGTAAGACGGTTTGTTTTTGAAGTTTTACAAAATCTGCCATACATGCAGAGAAGTAACTGGAATGTCTGCAGTTCTGTTTCTGAAAACGGGTACTAGTTCATCTGGGGAATAGTGCTTTTTTTGTACATATGCCAGTGGTTACCTTCCCTTCTCTTGCAGTACTGCAGGTGCTCTTCCTGTAAGTGGAGTAGTTTTGCATTCCTTCTTGTACGTGTGTGTTGGACCCCGACTTCAGAGTCTGGTTTCACAAATGATTTAGAGTAACCCTGGAGATGTAATTCAGCAAATATTTTTGCATGATATGTCAGGAGTCTTGGGCTTTCAGACTGGTTTTTATGTTGTTCTGGATTTTAGATCTCAGAACTAGTAAATATGTATACATATTTTTAAAGGAAAAGGGGAATGCTGTCTGTTTCTAGTTCTATGGTTGTTACGAGTGTTTGTGATTGCCACTTGGTTTCAATATAGTCATAGAAACTAATATGTATGTGTGGATAACTTACCAGTCTTAAATTTCTGGCAGAGAAGAATAAGAAATGGGATGGTGGTGATCTGAAATCTAGGCAAGAGTTCCTGAATGTCTGAAATTTTTAAAAGACTGAAAGATAGTGTCATACTTTGGTATGCGCTGTTGACTCCTCAGCTCCAATAGGTGCTCAGTCTGTTTGATGTAAATACTTGTTGGGTTCTGGTGAAGTATGAGTTGGAATATTATTGATGTTTCACAGGACAGCTGAAAAATAAAATCAAAGCTAAAATACACACATGATCAGAGCCAAAATAAGTGTGTGCACACACAAGTATAGGTAAAGTCTAAATTATTTTATATTACAGATGTAAACAGAATATATGATACCAACTGGAGTCAGAATGTAACTGCTCTTTAGAATGAAAAAAACCCTCACATTGTAACTTGGAAATGGTAACTTGGAACTTTAAAATGGTGACTGCGTAGAAATGAATTGCCAAGTGTGAAAAACAGTAGAATTAGTGTGGATATCAGCAGTTCTGTAGAGTATGTAATTTTTATGGTAACTGCACTGATTAATTCTATTTAAAGAACTTCATGTTAATTTTACAAGAAGATCAAGAAAAAAGGAGACTGAAGTTGGAAGGATTTTTTTCTATTTGAGGAGAGGAAGTAGAGGGATGGAGAAGTTGTTTTTATGTGCATTGTCACCTAAAGTCATAAAAATTAGTTTATACATGAAGGCTGCTTTTAATTCTTTTTATTTACTATAGTTACCCCTTGGAAAATCAAGTAACTGTATTAAGAAGATTGTTTTTCTTTTTTTTCTCCAGTTGTCCATCTGTTTTTAAGTTCTCAGAACTGGATTTTAGGATCTGTTCCTTAGAGTAGACAAGAATGATGTATGTGGCATTTCAAAGCTAGGACAGTGGGACTAGGCTTGAAAAACTGTAACTTCTTGTGCTCGATAGTCTTAACACTTGCAAATTTTATGTAGCTTTCAGGATCAATAACAGGTTTATGACTCTATGATTCTTTACTGCTTCTCAAGTTCTTTTCTGTTTTATTACTCTTTAGATGGCTATTTTTCTGTATGTATGGGGGTTTAATTACTTTCTCTTTTTCAGACTTAGTGTTTTGTTTTGCTTTCACCTGCATGAATTTTATGAAGCGTATCCCAGGATTGTCCCCTTTGTACTCCTTGCAACTTCTTCCCCCTGTCCCCCATAATTTGGTGTCATTTGAAGATTGTTCAAAGGGACCTCTGGTGACCAAAATTAATAAACTAAGCAAAATATCCTGCAGGTCACGTTCTAGCTGAACTGGCCTGAAATGCTTTCTGTTTGGGTTTTTTTTTAAATGTTTTAAATGTTTTAAATTTTTATGTATTGATTTATTTATTTTTAATACTGATCCACTTCTGTAATCCTCTGAAAGCAAAATTTCCAGTAGTTACCATTATCTAAACTACTTATTTTGGATTTGTGATCTCCAGGTTGTACTGAACAGTGTCAGAAATATCATTGACATAAACTATACCTGTTACTTCACTAAGACATTTACTTAAAATAACTTTATATTTGTTTGTGGCTTCCTGACTGTAATTTATTTTTCTCCTCAAAATGAAAATGATTTTTACCCCTCTTTTTCCCAGCAATATACCCAGATCTTTCTAAGCATCAGAATTACATTGTCTTGTCTTAATTAATTCCTTATGTAAGTAATTTCCCATTTCCTTACTGTTGTTAAAGGACATACACCATTTCATGTTGTTCTGGGATCCTAGTCTTTCACTGATTTTTCAAAGCAAACCAGTGATACCTTAGAAATCATTTGAGCTAATTCTTTTATGTAGTCTAGTATGCATTATTTTAAGTAGCTGCATTAAACTGTTAATTGTTCTAATTCAAACATCAGTTTTGTTGAGGAGATTCTATTTTGAATATTACTTGGCTAACTCTCTTGCCTCTTCCTTGGGGAGTCCTAGAGCTTTTGGGCCCCTCATTATTGAGACCAGATTCTAAAACTGGCTGGCAATGCTATGTGCCACCACAAGTTTAGTCATCTCTGGAGGCTTTGACAGCCTGGGTGGGATCCAGAACCAATTGATGTGCGCTAAGCCAACTTGCTATTAAAAAACTGTGATTAAGTAACTCATTGAGAGCAGTGTTGGTATTTTTCAAAATTAAAAAGATAATACTCCTCATTTTTTGTATTATGTGAGTGTGATTTGTAGCCTACCACCCCCAGAGATATGTTGCAGAGCTTTGCTGGACTGGTATTTCACTTGAGAAGACTTGGAGAGTATAACTAATTCTGTTTTGGTGTTGCTAACCACCTACTTGGGTGTACAATGTTTTTCTGCAGTTCTTATCTGAGCAAGACTAGGCATGACTTAAAGGTCTTCTTGCCTTAGTCAGACCAGTATAGAAGTGCACAGAGAAGGAGGTTTTGGGCTTGGTAAGTTATAAAACGCCATACAAATGAATGGCCTATATGACTATTTTAGTTGTGCTGTATCTGTCATTTGAGCAGACGTGCTGTAGCTTCAGGAACATAAAATATTGCTATAGGATACATAGAATATCTTGTAGGTGTATGTTGTAATACAGGTCTTGGGACTGCTTGGCTGTGAGATGTCCTCCTTTAAAGGACCATGCTTCCAAAGGCTGTTGAGGTAACCGTAATGCAGCTCCATGTGCTGAAAGCTGAAGCCATGGTGACTGGAGGTGATCCAGAAATCTCTAATGGGTCTTTTTCTAAATGCTTGCTGTTTGACAAGTTTCTTCTGCGAATTACTGAGCCAGTGTTGAACATCCTTTGCTGCTGATGCCGATTATACCACTCGAACAGAACACGATGATACTGTGCCTCTTCCTTTATTTAAGTCTGTGAAATAATCTGTGCTGGTAAATTCAAGACATTAAAGAGCAACGGAAGACAAACAGATGCAAATTCAATCTGGTTTACTATTTTTTCATGCAAGTTTTCAGATAACTTCTTGACACGTGGGCTTCTGTTTAATCTGTCATGTCTGGGAAGGAATTTTAAGTGCTAAAGAAGTAGAAAATAATTCCAAATGGATGGAGGACTCAAAATGTAGTTCTGCAGCAGAGTTTTATGTTAATTTGCCTTTTTTAGTTGGAAAGAAAATTTAAGGATATTACAAAAAACAATAATTGCAAAACCTAAACCAACAGAACTGTGTTACTGATCTTNCCCCCCCCTTTTTTTTCTTTTCTATTCATGTTTTCCCTCATTGTGAGTGTAATTTTTCTCTCACTTATGAACAGCTGTGGAGATAATAAAATGTGCTACTCAAATTGTAGTTGTAGTAGTTCTGTTTTCTTGAAAGTCCCAAGCAGATTTAAACAGAAAAAAACCAAACCTGAAACCACCAGAGGATGACGCAGACAGCTTACATAAGAGAGATTGCAAATGGGAAAAATACTAAATAGAACATCTTGAATTTGGCCTGCACATTAATTCAGTGAATGCTTTTGCACTGGTGCCCCCTTTGGAAGAGGTGGTTCTGGCTTCTCCCCATCTGCTGATTGAATGGTTGTTTCAGGTTTCACTCAGGAGTAGTGGGAAAGTATGGGTGTGTGAGATATGAACTTCAGTACACAGCACGTGTATTGCCTTGTTAAAGACTAAGGGTGTCTCTGACATCTTGCTTAGTTCAGCTAATCAACTATTTCACAGTGGCTTGGATTGCAGTGCAGGTTCTGGTGCTTTTGGAAACATCTGTCATACACAGCTCTACAGTTTAGTTCGTGAAACTGGTGTGTTGAGGTTTGGTTGAGATGTTTTACTACTCAAAAATTATCCTTTTCTGAGTGACTCTGCTTGATAAATGGGGGTAGCATATCTTGAGTTGGCTGTCAAGAGCTGTGTGCCCTCTCCTGCCTTCCTGAACCTAAGATAGAGTTGCTCATCCATCAGTCCTTCATTTTCTGAGGTTTATAGCCTAGTGTTGCAAGGCAAAACTGCATGGATGATGGTTGGTCTTAATGGCTGTTCTGGCAATGATAGTTCTTGAAATCTTGACCCATCAGTCCAAGTTCTGGGATTTGCAGTGCAGGAAAAGTACCCAGTATTTTCTTTGGGTTACTCCACAGTTTAGATGAGTAGCTCTAGCAGTTCTGTCACTGGGAACTTAAAAGCGGAGCTGTTTTACTCTGAAAGAGCAACCTCAATTCAAGCCCTTTTTTGTCGAAGACTTTTAGCTTGGACAGATTTCACCCACTCATTTTAGGTTTACTGTTCTGGCAGCTTAAGTTTGCTGAAGGACCCTCATTTTGCCTCACTCACAGTTTGTAACTCTGTCCAGACATTGCAGAGTCAGATGGGGCACCTGAGCTTCCCCCAGTGCCTGAGTGTGTCTTGTCACATTGCTTTCCTCAGCCACACCAGCCTCTGTGAGCTGTGACTCTTCAGAATGGGAGAGCAGGGACAATCTGTTCAGTTCTAGTGTGTTGGCATCCAGCGCAGAGCAGAGGGAGGAAGCGGCTGTGATTCAGACACCAGAGCGCTGAAGAACAGAGAGGAGGGAGAAGATGCTGAGCTGGGAGACACAGGGCAGGCAGGCTCTTGGAGGGGACGAAGAAAGACTGTAAAAGCCAGAAATTGTTTACAAGAAAAAAGGGACTTGGGAGGAAACAGGACAAGGATAGGTGGGAGGAGTCGATTTAGAAGCAGCAAGCAGCAATGAGTAAAAAAAGAAGGTTCTGGGGATAGGAAAAAAGCAGATAATTACTTTTTTGGTTTAAAAAAGTTTTGGATGGGTTGGATGATTTTCCTGTAGAAATTCTGCTGTTTGATACTGCTGAGATTCTGTGGCTGGTGCTCTCACTGGAAGGTTCTTTTTTTTCAAGAATATTATTCTCCTACTGATTGGCTGTCCAGGTCTTGAATTAGTTAACTCTGAACAAGAGGTTTTTTTATCTGTATATTTTGTTTAATTTTGTCTGTTTTACCAGCTGCTACATCTTTGAAGAGAGATTGTCTGTGTCCTCCTTCAAATGCCTGTGGTATTTCTAAGAGAACTGTCTTTCTGTAAATGGAGACCTTTTCTATGAACATAAAATTCATAACATGAATTAGTTTCATGCATTAATAGGAATGTGGGTGTGCAAAGAAGGCTAAAATGTGGTGGTTATTTTTTTTTTGTGTGTGTGTGTGTGTTTTTTTTGGTTTTGGGTTTTTTTGTGTGTTTTTGTTTTGTTTTATTAAAAACAAACAAAACCCCAAGTTTTTTTGTACATAATATGGTGTTCATGATTAATAATTGACAATAATGATCCATGCTAAGGGGAAGCTTTTTTTTTCCCTTTTATTTTTTTTTTTCCTTTGCTCATTCGAAATGAATAGTATACTTCTCTTATAAGCTTAGGCAGTGATAATAAAAGCAATACTTGGGTCTGTCAACATTTGTGAAAAACAAGTCTCTGGAGATTTCTGAATGTTTTATTTAATGATGAGAATAGTATATCTGTCCTGTATAGTGTCTGGGTGAGCTGTCTTGTATCAAAACATTATTAATTGATTTTTATACTTTACAGCTGTGTTTTGGGAATAAGTATTGGAATGAAAGCCAGACGCTCCACTCTGGATTGTAAGAACCATACTGGAGAAGACTTAAGGGATTGATTTAATTTTCTGGTTTAGAAATTTTGAGGGGAAGTTAAAAGCAGGCACTTGAGCTGCCTATTTAACTTGATTTGCCAGCAGTCTCAGAACTAGTTGGATCATCACAGGACTATGGCTATCCATTTCTATGCAAATAATTTTATTCTGAAATTCATAATGTAAGGTCAGCAGCTAGTGAGATAGTGTTTGTAGCACAATACAGTTTGGATAAAGGACTAGGTGTACTTGTAACAGGGCTTGCTTCAGCTTCAGTAAGAGAAATTGTGAGTTTTCTCCCTGATTTAGAAGCACACATTTTAAGGGAAATAAACAGCTTCACAGATAGCTATGCAACACGAATTTGTGGAGTAAGTTGACCCTTACATGTATTTTGCCCTCATAAGGAGACATTCCTTTGAGAGTTGTAAGACAGGGTAATTTCAATTTAGTTGAGCCATGAATTTTCTTAATACATGTGTTATATTTGCGTTTTCTTCTCTAACTAGTGAGGTATACACACATTCTTAAAATCTGTAGGCTATAGTAAAGCTTTTCTACTGGTTTGGAAGTTGAGTGTGTCTGTAATGTGCAATGACTGAAGGCCAGAAATAAAGAAGGTGGGAATGGAGAGGATGGGAGTGTTCTGTCTCCCTGTTCCTGGCAGCAGCCAGCTGCCGTCTGGCATGAAGCTGTGATGTTAAATTGCAGTCCTGGGCCTCCAGCGAAGTTCTGTGGGCCTCGAAGATGTCAATATGTGTTTTGTCCCTGACACAGATTGGATGGATCAGTGGGCAGCATTTAGCTTGAGAGCAGAGACACATACAATCGACATTGTTTTGCAGTGTAGAAACATATGGAAATCTAGGAGAAATGAAATGTATATTCAACCACTGTAAAATAATGCTCAGAAATCCTGTAGTGCAACACATTTTAGGACACTTGTTCAGATAAAACGTTGAATTACCTGGACTTGTGGCTATTAAAAGTGAAGACAACATCCAGTACCATAATTATTTCCTCTTATGTGTGTGTTGCCATATATGTATCTCCTGTTTCCTCAACTGCTTTATGCTTAGGGAAGTGTCTTCCTGCTAGGATCTCTCCGTGGTCTCTTGAAAATAATACATTGTTTGTCTGATAAAACAGCAATTCCTTTGTGAGGGGAAGTCAGGTCTGAATGTGGAGGTGTTGGGAATAGCAGTGGTACTGGATTGATGTTATGCTGCTCCTTACTTGGATTGAAACATCTGTGGTTGTGTACTCTGTTTTTGTTCCTATCTTTCACTAATGGCTTCTACCCAATTGTGTTTCTGTACACGTGTGAGTGTTTGGAAAGAATTGTGTGAATGAGTTTTTCTTTAAATGAATAGGGGGTGTTCTTTATACTAAGTTTCATGTAGGAAAAGAATGGATGAGTGTTTTTTGTCTTGTACTAAAAACCGGGCCTTGTATTCATCTGTTAATAGGAAGTATTTCCATCTACTGTAATGTAACTATGTAAAATAAACTGAACGGTTTGTACAGCACCCAGAGCTAAAAACTGCATCTGAGTGGTCGAGAGAACAGTTAAGGAATAGGACTTGCTTGCAGACAACTCAAAATGGGATAAAAATGGATTATATGTACTAACAGCCCTTTGAGAGGGAACTGACCTGTGGCTATGAAAGCAGGTGTGAGAATTTAGTAATCATAGCTGTGGTACCATAAAAATGCCAGTTGTGACCTCTGTTGCTTTCTGTATAATTGAAATTTTAAAATTCTCATCAGACTTTTTTTGATATACAGAATGAATGACAAATGCTTACTGCATAAATGCTCTGTGGTGAAACCTGCAAATAATAGCACAATTATTGGAGTTTCCAAAACAGAAATCCTTTGACCTTTTGTCCCATCAAAAAAAAAAAAAACAACAACAAACCACACATACCCATGCCATGACTGACAAATAAGCTGAAGCCTTAATAATTGGCTTAATTGCTCATATTTCATATAAAGGAATTTCATAGTATTTCAGGTAATATGGTTTTCAGATGTAAAACTGTAGGGAATAATTTATGTAAAGGAGTTTGAACTAGGAGATGATTCTGCAGGAGCTTTGATTTTTTTCAGTGCATCCAACAGAAACTCCAGAGCTTCCTTTTTCTTCCACCTGCTTTATGTAAACAGTCTGCAGTTGTACCAAAACTATTTTTGTTTCACGAGTATAATTCTTACCTGTTTCATCTAATCATCCAGTGTTAGTTTTTAAAAAATAAGTGTAGTAATTTGAAGGTTTTTCTGTAACAAATAATGTATAAATGCCCATCTGAAACAACAGGCAGTAAAAATTGCTCCTGTAAAGTTTATTTTGATAAGAGTTTTTCCCAGCCAGGCCCCAACTAAGTTTTGAAACTTTTCAGAAACTATGGAGTGGATCTGCTTTGACTGTCATTAAACTTTTGGTACTTGCTGCTGTGTTTAGTACTTGCAGAAATTGGATATGATAGGTTTATATCAAACGCTCATAGCAGAGTTCAGCAAAGACATTGGCACCTCATGAGCCTCCTTGATGCTCAGCAGAAGCATTTTAAAGTGTTACGGAAAGTGAAAGCAGCTTCACCATTGCCTTATGACAATCCAGTTTGTAGTAATTCGAAGTAGATATAGCCAAATATTCCTGCTATATGGATATTTTCATGGTTTCTGTCACAGTAAAATAGTCTCTTCTGTTCTTTGTAAAGGTCTGCTGGCTGTCAGTGTCTTTCAGGTACCTGTCAACATATCACTGTAGCTCTTTTCATGTATGCACATTAAAAATTACTGCAGCCGTAGGGAAATATTTTAATTGAAGAACTTCATTGTGAATTTTTATGGGTAAAAATATGGCTATAAAAGGATTCCTCTTTTAAAATTGCAAATGCAGTAAGATGAAGAATCAGAAATGTGGACTTAATTTGCCTAAGTAATATATACATTTCATATCACAGTAAAATATAAATAGAATTTAACTTTTGAGGCTAGTGCAAATTTGAGAAACAATAAGAACTTTCAAATGCAAATTTTATCACGAAGCTTCTGTTAGCATAACAATGTATTTTGACTAAGAGAGAATGTATTTGGAGTGTGTGAAAGGAGGACCTCAGCATTAAAAAAACAACGGGACTGCACACAGTGCCTTTAACATACAGTGTCTTGTGTACTAAATGAAAGATTTATGAATGAGGCTGGTGTTGCATTTTATTAGTTCGTTACTGCTTTATGGATTTTATTTTAGTTTTATTTTTAAGACTCTTAAGCATTTCCTGAAAGGCCGTGCTTAAGAGACTTTGTTTTTCTCCCTTTTGAAGGTGTTAGTTTTTCTTGATTATATTTGAAGGGCTTTCTTTTGTCTTAAGTAGCTCAAGAAACGTGATGTACAGTGTCAGTTTGAAAACTTATGTTGCAGGGCAGAATAATGTAGTCTGCTCTCAGAAGGGTATTTGGGTTCAAAGGGAGGTCTGGGATAACTGCAGGTCTCTATTTTATTTTAGTTATCTGCACTAGGTAGTCTGAAATCTATAATCACACCTTTTACTTTTTCACAATAGTTCCCTTTTTATGAGTTTCAGTAACATTTTCTGTTATAGATGCATTAAGATTGTTTACTTTGTTTTTCAAGTCACTTATAATTCTGTTCATAATTTCAAACCTGTGGCACTATCATATCTGTTTTTCTAATATCATCTTATAATTCACTACTTCATTGCAAGTGTGTTTAGATTAATACAGAAATCTGTAGGCAACCAGTTGGTTTGAGCAGAGTATTTTCTTCAGCTCACAAAGGTGCAGTTAATTGTGTGTCCATGCCGTAAAATGTCAAATCATAAATCCACTGTAGAAAATGCTTAGGAATGTCTAGTCTAGTGTCTCTCTTTTCCTACAATTTAGAGAATATGGGGTCAATCTTGAAGTAAAAATATTCCTGGTAAATAACAAGATAAATTAAAATATGAGCTTAACCTTATGTAAGAATATTCATGTACAGGAATAATGTTGATTTAACTAAGCCAGCACAGTGTGATGTAATATATTCAATTTCTGTCATTTGTGTGTATTGAATTCACTTTCCCCCAAGGTACTTTGAGACAATCACTGGACTTGTTTTTTTAATGTCAATTTTTCCATTTTTAAGAATATCTTTGGATATTTTCAATAGATGGAATTAAATAATGAGTTCAAGCCAAATGTTATTTCTGTTCTGTTCCTCCCCCTGCATGTGCCCCCCCACCACATGTGCTCAAAGGAGATGCTTAGCTTCATACAGTGGAATAAGTTTTTGTTACATTTCAGGGGGGTTTAACTTCTATATGCAGTAGAAAAGTTATTTTTCAGAGGTAAATGGTTGTGTGAAATGTGCTTTTTAACTGGCACCTTGGTGAGTTACCATCCTCAACGCAGAATCTGTAGCTCTCCTAAGTGCGTCAGGTAACCAGGTGATGGGGAGTTCCACTTAAACCAGTCACCTCTAATGGTTTTTCAGGAGTTGAGAGTGCACTTTAGAGTGACAGCCATACAAAAGTGAAACACTTCACAGCTTACTAGTTGTGTTAAAAGTGCATTTTAAAAATACTAGGAGAATAATTGACAAAGTAAATGACTGGTACAATGGACTGAAAGAAAAATGGCAGTGGGTGAGGAAAATAATTTTCAGTATTGTGTTTTAAGGCTTTTTAACAGTTTAAACACCATGTATCATAAATCCATTCCAAGATTGTAGTGAAAGTTACTGGGGAAAAAAAAATTAATATGAATGTATGGATGGCTTGAGCCCATCTTTTCTCCTCAGGTGCTGAAATTTTTATGAGCTAACAAGTGTAGAAAGCTGAGCAGTTTTTCTGTGATGCAGGTTAATGACGTCCATGTTTGTAGAGGGAAGAGTTCATGGCCTTCCTTTCTTCTTTCTTGGAAATCTGCAACATAGGAATGTATTCACACTTAGGCTTTCCTTTTGAGGAATTATCTGGAAGTTTTTTCAATAATGTCTCCATGTGCGAGAAATCAGCGTATCAGTCTGGTTTATTTAGAGAAAATTAAGATTTGTATAGACTTCTCAAAGTATTTTACTGTCCTTGGTAATGACTTGCCATAGAAAAGGTGCTTTTCTGGCATGGACTGCAAGGTGGCCCTCCTGTTTTGACTGGGTGTCTGCTGTTGCTCATAGCAGGTGAATGATGCTTTTGGGTAAGGCTGAAGAAACCTTTCTTTTCTCTGCACACAGAATGCCCTAGTAACCAGCCTCTCTACTGCTTTGGTCTCCATCAGGTGACTCTTTATTTAAGAACATGTGTATTAACTCATTCCCAATGGCTGTTTCTGAGTGGAATGGGCAATTTTTATTTATTTTGCTTCAGTAATAGTACTTCCTGGCAACTCAAGGAGGTTGCTATGCACATTTTCATAATGTAGGCTCATTAGAAGTTTCCATGACTCATGACCATACACCTTTTCATGTAGATATTTTTTTTTTTCCCAAGAGAGTGTAAGAAAAAAACCCCAAACACACAGGCACATACACTGAAAGTTCTGGTTTTGCTGTTACATCTTGAAAGATTTCTGAGGGAGGACATTACTCACTTATGGATGTGTACATTCCTTCATATGCTATTACTGCCTCATTGGTCAGTATCAGTCTTACTCGCTGTCTTTTCTTGTGCAGATCAATTATTTCAAGCTGTCTCCTCCATCTGCTACCAGATTTGGGAATGTGGCTTTACCCACGGCACCTGCATGTTTTTAACCTGCACTTAAAACACATAGGCAAAAGCATGTTGTCTTAGGGTTTTTGTTTCCTTTGCTTATGCTGTTTTCTGTTTCTTTTACTGGTGTGTGCAATGACCTTATCAGAAGTTTATATAGAAAGGGACTTCTAACTTTTATGTGAACATGGTGGCTTCTTACACTTCCACAAATTCACTGTACAGCTGGAATAACTGTGCTTCACTAGTTTAACATGAAAAAGGACTCATTATTTGCATCTGGTAGTTTGTGGAAGGCTGGGTTTTTTCTCAGTACAGAGACAGTGGCAAATGCATTGTATGAAATCATCAATAATACTTTTTTCAGTAAGTGTCATATACCAGATGGCTTTGAGACCTGTTTAGCTATCTTTTTGTTAATCTTGCTTTGCTTCTTCAGACCTCAAAACTTAATTTCCTCACCTGCTGATCAGCATAGGGTCATAGAAATTACTGTGTTGGGTAAGACCATCTGTTCTTTAATTAGAAGGAGGAACAAATGCTTGGGATGATGATGCAAAAGAAAAGGAAATCTTTGCTCTGGGGTGTATCTCTGGGATCCTCTTAGTTTGACTTGTGTCATAAAGCTCAAAGACTTTGATACCTGTTGTAGCTGTATGTTGTTCAAATATTTTCTGTCACAAAGTAATTGTATCTTTTGTTCTTCCCTTTAAGACTTCTAAGCTTTTTGTTTGGCAGTACTGTACCACTTGGCAGTATGTTCCCTAGGTAGAAGTATGAAGAAGTATCCATCTATGTTGGCGGTGAGCTTGTCAGCTTTCATTTAGCTGAGCATCGTCTCCTGTTCTTGTGGTAATTCTGGGGCAGAAATTCTCTGCATTTCATGTGCCATTTGCTATCTTGGAGGGGCAGGAGAAATCTTAGTCTTCCTGATTTCCCCCTTCATAGTGATATTTCCATGCTGCTTGTTATTCTTGGGCCCTATCTCTGTAAGGCTTTCAATTAAATTGCAGTAATGGATAATTCAAATTTCCCACTGTGTTGCAGTGAAGAAAACACTGTTAGTTCCTGTGAGAGAGAATTTTTGTGCCATTGAGGAGGTATAATTCATAGGAAATACCTTCAGAATTTTAGCTTCTAATTGAGTTGTAATGGTGATGGTGGCTCTGTAAGGGGGACGTTGGCTAAAGCTGCAATAGTACTCCAGGACAGTGCTGCTCTGAATGCACAAGACTACATGGCTGGGACAGAGCCCAGCTTCAGGGGTTAGAGCGATGTCTGTGCTTCCCTTGGCAGTCAGACATTCAAAGTGAGAAGTGGCACTTTTCTTTTTTTCTAACTGCAACTAGAGTAGTACTGAAAAGACTTTTGAACTTGGGGGAGGGTGGTCAAACTTTTGGGTTTTTTGGTAGTAGCAACAGCATTATTATCTAAACAGCAATTCTCAAAACAGAGGTGCATGGGCATGGAACATAATAGAAACTACTTTGTTGGGGTTTGGTATCTTGTGCTGATCAAGAGCAATTGGTGTAGAAATCAACTGGTGTAGATGAAGATTATACGTATCTCTTCAAGAGCAGTCTTAGTTCTCTTCATTCTTACCAATTCTGCAGTAGAAGGCTCACTTCTTAGCAGAGGATTGCTTGAGTATTGCCAGCGTCCGTAAATTGCTTACATTTTTATGTGCACATGCTTAGAAAATTCATTGAACCTCAAGGTGAGTGCAAGTTAGTAGTGTAGAAGAAGTGGATAGGATTTGAGTGAACAGCTGAGAAGGCAAGTAAGAAATTTAGTGGTGGAGAGAGAGACAGTTTCTTGTGAGATACATTAGTGAAGAGGGGTTAAATGTTGAACCCTATCCTAACTAGCAAAGGAATGCAGTTGTTTTTCTAACCTGCTTCTAAGCATTAGAGCCTGCAGTCTTTGTTGTGCTATGTTCAGGTTTCCAAGGAGATGAGAGATATTTTTGTGAAACTGAGAAATTGAGAAATCATGGGAAGAGGAATTTTAAAATGCATGTCAAACCTCAAAATACAGCAGCAGGAAGAACCTGTAATGCTCAATATTTTAAGGTTAGATCTTAAATGCCATATGGCCAAAATTGTCTTTTTCACCAGTGGTAAAGATTAGTGTTTAACTGAGTGCTATTTTAGGATGATAAACAACATTCCTTTCATTTTTAGCTGCTTGGAGGGGAGACCAAGTGCCTCATAATAATGCTGTTTGAGTCAAAGTCTGAAAGAATTCTTTACTCAGGATCAAACCCCCTAAGATATTACTGAGAATTTGTTTAGTTTAAAGATGGTGGAGATCTAATTCTTGAGCCAGCTATTTAGGTCAAGAGGGTGTGAATAGATTTTGCATATTGAGCAACCCAGGAATGTTCTGGACCTTGGACATTAAGAGCTGCGAAAGACTCTATGAAGTGCTTGAGTCAACTTCTTGAGGAAACTGGAGATTTTCAGTTGATAACACTTGTGATGCATATTATATTTTTTTTTGCATGCAAAAGGTATTCATTTTCAAGACTTAAGAGTTCTTGGTAGTTTCAGTGAGTCCTGTGAAGCTGACAGATGAGTGGGCTAATTTTACTAATTGTGAAGGCATGCCATGTTTTGCAAAAGACCACATGAATTAGTAATCAAGAGATGGACTTCTGTGTTGGTGACAGGATCACATTGTTACAGAGTGTTTTAGTGCAGCATTGTTAAAGTTAGATAAATGATTGCAGCAGACCTACCAGCAAAAGGAGACTGTTTATCATTTGTGCTTACATACTGCAAATTACGTACTTGCTGCTGTATGGCCAGTTTGGATTTAGGATTTATTCTAGTCCTATCTTGTTGTAGACTTGTTGTGGTTCTCCTGGCCGTTTTTTTGTTTATTTTAACCCTCTTGTGATCTCACTGATGCCAATCTGTCACTAAATAGGCTGATCTGTTTTTATTGCTGTGGTTACAGTACTATTTGTGCACCTTTTGTATGGCTGGCAGGTTGAGTGGGCAGGTAGGATGAGTAGCAGGAAATCACCAGGAGATTAATGATGAATCTCTTAAAATTCAAGAAGAGAAAGGTAAACAGCAACTAAAAATACTACCATGCAGATTAGAATTTGAGCTGGAAGCCTTGGGGGAACTGAAGTACAGACTCTAATATGGATGGGGAATAGATTTAATGGACATAAATAAAAAACACTAGATCCTATTTAAGTATAGCTAATGTTGTAAAACAACTAACAATGAACTCTGTTGAAAGTCAGTCTTCCTCAGTACTGCTTATTTAGGGAAGCCAACAACTTGTAGCATTGTTGGATCCCCAGCTGTCGTAGTTACTGTGCTTTATTCCTTAAGTTAATGAGGATTTTCCTTCAAGCAGGCAATAACAGGACTTTTAAAGATATGTGGAACCCTTTATTTATTAAAAGTCTATATTTTTTCTATGTAAGATAAAACAAAATGCAAAGCACTGTCCTAAACGTTTTTGTAAAAGTGTCCTGCCTTTTTATATGTTTAAAATCTCTTTTAAGAATGATTTTAGTTGGCATATCTCTTTATGATTGTTTCATGTTGGCATTTAAGACTTGGATTTTGTTTTACTGAATGTTCTAGGAAGAAGGATTCACCTAATTTCACCAATGAAACCCTAATTTCATTGTTTCTTCAGTGGAGGTATTTGAACATTAATGTAAACAAGTAAGGGAGCTGAAAATTTACTTTATTTGTATGAATGAAAATATTTGTAATATCGTATTTGAAAATACTGTACTCGAGAAAGACCACAATGAATTGCAGAGGCTTTGAAGAGTATGAAACTGTTAAAACAGATTTTATTGATGCAAATAAAAGGATGTGTTTACAAGCTATCTCCAATTGTGGTTTTCACTTAAACATGCTGATTTAATAAAGCAGCAGGCCACTGAACTGCTGTGGTGAGGCGAGATTTGTCTGTGCTTAAGCAATTATATGTTTGAGGTCAAGGTAACAGAAAAAAGTTTGAGTTACTTCAAATCTAAAATGAAAGTTTGAGGGGGGGAGTTATTTGGGGGTCAGTTGATGAGAAGAACATAGTTTTTTGTTCTGCTGGCATCTATGTTACCTAGCACAGTGTGTGCTTCGGTGAGCACTTTGAGCTGTGGAGACGTGCTGTGCCAACATCACCATAGAGAGCAAAGTGAAGGGGTTTTTGTAGTGAATCCCCAAAGCTGAGAGAAATTTCAAAATGAAAATAAAATGATCGTCTGTCAGGAGTGATTCATGAGCTGCTAGTCAGTACAAAAAAACAATCAAAATGCTTGTGGCCAGCTACATGAATATGAATGTGTTAAATTTTTATATTTTTTCCTTGCCTATATAATGAAATGTGTCTAAATAATTTTGATTTAAGCACAATTGCATTTGGTTAATGTCCACTTTGTCTTCAAAACATTTCTGAAAGAAAATATGTGCTTTTCTGAGAATGTTTGATTTTAAGGAGTGATACAGTTTTTTAAATAGATGAGATGTATTCTTGTATCTTCAGTTATCCCATATAAAACTGACACCAAGTTTCTTTAAAGGCGTTTTACTGCTGTGAACATATAGCTTTTTTAAGCTTGTGGGGATAGCCCTTTCTAAATGTAGTTCTTCAGTAATTTTATCCTTGAGGAGGATAGTGCATAGGGTATGTCAAATTGCATATATCTTGTCTAAGGCAAGGTCTTGACTGTGGTGTGTATTCTGATGTAAAGTCAGAAGAACTACTGTCTCTGGTAGGTTTAGTAATCAAAATAGTCATATACTTCTGCCAGATTATTTTATTCATTGTAGAAATCAATGTGGTGAATGAGGCAGAGATATTGCAGAAAAAAATTGCTATTTGAAGAATTTATAGAGCATTTGTATAGTGATAGTCTATTATAGATATGAAATTTTTTTATGTAATGATGCAACAGCTTTTCAAGATCAGTCCTTTGTAGAAGTTCTGCTTGATAATCTGTTTTAGGGAAAACTGAAGTATTAATTGCTAGGCTACAACAAAATGCTGTGATCCCCTCAAAGGGTGTATGTCAGGCAAACCTTCTGGCTTATTCTCTGGTGTGAGATCTCTGCTCTTTCCTGCATGCAGGTGTCATGTAGGTGAATGACATTTGAAACTCTGAATAATGATGATTGCTACTCATACAGTAGTAAATCAGCAGCCCCCAAAATGGGCTGGTTTCTGCTGAGGTGCTGTCTCTTGTCTGTGTCCATTTGCAGGCACAGACTCACCTGCCCTCTGGTGTCAGAGCTGCATGCAGAGAATGAAGAATTCCCAAGTAAGAGTTTAATATGAATTTAAGAAGGTGGTTGTGCATTCCTCCATAAAACAGGGAAGAATGGAGGTCTCTCTGTAAGTGGTAATTTTAACATGCACAGTAGCTGTGCTTTTGCCTTATGTCTTTTGTAGAAGAAGTGTTTTCCTTTGCACAAGCTTTCATAATTTGTTTTCATCTGAGAGAATAGGGAAGGCAGTGTGCTTTCCAGCTAATTACATTTTATACTTTACATGGGGATTTTTGTTTCACATCCAGGAGCATTTCAAAGCCTTGCTTCGCTGTTGCTGTTCCTTTGCTGTTGCACTTCTTGCTTCCAGCCCCGTCCTCTCCTCTGAAATGCTGCCAGTGATTATAGAATCACAGAATTGTTTAGGTCGAAAAAGACCACTATGATAGTAAGAGTCCAGCTATTAACCTAACACTGCCAACTTCATCAGTAAGCCACGTCCCCAAATGCCTTATCTATATCTTTTAAACACCACCCTGGATGGTGACAGCCATTTCCCTGGGCAGCTTGTTCCAATGCTTGTCAACCCTTTCAGTGAAGAGATTTTTTATTTTTTTTATTGCCCAGCATAAACTCCTGGTACAACCTGAAGTCATTTCCTTTTGTCCTATTTCTTGTTCCTGCAGAGAAGAGACCCACTACCACCTTGCTATCGCCTCCTTCAGCTACTTGTAGATCTTCAGGGAATTGCGGTGGTGTGAATCAATGCACGTTAAAAATGCTAATAAAACAACATTGTTAAGTAATAGAACATTGTCTCCTCAAGACCTTGAATTTGGCCCTGCCTGGTGGCGCAGCATCTTCATCTGCTTTTTCTCTTGAGATGTGCCATTACTGTGCATTGAATAAATCACTTTTATAGTGCACCTTGTGTAGAGCTACCTGTGCTGTTTGCATTATTCAGTTTGTAAAATAAGTGAATGTCTTTGGTGCTAATTAAACATCACCCTCCCAGGAACCAATTATCCGTGAGCAGAAACAGCAGAAGCGTAGTACTGTGTTGCATCCCAGGGAGGATGAAACATTTCCCTATCCAGTGCTTCTGCCTTGGCTAAATCATATCCATTTCATCAGTCGCATTTATATGTGAGAGCTATAAGAGGAAACCTCAGGGCATAGTAGTGCTTAATGTATAATAAATGCTATTTGCCTTTTCTAATGGCTAAATGAAAGTGCATTTAAAGTTTTTATCAAGAATCTTTGTAAACATTTTACACAACTTTAATCTTTAATGTATTTGTTAAGAGGTCTGTGTAAGAAAATGTTCTTAGGCGTGCTGTCAGCCACAGGTTGAAAGAGGAGAAAAATGTCTGTAGCTGAAAGCTGTTCAACAGTTTCTTAATGGACTGGAACTATGAAGGAAACGAGAGCAGTACAGACCTCTAGCGATTTGAAGAGCTAGGTTAATTAGTGATGCCAAATGCAGAAGGTGACTGTATGCAAATCAGGACGGAGGCATATTGATGGGGCTCAGAGAGCCGTGTGGTATTTGTGCACTAGTTCCAGGAGTCTGTTTCCCATTAAGAGAATCAAGATGCTTTACAGCTTTTTACAGTTGTTTGACCAGCAAAGGGCTTTTTTAACTGCATTGTGATGTTCAAGAGGCATGGCATATATTGCTGTTCTTAGTTCTCATTTTTACAACAAAATTAGGGAAGTATTTGAGTCTTAATTAATCCTTAAAAATAAATGTTTTGTTTTTTGGTTTTTGGGGTTTTTTTTTAAGTTAGTGAACAAAAAGCACTTTTTTTTATTTCTGCCTAAAAATTACCCCTTATCTGTTTCTCATTCACTCTGATCTTGCTTGTCATTAGTCCTCCGTTTGATATGGTGTTTCTTCGCTGCTAATATGAATAGCAGAGAAAACATCATCTTTGATCTGCATCTGTTCCTTTCTTTACCTGGAGAGAAATGTTAAGATCTATCTCTGTGTTTCATTAAGTTCTTAAAAAAATGAGTGAGACGGTTGGTTCTCTGTAGGGAAATGACATTTTCATTTTCTGCTTTTAGCTAAGTATCATGCTGCTGTAATGATTGCTCACTGTTAGCCCTGCAGGTCGCAGAGTGTGTTTGCAGAACTTTTTAGTGCATCCCAAAGAAGCTGCTGGAGAGCATGGTTCAGCTTCAGGGCTTTCTTTGTTCCCCCTGCTGAAGAGACGGCATCCTCTTTTAGAGAGAATGTTTAGCTTTTGAAACTGTAGATTGCAGCAAACACATTGCATTACTTTTATAAAGTGAATACTCTCACTAATGGATGGCACGTGTTATGTTACAGTGCTAAGGAAATCGATTCTACCAGATGCTCAGCTGTCTCCTAGTCTCCAGCTGCTGCTTCCCTTATGCTTCACACCCAGATTGCTTGGAAAGTATTTGTGGTAATAGGGAAAGGAGATTTTGGTGTGTATTAGGTATCTTGGAGTGAAAAAAGAATTCGATATTTTGTGGATTGTGTTGCTTTAGAATTCTTTTTGATGAATTTCTCTGACACATAGAATAATACTTTTTCTTGCGTGGTTACTCTGTGTTGCATAAAACCCTCCTCCAAAGTTGTTGCTGTCTTCAGGGTTGTGTATATGCAGTTTCCTTGTGGGCCTTAGAGCACTCAAAAATGTTTTCTGCAAAATAATTTTTCCTTTTGATTTTATTTAAAACGAAGCTTCTTCCTGGCATTGAAGTTCTCTTGTGACATGATGTTTGACTCTACTTTTTTAATAACCTATTAGTTTAATTCAAAGGTTTTATTAAAAAAAAAATCGATGTCCTGATGCTCTGTTACTGTTGTTCTCTTTGACAGTTGTGAGGAGTGGTGAATCCCTGAAGATTAGTGCTTTAGTAATAAACTGCGTTATGGCTTTAATGATAATACTGCACAGGCAGTTTTTTTGAAAGGAAATTCAGTTCAGTAGTACTGGTGTTATAACTTGATCTTTTCAAGCAGTCAGTATGCACAGTAAAATTCACAGCACAGTGGAAGAATGAAAAGTGTCAGTTGCTTGTTCCAATTTAAAGAGCATAATAAATCATGGTCTGTGTGAGCACTTTGATCTTTTTATGCACAAGTAGTATCCTGACATACTGCCAAAATGAAGGTAAGAATGAAATTAGTACATTTTTGGTTAATGAATGAATGTATTTCTGACATCCTCCTCCTTGAAACAACACTTCAGTAGAAGGCTAAATTTAAATATGTTTACCAGATTTTGAGGATTCTCCTTTTATTTAAATATCTGCAGTATTTTTTATGTATATATTTACTGTAGAGGTTCATAAATTGGCTTTGTGCTTATCGTTTTCTATTTGGTAAAATCTACCACCTTTTTCCCTTTTGGCAATACATGATTTATTATTTTTTGTGGAGTCTATGCCAATACTGTACTGTACTGGAATTGTTGTAGAATTGTTCCTGTATGGTGATGTTTAAGTCCTTTTTGCTAGTGGAAATTCTCTGCGTCCAGTGAGCTGTGTAGAATATCTTCCTGCTTGATAGTTGATTTATCAGCTACAAGGATATATAATTGTACATATCATGTCTGTAATAGTTATAACATAAATAGCTTAATTTTTTCTGATGATTCTCAAATTTACATCTTCAGTTAACTACATTTGTCACTTGCCTAGTCTTTTCCCTGTAGTTGGTAATGAACGGCAGTGTCTGGTGTGCAGGAACATGGGACATGACAAGAATAACATATAGAGAATGATTTTTTAAAACTGTTACTACTGTGACATGTTCCTTTAATAAACCAGAATTTGTAAATATGTCTGCTCAGACTGGAAGTTTTCGTTAGCTGAACTGAGGTTCTGTAGGATATGTTTTTGACCATCTTCATGATTAATGGTGGTGGTATGCCAGCTTTTAATACTGATGATATATTCTGCAGTATACCTTTCGTGATGAGTTATCAATAAAGTACTTGCTTAAAATATTAGTATGTTTGGCAGTTCACAAAGCTAGATGGGCATGCCAATGTTTTGCACTTTTAACTGGAAGAATTTTTGTTTTAAAAAGGAGAGCCTATTTTAAGTTTAGGTTGCTTCAGAGTTGCCTTTCTTGATTTTTACGGTTTTGAGATGTGGATGCTGAAAATAACTGTAATGCATTTACCTTCTGATCATCTGCTGTACTAATCACTTGTGGAGCTTCACAGTTAAACTGAATGTGTCTCACTTTCAGGCTCCTATGGCCACTCTTTCTGATGCATACGGATTTTTTTAGTGTAGTTCATGTTTCATGGAAAAGTCTTGGAAGGCAGCTACAGACAGGGTAAAGTATTTCATGTTGGCATGAAAGTAATGCTGTATCTGCCAAACAAATAACCACCCTGCTCATTTATCAGTTTAGATAGTCAGGGCAGCTATAACAGGGAGTATCTCTCTGGTATCGTCTGCTGCTTTGGCTACAGTTCTTCTCTGTTCTCTGTGTTACCGTGTCAGTTTTGTGTGTCCTTTACCATGCCTTACTGCATTTCTCTGAAACACTCTGCTTGTTTCTCTGCTTCTTGTGCTTCATCTCCTGCTGCTGCTCAGTACTTGTGCACAGTCTAGGGTTACACACCCTGATCTGTACTCACTGTTTGAATGTATTCAGCTGCCCGCTTGGAACGTTAATTGTCTGAGCTGTTCTGTGATGACTTTTCTAGGAAGGATTGTACTGTGCTATGTTTTTTTCTGTGCATGCTTTGAAAAATTGGTAAACTAGTAAATGGGATGCTCTGTTGTATTTCAAGTGTAGGTTATATAGTTTTTGTATTTTTTTTTTAAATAATGCAGTTAATTTTTCTATTGGTGTAAACTGTTGGTAATTTGGCATCTGTTAAAGACTTGTGCTGCTGGTTTTAAAAGCAGTTTCTGTTCCTGCATTGCTATGCTAAACTTGGTCATTTTTCTAGAAATGTGGATTATCTTTTTTGTATGTTAACAATGCTGTAGTTTTGTCTATGCAACTGCTTATTGACAGAGATGATGTTTTCAGAATCCGTGATGAGCACAGTAATTTGATCTTCAAAGACTCTTTTGTACTTGGTGCCTGAAAATGCCCTTTTAGTGTCACATCTGGAACCCAGAGTTCTGTGCCAGCTAGAATGGTGGCCTAGCATTGGTAAATGACCTGCACTGGGATCTTAAATACCTCGTGCGCTCCCATGTGACCTATCCGGAGAGAGGAGGAGCCACCTCTGAATCTGCCCCTCCTGGAGTACGCAGATACCCTCAGCATCATCACTTGGTGCTGCTGTGATTAACAGAACTGTGGGCTGCGTAAACAGACAACTGTATGTACCCAGGCTACAGTGGGAGAGCTTTTATCAGGGCAGTAATAAATCTAGTGAACTGCTAGAAGCTTGAAAATGCACCTTTGCTATATTCCATTTTTAGATTCTTTCTTTCCTGCTTTTTTTTTGTGTATTATTAAACATCAGGGAAGAAAGACCAGACTTGAGTAGAAATGTCCATGTCAAATGTCTGTAGGCTTGGGAGGAGAAAGAGTATGTGAAATGTTGTCTGAGATAGCTTTATTACTTAGGTCTCTTTTTTTGTTTGTTTGTTTTTGGTGGGAATTACTTTGGTTTTTTTCTGGGTTTCTTAACAGTTCAGTTGGCTGGCGTCTGTTGTGAATTTTCTACCACTATCACTGAATCCACTTATTCCTGTCCAAGACTGTACCAGATGAAAATACTCCAAAATCTGCCCTTGTAGTGCAGGAATTCAGTGTGTCTGGGTTGTCAGGCCTTTGCAGTGAGCAAAAGGGTGTGGAGAGGGGGTGGGACTTGAATTCTCTAAACAGGGTTGTTATTGCTTGTCTGAGGAAGAGACCACTCAACAATACTTTCACATGCCTCAAATCAGCCTTTTGTTGTCCCTCTCATGCTTCAGAGTCCTCTGATTTGGTGGCCTGTTGAAGTTTCTGGTTTGGATCTGATAAATCCAGTAGTTGACTCTGAGAAATTGAATGGGAATCCATGCAGCTCTACTCTGCCTCCAGGCTCATGGGAGGTGTTTCTTTGCCCTGTGTCCTCTTCCTCTCCTCAGGACATCAGTTTTGTAGAGTAGGAACTACTGTATCTTCACTGATACCACAGGATGACAGTGTGTTTGCACATTGCTGGCTGAAACATCCAGCTAATTCTGTTTCCATTCTAGTCAGTCTGAAGATTTTGCTTTAGAACTGCTGGATTATTGAAACTGATTTTAATTCAGAAGGTTGATTTTGAGTTTATGGAGGCTCATTGATTATTTTGTGGTGTGAAGAAATTCTCTTCAAATGAATCAGGGGCATTTCCACCTTCTTTACATCTCTCAAGGATTTCTCTTCTGTCTTTGGTATGCTCTAAGCGTACTTGAATCCTACAGGTTCTGCCCTGGGGTAACCAAGTCAGTTATGTAACTCTTGCTTTATTAACACAGCCTTAGAAAAATCTGTTGTTGCATCTTCTTAAATCACGTGAGACATTAAGGTTCTTAGAAGTTTATCTTTATTTGATCATCATGGGTAATAACCCTTCCAATATTTCACGAAGAGAAATTAAATGACATGCCTAAAATAAGATGTTTGCCACAGGACATCAGTTTGTTTTATTATTCAGAAGACACTTCAGTTTCCACTTCTCAGGTTTGGGTTTTCTTGAAGAAGACCCTCTTTATCTGTTCTGCTAGCAAAGTAGATCAGCCAGACTGTTTAGTATGTGTGAATTTAAATAACATACTGGTTTTTTTTCTGATCATTAAGGAAATCACTAGAGTAAAAAAAAAAAAAAAGATGATGTTCTTGCTTTTACATTTTTAACAGAGGAGCAAAACAACTTTCACTATTTTTTTTATAGTTCAGGGCTAATATTTGGCTAACAAGTGTGGTTGAACTTAATGACTTTTCACAGCTTCCATTCCTTTAGAAAGTGGGCAGTTCTCTTCACATTGGTATAAAAGTATTCCGGCAAATTAAGAACCTTCAGGGTTCACCTGGGACTTGTGGCTGAAATGACTCTCCTAATCTGATACAGGAGTCCTTCGTTTAACTAAATAGTATAAAAATCTGTTTATATTCTTGAGTGGTATGCTCTGTTATTAGTTTTGTGATCTTTTCAGAGTTTCTTGGTTTATTGATTGCTTAATGGGATAAACTAAAATTCACTGAGGATAGCACTGGAGTTGGATTAACCAACTCCACTAGTTTGAGGGAAGCTGTGTGAACCAGTTCAGAGTTTAAATGGTTTAACTTTTTTTTTTTTGCCAATGATTGTTTTTGTTGAGAAGTAGGTAGCAGTGCTGAAACTGTTCCATCACTTTTGGTCTTTACTGTAAATGTTTCCCTAAAGAAAAACAAATGGTCAGAGTAAGGAGCTCATGTTTGAAATGTGATTAAATGAAAAAGTCAATCTCTGTGTGTGATACAGGAGATAGTAGAATACTCATGTCCAGTGAGGCACCATGTTGACTGTAAGGCAGGCTGGTATCTTCCATGATTCAGTAATGGGCAGAAACTGTTTTGCTGCATAGTGGCATTTCTTGGTATTCTGATTACTGAGAGCTTGGGAGAACCGCCTTAGTTCTTTGAAAACAGTAGCTTTGTGAGATCGTGCCTTTGGAGAGATTGGGTCACTAGTAGTTATTTGAAAGAATATTAAGGTTACTGAGTGGCAGTTTGGACATCCTTAATAGTTGGTGGGCTTTGCTTAATTTACTCTGTGTAATTTCTCATCTGTATAATTGCCTGGACCACCAAATTCTTGTCAAATTAAACACTGGATGCCCTCTGTCCTTCACTTAACGTGCCTTTTGAAATCTAGCTGTGCTACCAAAAACCCTAAAATGATAACTTTTAAAAGGTATAGAAGATCCTATCTGGCAGATATAAAACAGTATGAAGAACTCTGCCTAATTATTAGTTTTCAGCAAAATCTGAGGTAAATGTTACAAACAGGCATAGGTGAACGGTTAGAGTATGTCTAGTTTGACAGCTGAGATGATGTTTGTAATCTTGTGAGCCCCAGAGATGGAGAATGTCTGATGCTTTATGTTCTTCAGTTCTGGGTCCAGTACACAATATCTTGGCTGAAAAATAGAAAAGTTGAAAAATATTTACAAATGTATTCATAAACCTTTCAGCACCTCTGCTCTTACTCACACCTGAGTCACTAGCATTTTCCAAAAGTATCTTCTTGAAAGATAATTAGCATCATAGTGAATAAAAGGTGTGAGTTGTATTTGTGTTCTCATTTTTGCAAAATGTCTGTTCTTCAGAACTTGTACATTTTGCATAGTTTTTAGGTCAGGTGTTGTTTTTCCCCAGTGACACTGAGTTTCTTTTCGCTGTGGTCTCCAAGAGGAGAGGTGGAAAGGAGACCTACTGTAGTAGTTTCATGAAGGATCAGGAGCGACTTCCTTTTGTTCATGTCCCATTGTCATTAGCAAAGTGCTTTTCTCAGAGTTTTTCATGTGTGTCATCTTCAGCCTAGATGGAGTTCTGAAGTGCATTGTTGATGTTAATGAACTTGGATTTTACTGTAATTTTGTGTATGATGTAAAGTGAGACTGTAGATTAGCCTTCTATTAATGGTTGTCTCTTACTCATGTTTCAAGGTTATATTTGTCATTAGCATTTTTCTGTCTGAGCTCCACTTGCTGAAGTATCTTTAAGAGTCACAATTATGGAAGCTGTCTTACCTTTTTCATTATTTAAATATGGCATACTTTATCTGCAACGTACAACATTATGCTAATGTATTTTGGAAGAAGTTGCTGCAGTTGTAACTAATGTGATGGTTCTGGAGTCAACCACTGATGGACAGATTTAATTGTCTTAAATTGTAGGTACATGGTTACCTTCCTAAATCCTGTCTAGGTTGGATGATGGTACATACAGCAAATGTGTAAAACAAAAGCATTTTTTCCCCCTTGACTGATGGATTATATTACCTCTTTTTAAAGCTCACGCTAGGTATTTGGTTAAGGAATTAAAACGGAAAAATGATTTATCAGTCAAATTTTTTCCTTTTTTTTTTTTTAAAGTTATTGCAGGGTTTTCTGTTATTTTTCCAGCTGTGGGATCCTTAGCAATTGCACAAGGAATTTCCTTGGGAGCCTCTTAAAGGAGAGATATGGGAATTGAATGGTCTCAAGGAGCAGTTACCTAAGCACCCGCCCTCCTTATAGAGGAATCCAATCTTGCTTCAGCTTCCTGCTTCAATATCTCCAACAACATTTTAAAATGTTTGCCTGCATCTTCTGGGGGAATGGAGGGGGCAGGTGTGTGTGGGGGGGGTGTGTGTGGGTTGGTGGAAGGAGGGAAGAAGAGGGAAAAAAGATGTGATGCTTAGGGCAATACTGCACCACATTCATTTGAATCTACAGTGGGGAAAATAACCTATCTACAGAACTTCTAGAAGGATTTGCAGGGGGATTTCCCCCTGCCCCCCTTTTGTTCCTGTTTCTTCGTAGATATTTAATTTCCATAACAACACAGGATAATTAAGTGTATGCTGAGTGCTGGGTTTGTGGTGGTGTGGTTTTTTTTGTTGTTTTTCTTTCTTTTCTTTTTCTTTTTTTTTTTTTTTTCCTCTTGCTATTTTTATTTGGAAGTGTATTATATGTAGAGTAAAACCTCAGGAGGAATATGGTAATTCTGTTAATGGCTTTTGTTCTGAAACTAAAATATGAAACTGATAAACATGGTGAAATGTTTAGGAATGGCACACTGTTTTTATACTTTGAAGCTAACTTGAGGTGTAGTGTTTATTAATGTGTAAAGCTGGATTGAGGCTGAAGGAGGACATACAAAACATCATGTCTGTTATCAGCCTTAAAAGAAAAGTGAAGTCTTAAAGCATCCAGGATGTTACTAGGGCTTACAGGACTGTAGCATTGTGATAAACTACAACTTGAATACTTACATGACTGCTTTTCAGCTCGTACTGAAAACTGCTGGCCTGGAACACCTACTCAAAAAACAGTGATGGAACAGACTCTAAATTATTCTGGTTTCTGGTGCATACTCTTTGTGCCTTTTAGCGTGTTAGGGTATTTGGCAAATAATATGCCTTTAAGGACAGTAAGCATATTGTTGCTGATGAGGAAGCACTTCTGTTCATGTGCTGGACGCTGTCTGTGGCACTGGCCTGTGAAGGTGTGAGAGGAGCACAACTGGGTATGAGCCTTAACAGTAGTTAGAGCAGTCCACCGTGTAGCTGAGTGGAGGAGAATGTGAAGATGGGAAATAATCTGTTCTCCACTGTGACTTTCTGGTGGGTAGAGTGTTGCACTGGTATTACTTCAAACTTGCAGAAAGGACACAGCACTTGAGAATGCAAGCCAAAGTGCTAAGTTATGAAAGAAAGCAAATGTTGTGCTTTGATTTCTGCTGCGTGCTGAAGCTGAGGAGCTGACATTTCAGCAGCAGAACTATTTCTTTATAGAGATGATGAGTACAGGCTGAATCATATAATCTTCAGCTTCAAAAATTAATCTTCTGTACATGAAGTTTTTCATTGCTGCCAGCTCACTCTGAAACTTAGTTATACCATGTTTGCCCCTGTAATTGCAACTGTTTTGGCTGGCTCTTCTGTTTTTGTTTGGGTTTTGGTTTTATTTTTTTTTAAACAGAAGTGTATGTAGTTTTTCCCAGTACTTGCCAATAGTTTGCATCTAAACAGTTACAATGTCACCTTCTCTCTGCCTTTCTATACTAATCTTTTCTGAACTCAAGGCTTTTTCTCTTAGCAAGTTCCATTGTTTGTCAAATTCCAAATGAAGGTTTTCCCTTTGTAGGTCTGTTACAGTCACTTGGAGGTAGAACAGTGGTGTGGATTTCCTCCCCACCTCCCCCTTTTCATTCCAGGAGTTTAAGCTAATATAGATGGTTATATAAAGCTGAGTATGGTTTTAGGGTGTTTGATCTTTGCCTGAAATAAGGTACACCCATGTCTTTAAATGACTGGATAATCAGTTTGGGAAGGGGAAAACCTGTTTCCCTAAGCCTTCTTCTGTGAGATCTAATACCCATTGATCTGCTGTTTCTGAAGTGGATTATGTAGTATCTCTGTACATCAGGGTCTGTTAAACAGTTGGGACCTGTGTGGAATACCCTTGAAATCTGGGTGGCAAAGAGAAATAAGGGAAGATAATTCAGTGCTTTGAGATGTGGCAACTCCAGTGTAGGAAGTTGCTAGTTGTGGTTCCATCATAGTTTTTGCTAACAAAACGAATTCTGGGGGGACAGGGGGAGGAGGTGAAGCTAGAGGAATTTCTAGCAATAGGGATCAAGATGCAAAGTTGCTTTTGAATTCTTTAGGCTTGATCAGCCTTTTTAGGTTTATTTCTTACTCCATTTACTAAAGTGATTCTGTTTTCATGCCAGGTTATTTAGATGTGTTGAATAACAGATGGTTCCATGGAATGGTAGTATCATACATGAATTTCCTGACACTGCCTTCATGACTGGGCAGGGATTCCAAATTCTTCCTTACAAGTGCCTGCCTGCTTCTGCATCCTTTATATAGTTTTGTTTTGCCCTGGACTCAATCAGAGCAAGGATTTCTGTTTCCTGTACCACCTCTTCCAAAGTCCACGTTTGTGTGCTCTACTACTCTTCTTTGTCATTTCCCTCAGGTTCTTTACCACCTCTCATTTTGGTCACTGTAGCCAAGGCTGCCATTGAGCATCACATCCCCAGCCAGACCTTCCTGGGTAGTGAAGAGCAAATCCAGCTGTGCATGACCTTGACTGGCCCATCCAGTACCCGTGTCACTCTAATACTGCAGACAATTTTGAAGTAAAATCATGTTTTCCACTGCCTTAAATACCAAAATGAATCCCCATTGATTAAAAGAGAATGTGCTACTGTATACAGAATTGAACATAAACTCTAGAAATTTGCTGTTCTGTGTCAAACAGAAATTGGAGACGCCTTTTTGAACAATGGCAAAATACAATAAAGGGACTTTATTTGCACATATCAGTATTTTATGAGACAGCCAGATTATCTGCAATCATTAAAATAAAAAAAAATATTTTTCACATGTGCTAAATAATCATGTGAGAAGCCATCAATGTGAACAAGATGGTAATATTTCTGTGGTAACTGTGACATTTGCCAGTTTGATCTTAAGTTACTTCTTTCTCTCGAGTATAATGTAATTTATCCTAGTAGAGATTACATTTACTCTGTAGAGGTTCTTTTTACAGAGAGATGAATGTTAGCCTTGCAGACCATTTAACTGATGATTTGCTGATGTTCTGGTGGGTTCCTTATTTTTTTTTCTATATCCCTTCAGTAGAAGGGTTTAGAAGAGGAAAATCATCAAATGTAAAAGCTAGCCTTGAAAGTTGATTAATTTAGTACTTCAGTTTACCACCTGACTTTGTCAAGAATTGTGTGTAATCTGTGCTTTACATTTTCAACTGCAACTTTCTCCATTATGTCTTAACAGAGGCTGAAGAGATCAAAGAAAGACTAACTATCAAGAAGCATTAGCTTCATACTAATGGAGTTTATTTGGTTGTTCTTGCCTAAGCATAAATGCTGAGGAATTAATCAATAGCCTCATATTTTCTGTGGGATTGAAACCTTTACATCCTTATCACGAGATACCTTCATCTTTTAATTCAAGGTTGCCCATAATGAAAGATCTGATTCCCTCTTTGTGATGAATTAATGTTAATTATGTTTCTGGTGATTTTTGAACTGCTTTCCATTGAAGATAGTTAAAAGTATTTGGTAGCTGTGAGACTAAGTAGAAGGCAGTAAAGAAAATGTGACTTGAAAGTGATGGATAGTTTTCCTATGTAATGATTGTTAAATCAAGATGTTGGTCATTACATGTCAGTGTGGATGGGGAAGAACTGTGTAATGCTGTAGTACTACTTATTTAACCTGTACATCACCTGTTGAAGGTGAACATGTGGCAGAAGTGAGCCTGATTTAAGAAGCAGCTTTTGGGCTACAGTTCTGTTGCCTGTTAACCACTGACCCTTCTCTTCTTGTGAAATTGCCTGTATTCTCTTCAGGTCTTCTGTCTGACCTCACCTTCTTACACTGCCACCTGTGATCTTGGGGTATCCTAGTTGTACAGGAAGATTTATTTGTTGCCAGTGGTCTCATCCATGATGTCTTCCTTTTTAAAATGTAGATTTTTTTTTTTTAATTTTTTTTTTTTTTTTTTTGTACAGCTGAGAAACAAATGAAATTCTGGCTATTTTTGTCCTCCCAGGCAGACAGAAATTTTCTTGTTATCTTTGAGAGGGAACTCTGGACTTGTAGTTCTTGGTGTCTTTTCTTAACCTAACTCACTTGACCAGGTCAGACAGTCATCATTTCGTATGGCAGCTCCTCTCTTTTAAGAGCAACTATAATGAATGTAAAGTAATTCTTCTGCATGACACACATATCTTGTAGATTTGAAGCTTGGAGTTCATTTGGGTTGCTTCCATAAAACAAGCTGGTGGCTGTGGTTGGGTTGGAGTTTTTGTATACAGCATCGCATCTTCTGTATTTGAGAAAAGATTGTCTTTTTCCCACTGTAAATTTGGATTATTTTCTTCATATTTAACATGAGGCAGAACTTAAAATCTGTGTAATTTTTTTCATTGTAAAGTTAGACCTTTTATTACAGAGCTGATTAAGCACATGGTTTTTAAAAATACTTTCTCATATATTGGCTGCCGTTATGGTCTGTTAGTTACTTACTGACTATTCAATTTTATTTTAAAACAGATAAGAACAGTTCCTTTTGAAGACTAATACAGTCTTTGTTACTTGCATCCTACATGCAAGTTATTGATTGATCGTTTTGACATAGATGATATTCAGGGGAAAAAAAAAAAAAAAAGAGTATTGTCTGTTTCCCATCCTTCCCTGCCACTGTGACTTGGTAAGCCCTGGTCTGCTTACTAAAGAGTCACATACTAGTGATAATGTCATTAATTGCTGGTACAGTTGAGGGGTGTTGTATTCTGCTTTGTCATCTCATGGTGTTTCTTCACAACTTCAGCTTTCAGCAGCTGCTGTACATAAATTGGTGCTGGTACTGAATTATTCCCCACTGCCTAAGTATGATCATTACTACTGCGTGCTCAGATGCAGGCTGTAGAAAACAATAAAATGAGCAAAAAGTAATACTGCACTCTGCCATTTCAGCCTGGCACCCAAATCTCTTTATGCAGGATGAGATACTCTGAAGTGAAGTCTGGACATCAGCTCACCACAAAGTTGATTAATACCACCTTCTGTCAAATAGTGTGTGTCTCGGGCAGCTTGCTGTACATGCTAATCTCTGTTTTATTTTTAGCAAACCATTAGTCTCTCACAGGGGAGTGTGGGAGTAATTGTCAGAGCTGGTGAAGGACTGCTATTAAATGGAATTGCTATAGCAGGTGTTGGGTGGGATCTCCTCCATTCTTATCAATTAGCTTCACGTTTAAAGACACGTGAAAAGCAGTCCTGTCACGTGAAGATTTCTTAGCCTTCCTTGTGCACTGTTAGATGGGATCTTCTGACAAGTATTCATTTGGAAGTTTCTGCTCTTTGTCAGCATACCAGGATTTTTACTGTGTAAATACTTTCCCTGGTCTGTTCATTCATTTTTCAAGGGGATCTTTTGTAGGCGACCTGCGTTTAGTCTGGGTCTGCTAAGGAAGTCAGGCTTTTGTGACCAGTTTTGCCATCAATNCAAACAAACAAACAAATCACCTGCCAGCATCTTGGGTATTATATTAACTGGCTGCTGATTTCCATTGCTAAGAGGTATAAAGCTCTTGGGATGGAGTAAACTGTTGTGAAACTGGTGGTTAAGTAGAGGAATAGTCCAGACATGCACTGGGTAAACATCTGGGTAAAATCCAGACCACACCAATCCTGGATAGCTATGTGTGTTGCTGCCTCTTGCTTTGCCAAGCAGGCTGCCCCTCCGGGCTGGGCTCTAGCTGTAGGACAGCAAGGATATGCAGATACATGTTCTGGGGAGAGGAGAGCACCAGGACTGTACAAACAAATGGGGCCTGTTGGTCTTAGTGACCACTGGTAGTGTGAGGAAGGTCTGCAAGGTGGGAGGTGATGGGATAAGTTCTTTCCATCCTGCGTGTTCACTTCCCACCAAAGCTTGTTTTGTCAGTCTTTTTTAGTCCAGTTTGCTTTATTGCAGCCCGTGGTGTTTCAGGAGTTTTTCAGTTACCTTGAAAGTTGGAGCTTACAGCTTGATTTCATAGAAACTCCTCAGTTTTATCTTCAATTTATCAATGTTGGAGTGCAATAAAAATTTCCAAAACATAAAACCTACCGAATTTAAGACAAGCAGAGGTAAAGGTGGTACAAACCAGAACATGGGGTCTTTTGCTTGCTGTACTCCTGATCCTGCAGTTACCCAAACTCTTTTTGTGAGTACTACGATTATGACCAGGAATCTTCTGTACCTTTATTGATTCCTTTATTCTAACCTTCTCTGAGAAGCTTGTTACACAGATGGGGTTGTTCAGGAAGCTCATGGCAGCACAAGATGAGCTCAAAATAAACAGAGTTCCCAGCAGGGGAACTAATCAAGCACTGAGTTGAGAACTCTCTTTGGTGTTGGGATGAGAACTAGTTAGGATTAATTCTCTCCTTCAGTTCATAGCTACCTCAATTTCTGTAAAGGAAAAACAGTTGTTAAAGCACCATAAACATTCATGAAATAATTAGTCTGTAGAGCCAGCTGCAGTACCTTGCAACTTACGGAATTGAAGAAGTTTTTAGTTTGTAAGGAATCCTAGAAACAGAATTTTGTTTCGAATAATTTGGAAGTGTAGATAATGTTAGTACATTTTATTTATTTCTGTCTAGTTGCTAGTTCTATGGGTATCAGATAAAAGCCAGCCATTGCTGCATTGTACATTTGGATATTAATTGGAGGGGTAGTACAAGTTCTGTACATTACTTAGATTTCACACATGAATGTTCCTAGTAGGATTTTAATGGTGCACAGGACTTGTATTTCAGTCTCCTGGCTCTGTAGCAACTTCTCTCTCAGTTACTGAACCAGAGCAAAGAATACACTCCTGCAAAAGGCAGAGAAAAGTTTGTTTGATACTGTTCTTGTTTCAGTGTTTTTTTCCCTTCTTGCTGCAAGTTCTTTGTTGACATAGCCATAACTGCTTGAAATACCACAGCCTTTTAATGACTCTCCTGTCTCTTGCCACTGCTATAGTAGTAGAACTAGTGATGAAAACATACTACAGGAGTACTAAAAATTGAACCTAAAAGTGAATGTGGCATGATATGTAGGAGGATTAATGTCCTAGTTCTAATGCATTCTAGTGCCTTAGTTAGTAGAACGAAAAAATTCATCTTATAATTTGGAAGTAATAGAGGAGGCTACATTTGCAACTCCCTGCTCCATCTTAAATATGTGGGTTTTGTGTTTTTCAATTTTTATTTAATAAGTGAATCAGAGTCATTCTGCTGTCTGTTTTGAAAATCTTTGATGCATGGAAAGAAAAGCAATTGGTGTACAAGTTGATAGAACTACTGACTTATCTACTGCACAAAAAACCCCTCATAGTATTCTTGATTTATGAATGTGTGCATGCTTGTATTCATCAAGGATACAGAAATCAACTCTGGCCCTTGATTTTGGAGGAAAGGAAATAACACTGGTTTTGAGGTAATGGGAAGGCAGTTGGAAATAAATGTATGAAATTACATTGAACATACCTTCATGTTTGCTTCTTAAATGGAAGATGAACTTGTGGATCGTTTCACACTAGATTTTTCTCAGTCTTGCATTAATGATTGACAATATCTTCCTTTCTTCCTATATACATACATACATATATAAAGTAGAAAGATCCGTAAGGGACCCCTGTCCTGAAGAGAAATCCATACCGCTACGTTATCTATTTTTATTTTGTCCAGTGACTTCATCAGAGAAGTAGTGCATAGCACACTGCATACCACAGTTGTGTGTTCTCTGACCAAAACTGTAACCTGTTGACATGGAGAGCTCCTTAGCAGTGAACTGTATTAATTCAAGTTCTACCAATAAGGCTTTTTTATGTAGAATAGTAGAGTGAGTAAGGATCAAAAACAAAGAATTTTTTGAAGCCAGGTGCTTATGAGCCTAAAGTTTGATTTGGATTTCTTGACCTTGATGCTTGACATGATGGTCTGCTTTCAAAAAAAGATATTCTGAGTTGTTGGCGATATGTAACAAAGAAGTTTGATTGAAAGGATCACCAGGTTGTAATGAAGTTCTGAGTATAACCAGAAAGAACAAAGGGAATAATTGAACTTTTTCATTTTCTTGCCCAGATGAAAGTTTTTAAAGCCACTTGTAGGAGCTCTGCATTTTTTGTAGTGTCCTCAACTTGACAGTCATAAATCTTTTACCTGACAGCATAGGAGTGTTTGAAATAGACTTTTAAAAAAATCGCAAAGTATCTAAGAATGCAGAAGAGTAATTTTTAAGTTTCCACTATATGTGAAATTACTTCAGCTGCAAAGTACAGTAGTACAGTACTGTCTGCTTACTTATGTTCTGGTTTGAATAGTGTTAAGAAATCATTTATATTGTCAGTTCATGCATAAAAATGCCATTTCTTACTGAAGAGTTGCTTTCTCCCCACTGTCATTACCAACATATTTCATTTTGTGCAGGTATTTCAAGGTGTCTGGTAAATCTCTGTGTGCACCAACAACTTCTGTCTGCTTGTTTTCTCCTCTGCTGATTAACTATTGACCATTAGCTGCAGGAATTGTGTGCTAATACAGCCTCTCTGCTGGAAGTTAGGTTGTTGATCTAAAATAATATTTGTAACAATCAATAACCCAGAAGTACAGCACTTTACTGCTACTGCTTCTTCTTATCAGTCAGCATCTGTTCAGACTGCTCACCAAATTGTTACACCTCAAAAACAGTACAGTAATTTACTATCTAGTGATTCATTTCCCACAAATGCATGTCTCAGTTTTTTTTGCCTGTCTGTATAGAAATTCCTTTATAGCAGTGATGATAAAAGGGTATTTTTATAGCATGTTAAGTACATAAAATTTAACTGCTGTGCTCATATGTAACTATTTCAGTTAAATAATTTTCTTATTAATATTTTAAATAGTTTTCTATTTAGAGAACTTTTCAGTTTGTATTTTAAAACTGGAAGCTGGTCTTTCTTAGTGTATGCTGCCTTCACAAGTAGTAGTCATAACTGTTTCTCAAACCTCAGTGTAATCTCTGCACTGAGTGTTGCCTTCTGTCATTATGAAGTTCAGTTTTAGGTCTCTGGTCTGTGTTCTTGATGCTTTTGTTTACTGCTGTGAATGTATCTGAAGGGAGCTCTGACCCCCTGCTTGAGCACATGTGAGGTAGCAGGGGATGTGTTGCAGTGGGTGTGAGTTGGGTTATCACTAGTGCTTTGGCTTAATGTACTGCAGCAGGAAGTGTATCAAAATGAAAATAGTGTTCATACAATGGAAATAAACGAAACTCTTGAATTGATGTTGTGTTGCTTTAACCCCAGCCAGCAACCAAGCCCCCCCATCCGCTCGCTCACTCCCCCAGCAGTGGGATTGGTGAGAGAATCAGAGGGGTAAGAGCCAGAAAACTCAGGGATTGATATAAAGGCAATTTAATAGGGACAGCAGAAGCCACACATGCAAGCAAAGCAAACAAGGAATTCATTCACTTCTTCCCATGGCCAGGCAGGAGCTCAGCTATCGCCAGGAGAGCAGGGACCCATCACATGTAATGGTTACTTGGGAAGACAAACCCCATCGCTCCAAACGCCCCCCTTCCTCCTTCTACCTCCCACTTTATATGCTCAGCATGATGCCATATGGAATGGAATATCCCTTTGGTCAGTTAGGGTCACCTGTGCCAGCCGTGTCTCCAGCCTCCCATGTGTCCTTCACTCCTTGCCAGTGTGGCAGTATGAAAAGCAGAAAAGGCCTTGGCCCTGTGTGAGCACTGCTCAGCAATAACAAAAACATCACTGTATTATCAACCCTGCGTTCAGCACAAATCCCAAACAGCCCTATACCAGCCACTGTGAAGAAAATTAATTCTACCTCAGCCCAAACCAGCATGCTGTACTTGAAAGTAAATGTTCTTTTTAAATTTTAATCTAAGCCACCAATCATTTATGGTTACAGAATATTCTGAGTTGAAAGGGACCCACAGGGATCATAGGGTCCAACTCTTAAATCCCTTCTACAAATTCTTTAGTCGGATAGGATTGTTTTAATTTACTTTGGGTCTGTAATTTAAATGAAAACACAGTGCTAAGTAAGAACTGAAGAATTAAAATCCTCTTCTGTTCCTCAAAAAAATGTGGTGTTTTTTTCTTCTTTTTTTATTTTTTTTCCCTGAATCTCTACTAAGAACATGAATAGTTTTCATAAAGATGTAACCAGGCTCAGTAAAGCTTAATTCTTACAGCAGCAGTCATCATATTCAGTCCATAAAATGCAGTGAACTGGAGAATTTTAGCATCATGTAACTGAGATTATTACATATATTCAAAGGGATGTTCTTCCATGATTCCCAGATGCTTTAATCTCTCAGTGCTGATTTGCTGGAGCAGTGGAAGGAGATCCATTGGCTTAATTTTCATGTGTATTAACACTAATGCAGCAGCATCCGAGTTTCTTTGCATGTGACTTTCATGCAGCTTAAATTCTGCTTTTCTGCTCTCACTTCACTTTGTTGCTTTGTTTGCATTCCACATACACTTACAACTAAAATATTTTCTCATACCATACTTTGAACTTACCACTTCTGTCCTTGAAGCTAAATAAAATAGAATTAGTGGGAGTTGATGCAGTGACTTTGTATGAGAGGGAAGTTATCATACCAATTCTAAAACAAAGTTGTTTGAAAAATGGCAATATCAGTCTGTTCCCAGTGCTCTGTTTGCACAGGGTTTTTTGGGTTTTGGTTTTTTTTTTTTTTTTTTTTAATTTTAGTTATCGGTTATGCNGTTTTTTTTTGTTTTAGTTATCGGTTATGCAGTACTGTGGCATAGTAGCAGTGCACAGCTCTGTAACATCTCTTGTTGTATGCAGATTTTTCAGTTTAAGGTAGGTACTGTTCCTAGTATATAATGTACTTTCTGTTCTGTTTAGAAAGAAAGCTTTATAGTGAAATTTGAAGAAGTTTCACATTTAGTAGCGGCAATGAATGAATGGGTAAATTACTCTAGGGAAAAGAAAGTATTAGATTTCTTGTTTTCCAAGGCACATCCTTTTTCTCTATTGTTTATTTTTTGTTTATTTTGTTATTATTCATATGCTCTGACTGTTAAAATAATCTTGTGCATCTTCCTATTATCTCACATGGCTTTGTCAGAAGGCTTTCTGTTTGTGAGCTGTGGGTGAAGGTTGCTACTCCAGCTAATGTTAACCTAGAGAGTGTGGTTTGGTAGAGTTCATCTATGATCATGGAGAACTGAGCTACAGTGTCCTTTAGGGGACAATTCAGAGAAGATTTGACTTAAATGTATGTGATTTAGATTCACTGAGCTTTCAGTGAAAGAACTTTTTGTTAGAGCAGTTACTGTGATAGAAGTCCTCAAGCTAGCTGTTAGAACAACCTGTTTAGACATAGTCCTGATGCTAAATTGCATACAGTTGCAAACTGTCAAAACATGAAAATGCGTATTTTTTGTGATTTGACACACAGTCTTGTGAATAGCTTAAGTGAAGGTCTTAAATGAGCATTTTGAAGTTAACTTAGTTTTAAAAGTAATTTATTTTCTGGAAGCTGCATTGGTCTGTGCTAATTAGTCTAGACTGTACCTCCCCAGACATTTCCTATTATGTGCAAGTCCTCAGTGCAACTTTTGGCAAGTGCGTATAAAAGTACAGGTGAGCAGAAATTAAGCTAAATGCTTTACTTAGAAGAAAACCAAATATTTTCATTATGAAAGTTAGTATTTTGAAGCACTTCTATGATCTCAGGAAACTATGCTCACCAGGCAGTCTTAGAAGTGTGATTTTTATTTTGAACCATCTCACACTACTTAAAAAACTGACTCAGTGAATTTGGTAAATGATGGCTGTGTGGTTAGCACAAAGGACAAAGTAGTGTAAAAATGAACTATCTGTAGAACTAGACATGCAGTGCTTTTAGATGTAACAGCTTTTTGTTGTGTTCAACCTACTGCAAATAGATTTGTCTGCTGTAATCTCGTTGCTGCACTCATGGTAGGCTTGAGGATTAGAGGAGGTTTAGTGAGGGTTGCAACCCAAATGGAGCTGATGAGGTCTGCCTATTTTTTTCACTTTTATCACCCCCCCCCAACCCTCTTCCAAAGTCATATGTACACATAAGAAAGCTTAGTTACAGTGGCATATTTCTGTAAAATCCCAGAGACTTAAACTTATGTAATTTTTAAAGAGGATTTCCTTCAGTGACAGGATAAATTGTGTTTTGGGAACTCTGGTTTCCCCATCTGCTTGGATTTATCAGTTGTTGGAAATCTCCCTTCTCAGCGGGTCTACAGCAATTCAGCAATTGCCCTGCTGGCAGTGAAAGGCTTTTGTTTTGTCTCATCTTGTGAGAGGCACCTCTCACATTTCTGTCTAGATTCAGGATCTGTGACTTGACACTCTGTGACTTCCTGGTGAAATAATGGTAGCACAAGAGTTCGTAAAAGAATGTAGAATCTGAATTTTAGAAGACTGCTGGTGTCATTCTATGCACTTGAAAAGCACTGATTGAAGTGTGACATTAGTATGTTTGCTTGTGATCACACCCCCCCTTTTGGGGGTAGATTTTGTGTGTTTGTCAGAATTGGCCCTACACTGCTGCTGTTGTGACCAAGGGGAAATCCTGCATTATAATGAAGACTGAGCATTGCTAACATCAGACTGTATACTGAACCAGCTTGTCATAAAAGACAGCCATTTTTCTGAAAACTTTTCCCCAGAAAAAATTCCCATGTTTCAGTACAGAAAGATGAATTGCTTTCAACAGTGCTGGTATCACTGAGCAATGTTTCCTTAATGGAAGGAGATATAAAATCACCTAGTGAAATCAAGATCTAATTTATTTTTGAATGTAACAAGCATATTGTGGAGCACAGGTATGATCCCTTTCTGATCAGAAATCCCACTGAGAAATCATTTGCTATGTTTCACAATTGCTCACATTTTCAAGTAGTTTTCAGATCTGCTTAACAGATAATGTGATATTGATGAAATCCCCATTTCAGAGTAATAGTAGACAAAAAAAGCAAGTGTGCATGCTTAAGAAAATGCAGCCCTGCATCAAAGAAGGCGCATTTGGCTTTAAAGTATGGTTGTGTTTCTAAAAACTCCCTAGGACTCCAAGCAGGGCTCTCAACCTGTGAGCAGATGATGTGGCTCCAGCTGATAGAGTACAAATCATTTCAACTCCGTGTTAGCAAGGAGGTGCATTAGCGTTCAAAGTTTGCTTTCTGGGAAGGATCTACAGGGACCTGGGGATTGCAGTGGCAAGTGGAGCTGAGGAGGATTCTGTAGGTGTCACTATCCTTGGCATAGGGAGGAGCTGCAGCCTTTGTACTGATGCATAGTTCAAACCATTTCCTGTGATTTAAAATCAGCACTGTTTGGCTTTTATGAAGTTATGCATGGCTGGGGAAAGTCATCCCCCACATACACACATCAGGGGTGAAAAGTTGTGCAAGAAGAATATTTATTTTTTTCAGAAAGGGTTAAGAAACATTCTTGCTGAATTGTTACCAACATGATTTTATGTAATGAACCATAATCAGAAATAGTATGCAAGCCTGATTAAGGCTGTTGATGCAGTGAAACAGGAATACACCCACACATGTACTTTCTGTAGGTAATTTGCTTTTGAAGGTTTAGTATTGGAATCTAGATTATTTCAAATCTGTTTTCATTTGATGAAATGTTTTCATGCATGTGAACCAAGAACAGATGTAGATATTTCCTTTTACTGACCGTGGCTGGGGAAAAAAAACATAAGGCGAAAAGACTTTTCCATCATACTTAGTTTCGAATGCTAAAACCTCCAGTAGGTATGCTGGACTGTTTGAGATTCAGAAAGAGGTAGGTTTATTTTTCTTGACTCTGCAAGTTATTGTAGCCCAACTTACAGAGAAGTTAATAAATCCAATAAAGAATAAATTGAGTCTTGAGCTGGAGGAGCAGTTGATAAAAGACCTGCGTGGACAAGTGGGCAGGTTAGACACACACAAGTTACTTACATTTTGAGACAACTAGCAGTATACAGCCATCCAGCTAAATTTGCCTCTTAGGTTTAAAGATGCCTGAAGCGCCAGTACTGCTGGCGTAAGTGTACTTGTAATAGTCTGAGTCTTATTTAAGTTGAGTCTTATTTAAATTTAAAGTGTGTTTTGTAGATGTCACTGCCTCCTTGCTTGCTCTTTCCAGTTTGCGTCCTCATTTGCTAGCTTGACTGTCTGGATTCATGACTGGAATTGCTTATTTTGCTTCCCGTGGTATTGCAGTTTGGAGCGGATCACTTTACACAGTGTGTTGTGCGCAGATTTTCGTGATCACTCCTGAAGAGTTGATGTATGTGACCAGCCAGGTATTACTTTCCCTTTGTAGTTGCTGGAGATAACTCTTTGCCTTCAGCAGGTGACTCATATGACTGTCTTTAAAATTTAAGTGCAGTCTATTTGGATGTTTTCAATTGGTTTTATTATATAATCTATGTTAGGACTGTGGAATGTAATGTACCTACATCATCAAAGCAAAGGGTGTCATCTGCCTGTTGATCACTGCTGAGATACCTACACAGGAGAGAATTTCTAAATAACTTTTCTCAGTTTTCCTCGTTTGAAGAGTTCTTCATCTTTTTAAGTGTTCTGAAATCCAACCTAAACACGCACTCACTCAATAGCACAGTGCTCACAAGAAATGAATCAACTGAAATATTTATATCTACCTTTATTTTCTAAACAGTAAATGTTGCAATCATGCAGTATGCAGATTTCTGCTGAGTAACTACATGTTTTGGCAGGTAATTTTTTTTCTTTCCACATTTTGATTCACCACTGTTAGTACTTGCAGCATTTTAGATGGAGCATAATAAGTTATGTGCAGCCGATCTGGCCTTTGGCTTATGTCTTTGTGTACGTTCCCATATGCAAAATGAGCGTGACAATAGAATATTCATTTATTTAGCAAAGTCCAAGGTTTGTGTAGTTGTACTCTGTTCCCTGCTAGGGTTGTGAAGCTGTTTGTGGGTTTATACATCAGTCTTTTGCATTTCACATTGAAAGCTCCAGACATCCTTTCCAGTTTTTAAGATGGTATTGTTAATAGATGTAACACACTCATCTTTATCACCTGGTGATAGAGCACCTAGTGCTCAGAAATTCCTGTCAGCTGTTTACAGCTCCCATCCATAATTTTCTGATATATTTTCATACCCCCAAAATTGGTGAGATCTTACTTAAAACAGTATTTCTTTAAGTCTTAACTTTAAAGGGCTTTAAAGGAAAATGAACAAAGCTATATATAATCTTATATTGAGGTTGATCTCTTTATTCCTTTATATCCATGAAGACAGTGTTTTGGAAGATAAATGTGTAATATATATATTTGGAAAATAAATCTGTTTGTCAAGGACAAAAAGCTCTTTATATTTTTTTTTTTCCTCAAAAACAGGAAAGTGAATGATCCCCAGGGATCTCTGATGTCATGCCTGCTTGTGTTATATAAGAATTAGAGAAGCCTAAAAAGCATCCCCCCCACCTCAGAGTGGATTTATGGTTCCTCATAAGTTTAGATTTACACAGCTAAGCAGCTAAGATGGTTTTCTTTCTTGGTCTGTTGGTTGACTCTATGTTTAGCTCGGAATAAAACAGAACTATTAAACAAATGTCCTCCTTTGAGAAAAGACCACAACCTTTTTTGTTTAGGGGTATCTGTTATACCAGAGGACTGAGAGAGGTTGCCAGAGGCACTGCTCAAAGACTATGTGACTTACTGAATGTTGCCATGCCTTCTTTGTGAGCAATTTAATTGAAGAAAAGTATTATTTTGTATGATTATTGCTTTTCTTTGCTTGTATGGATAAAGTAGGCTTCAGAAAACATAAAATGTGGTTTGAGGAAGAAGGTTGTGCCCAGTGTTCAGCCCCCCCCTCCTTGGGGTGGAGCAAGTTGGAGAAATTCAGCATGCAGTAATTCATCAACATCACTAAAATAGTGGTCTGGATGCTTGCTAGTGGTAGTGATTTTAGAATCCTTTGCAAATTTTGAAGCCTGTTTCAGTGTTCCACTGAAAGGACTGCGGAGTTTGGCTCATAAATGGGATTGTATGTTTGTGATTTAAATGACTGCAGACAAAGTATGACACTGATAGTCTAAGAGAAAAATGAGGAAAAAAACCATAAGACAGTAAAGAGTTGTTGAAAATTATTCTTGCTTTCACATAAGATCTGTTGGTTACTAATTTTTTGTTTTGTCTTCTGAATATCTGAATCAGTACATAGTTATAACTTTTTTCTTTACATACTTTGTTTTATCCTGCTTTTATTATTTGAGTGAGTCTATTTATTTTTACTTTTTTGTTTATCTGCACTCTTAGATCATGTTCTTTACGCTAATAGACCAGTATGGTTTTGAGAGCTTAGCAGTATAGTAATATAAAACTTGTAATTTCAAAAAAATAAATTGGAATATTGATGAAGAGTATTACTGAGTATTTAGGTTTGTGTTCCAAAAGGATTTATAGTGCAAAGCCGTGAAGGGTTCATCTGAGTGCACTTTAATTTGAATGTTCCAGTTGTCCACAATCATATAATTTTTTTTTTCATATTTTTGCTTACAAATCAGTATCTTCCTTTAAGGTTTTTAATTTACTTCCTTTTTTTGACATTGCACCCTTGACTACACGTGGCAGTCATTTGAAACAGAAAGTGCTGTACTTCTTGCAAGGATTATTTGAGGATTACAAGCTCCCTTATCTCTTCAAACATATGAACTGTTAGAACTGTCTCTTTCTTACTCTGTCTAGCCCTTGTATGGCTTTATAGTCCAGACTGTGATTTTCAGTATAATATTTTTATGCTGTCTTGACTTGGCTAGAGTTTGAATGATCTGAATACTTAGAAGATTCCTGCTGCAGAGCCTGTCCCGGGTTTTTAGGTTCTGTAATTCAAAATTACCTGTAGAAACATACTATGAAAATTTGGTGGATCTAGGTTAAATTTTGTTTTCTTCATATAACAGTAGTGAATGCAGATTCATTAAGTCTGTAAACCCCTAGTAATTGTTTAAATGACATGTGGATTAATTACCACATTTGCTTGTATTTATGTACTTCTGTCTAGAGAAGCTTTTGAGATACACCGTTAACATCTTGTGTGTAAATATGTGATATATGTATATAGAAATGTACATGGTATATGTACCTACACGGAAAAGCAGAACATCTGTGTTAGGGGAAAATATTTTAACTTTATCTTAAAGTCTTTTTCATAAAAGAATACTTTTTTTTTTTTAAATATACAAGAAACTGTAATAGGTTCTTTCCTGTAACAGGAACTTTGTATTTTCACATCAGCAGATAAGGAAGCAAATTCATTGGACACCTATTCATTATTTGGAAGCTTGAAGAAATGATATGTGCTTTGATGTGATGCTCAGCTGTCTGTTGAGTGGCTTTTGTTGAGGAAGCAAACTGAGGTCTGAAATTCAATTCTGATATGTTTGTTCCACCCTATTTGAGGGCCATGGCCAAACGGGCTGCATGGCAGAAGGTCCCAGGGTTGAGAAGGAAGTATTGTGGAAGGCCATTGCTGACAGTGTCAGGCTTAGAGTGAAGTGAAACAGTATGTGACTGGCTGCTGGAGGGGACTGGGACACAAACAAAGGTGTGATTGTGAGGCAGAAATGGATGGACGCCTCTGGTGTGGATGTCTGATAAGAATCCCCCTGCTTCTAAGTCTCCTCTCCAACACTGCATCAGTACCTTTAAAGGAGGAGCAGTAGTAGCAAGAGCATCTTCAGGAATGTGTGTGAATATGAAACACTCTCTAGGTGATTAATATGGGGGTTGTTGGAAACAAAGCCTATTGATTTTAAGGAAAATTTAACTTTCACTTCTGAAAAGTTGCTTTTGTTTCTCTCTTAAGCACATGACTTCATGATCAATCAACCTATGGAGATACAGTATTCTGTGAATGTTTGGGAGCTCATTGACTTTCATGAGGGCAGCAGAACAGCTCTTTGCAATTCTTTTACCAAATCATTAATTCAGGGAGGAGCAACTGCAGTGATAGAGCAAAGGAATATAATAGTGTTGGGTAAAAGATCTTAAATACTAAAAAAAGGATGAGGTTATATTTTTAATAATCTTTTTATCAAAGTAGTGACGCAGTCCGACACCTGTCATAAAAAAGTAAAATTAGCTTTAAATTGCACTCCAGACTACTTAGAAGAAATGGGATGTTTAGAGGTAGTAGGTTAAGCACTCTCTCTCCCCCTCTTCCTGGCTGTCTCTCATTCAACTCTGATGTCTGTGGCATGTCATGAGATTTGGTGATGACTGTGAGTACTAGCTTGTCAAGTATGGCCAGCATGAATATAGCCAGAGGTGCAGCACAGTGACCACAGGCTGAGCTCTACTTCTGTACTGGTATGAAAGTTGTTTTGGAAAAAAGCTTGTGGCCACTCTGTAGGAGAAAGGAGGCGTTTGAACCTTTATGCTATTCAAGTATGAGCAAGGGTGCAAACCCTAGGAAGGGACATCTGTGGTACTTAGTGTGATTCACAGCTCTTACGCTGAGCTGTATCCTTGCCAGCATGGATCAGCCCATTTTTGGGAGTGTGTTTCATGGTCTGGGTTTTTCCTTTGGTTTGTGACTCCTAATAGGTCATAGTCTCACAGTATCAGATGGTAGTTATTGATTAACTTGGGCACTTTGCAGTAGATTTTGAGTCAACACACCAGGGAGAGCAGTCTGTTTCTGGAACCATGACCCAAGGATGCAGTATAGCAATAGCTAGAAACTGAGAAAGAAACAACTCTTTAAAATAAGAAAAGGGAGGGGCATAAATCAAACTCTGCTTTGCAGTTGCTGTAAATTTGCTTTCTTGAGAAACAGTGCCCGTGAGATAGAATATTTTGCTCTTGTGTGTTGGCAGCTGGTTTAGAGTTGCTTCCTAGAGACCAAGAACTCCTTTCAAAAATAAACTGTTGTTAATAATCTCATTCCAGGAATAGAATGCAGTATAGCATGCAGTAAGATTTGTTCACCATCTCTCTTTCAGATCCTATAAGTTAGCTTCCAGGAAAGAGATTCTGCTCTTAGAATTAACTAGATGAATGAGTTTAGTACCAAAATGCAGCATGAATGTTGAAGGAGGAATGACCGCGTGCAGTGCCTTTTCTCTCTGCTCCTGTCTCAGCTAAAAGGAATTTTAAAGGGTTTGCTTCAGCAACAGTTACTTGCACACTTGGGAATTGTGATACCCATGTCTTGATTAATGGATATGAAATGGATGTGTAAACAGAGGATGCAGTTCTGGCTTTGAGCTAATGTAGTGTTTCCATGGTGAATAATGAGTGGGAAGTCATAACGGAGCAAAATGTGCTGAAGTGCACAGGTGGGGCATTGCTGTCCCCTGCGTTGCTATATCTGTCTCAATTTGATAGCTTTTATTATGCTTCATTTACCATCCTGTTATGTTGCAAGCATTTACCACCGACTGCAGGAGGCTGTGATTATTGAGTGTGACTTCATGGTCCTCTGCGCAGGAGGCCAGCTGGTTCCCTGTGCTCTGAGCCAGCTGATGGTTTACAGCTGTTGTGAGCAGGGCTTGGAACCTGAGGGGTCACATTCTGCTGAGTGCCACAGCTGATGCTCCCAACTCACCACCCTTCTCTACTAAGTGCACACCCTCCGGTTGTTTTCACCATGTAAGCAGAGCAAGTTTGTGTTTATCTGTGGACAGGCATACTGCAAGAGTGCAGAAACTCACATTTATTACTATTGCATCCTAAAATCAATAAAATTTGCCTGAGTTCGTGTATATTTGCATCAACTACTTCAGCAGAGAATGAAGCTACGAATAAAGCACTGTTAAATCTCACCAGATCAATACAGATGACTGTGTGTATGGTAAGAGATGGCACACACTGCCCTCAGAGCGCAAGTTTTCTTCTGATGGTTATGGTGCAAGGAAGCATTCAGAGAAGTAGGGAAAAACAGGCTTGCTGACCTGTGAATCAATAACAGGTTTTGTTGACACCATAAATGGAGGAGATGGAGGGAGACAAAAGGAAGGGTGAGGTAATCCTATGCAGAGCTGACAATTGTCAGACTTAGTTAACACAGAACCAGCAGTTCCTCTAAGTTCAAAAAAATAAAACCACTAAGTTAGTAAAATACCAGTTGCTATTCTTCAAATAGTCTTTCAGTTGGTAAAGACTTCATCAGAAAGATGAACCTTTTAACTTTCCTGCATTTATAATAATGAAAGTAATCCTGGGAAGAAAAGGATAAAGTTAATAATAGGTAACCACATAAACCCAAGTATTTCTAAAGGCTAAATTGAATTTTTCTCCTCTGAGGAATTAATGTTAGGCGATTAGACATTATTTTGTACATGTAATAACTTAATTGACTGAGAAATTAATATTCCCTCCTGGCGTTTGAATTCAGGTAAGAATTTATGACGTAAATAGATAAGCTCTCATATATAAAGTATTTTTCCTTGTTCTCATTTATTTTTCTAGTTTCAGAGGAGATGCTAGTTTTCTGGGGTTTATGGCAATGCCAGTTCTTTTCCAAGTAAAAGTTAACAAGGGTTGCTACATGTGGTGTTGTTGCACTGCATTTCCTGTAAACTCTGTATTTCAGTAAACCCTGTGGAACAAAGACAATTTCATAGATCTTTTTAAAAACTGCTTGCTGTGAAATGGTATTCTGATTGTATATCCTACAGTTTTGGAGATTTTGAAGTATCCCTGACAGTACATTGCATTTAGCATCCTCTGCTACATTTTGTTATTGGGGGTGGAGCGAATGAGTGATATGGAGACTTGGCAAAAGTGAGACTTTCCTGGAAGTTGAAAATTGATTCACTCATTTCCAGATTTTTAATTATACTATACTGTTGAAGTATGAAGTCTTTCTTCTAGAACATTATGAATCATAAGTAATTTGATGCCCCCAAATCTCTCTCTCTCTCTCTCTCTCTCTCTCTCTCTCTCTCTCTCTCATGGGTGCGTTATTGTTTGGTGTCTGACTTCAGTCATGAGGAATAAGAAATGAAGATCCCTTGGCTTACCTGCCTTTTAAGAACAATGTAGGACTGCAAAACTATCTTGCAGTTCATCTACAAAGACCTTCTAAGTAGTATCAGAATGGTCCTTTGTCATACAGTTAGTTGTAGCTCCAGTTTTGGAGGAGAGAGTGAAGTGATTAAAAAGGGTATAAATAGAAAGGGAAACAGTGAAGATAGGTTTGTAGCTCATTTTGCGTTTGGAATACACACTAGCTCTGCAGGTGCTAGTAAGGAGCCAAGAATAATCTTAGTCCTAAGGAGTTGAGACCCATTTTGAACAAAGTCTTTGGACTGCTTTACTAGTTTCTGTATGCAATCTGATAAGCAGATAATCGGTTTTCCATGCTTATTCTCTTGACTGGTTTTTAATTGATATAATCAGTACTAAATCTTCATCTACCCTTTTAGTAGTTTTTGCTTGTGGTTTTCACTGACAGGTTTTTATATGTAGCCATTCATCTGAATACTTTTTTTGGCCTCCTCAGTGAGTTCAGATTAATTGGAAAAGTGTATGTTTTCTTGGTTATGTTATCTTGACCTCGCCGTATTCTGTTCGCATAGATATTCATAGCTCCACCCTGAATTGTTTTTTTTCTCTATTGAAATAGTAACAAAATAGCAATTGTTTCTCTTCACAAATGCTGGTCTTGTCTTTAGAAGTAGGTACCGTACTGCCTATCTTGTGGTTGTAACTCAATTTTAATAGATATATTCTGTGTTCGCAATCTTGCTGCTTAATATTTAAGTTTCTGTAGGTTTTCCACTTCAAAATAGCACCTGTTACTTGTTAGCTCATGGTCATTTAAATCAAGTGTGATACACCTTTTCTTTGATGCTGTCACATTTTCAAAGAATTAATATGAGAAAAGGTTAAAGTACAGATTGCCATTACTTTTTATTTTCCATTAAAGCTGATAACCAGTGTACCCAGGAACTGTGCTTTAGGAGTTTTCAATGTTAATCAAATGTCATATTTTCACTTTCTTTTGATTGGAGATAAATGAACCTTTTAGACCAGACTGTTACATCTCAAATTAGACACCAGGATAGAATGATCCAGAGAAATAAACATGGACAAGTGGTTACAGTCTCCACAGAATTTGACTTAATAGTGATTTAATTTATATAAAGATAGGCACAGGCAAGGGTGGAGTTTCAGGTCTTCCGAGTATGATATTAACTATTACCTTGATCTTTTATGGCCTGTATTTCAACTACTGCAGCATAAACCTTCAGAACATGAAACAGTTGATCCTCAAAGTCAGAAATTTGTAAAGCTGAGTCAGGAACAGAGAATTTCCTTTGAAAAATGTACTGTGGGGTTATGTAACTGATGACAGTACCATACATACAACAGGCCAACAATAACTTACGTAGACCACTTAGCTGTACTTTCTCACACATGATTATATATATGTTTGGGGTGTGTGTGTATGTACATGTACACACATATGTATATATGTATGTATATATATTCTTAATTATTTAGGACTGTTGTCCTGAAACTTTTTAAAGGGAAAAAATATAAATTGGAGGCATAGGGGGAACTGGTAGCATTTGGATGCTTATATATTTAACACCCAGCTTTGGAATTTTTAGTTCCTTTGCTGAATGAACTTCTGCCCCTACGTTAATGAGAAACTTGTACTAGTAGGTTATCTATCTCTTTATGGACTAGCATTTGAGGGGGAGGAGATGTACACTTTGCTTTCAGAAGTACTGGTGGTGGAAGGGGAACAGAGAGGGACAGAAGAGGAGCATGTGGTAGTGGACACTTGTGCTTCTGCCTGTTTTGTGTTCAACCCTCAGCTTGACTTTTCTTTCACTATCCCTTTTCTCCTGTCTTGGTCCTGCCATTTAACCCTTGCCTGTTTTCATTCTGTTTTTCTTCTGCCTATAAAAGCAAGCAAATAGATCTTTAGATAAAGTGCAATGCTGTGTTGCCATTTCATAGAGGTTAATTATGCATAAACAGTATTTGATATGGCACCATTGAAAAGCATGAGCAGAACATTATTATAGCATGGCAGACAGGGTTTGCATATTCCCTTACTTGGTCTGATGGTGCACAAAGTTGTTTCACCAGCTTGATTAGTTCTTAGGCTGAAGAGTATTTGAAAATTATATAAAGTTCACAGCTGGAAATTCAGTAGTTTTGCAACAGCAGAAGGGACACTCCCTTTCTAAAGTTATTCTATTTATTCAGTTAGAAACAAAGTATTATTTCAGCATGTTTTTATTGACAACACAATGCTGAATGGTGCAGTTGACACAACAGAAGGAAGGGATGCCACCTAGGAGGGCATGGACAAGCTTGAGAATGAGAATGTAATGTGGTTCAAAAAGCCCAAGTGCAAGGTGTTTCACCTGGGTCAGGGCAGTCCCCAACCTGAGTACAGACTGGGAGATGTATTTGTTGAGAGCAGCTCTGCGAAAAGGACTTGGGGGTGCAGGTGGACAAAAAGCTGAACATGAGTCAGCTATGTGTGCTTGCAGCCCAGAAAGCCAACCTCATCCTGGGCTGCCTCAAAAGCTGTGTGGCCAGGAGGTTCAGGGAGGTGAGTCTTCCTCTATTTTAGTCTGTCCGTGTGAGATCCCACCTCAAGTACTGTGTCCAGGTCTGGAGTCCTCAGGATAAGAGAGATATGGAACTATTAGAATGGGTCCAAAGGAAGGCCATGAAGATGGTCAGAGGGCTGGAAGTCTTTATTGAAGACAGACTGACATCTCAGGTTGTTCACCTTGAAGAAGAGAGGGCTCTGGGTAGACCTCATTGCAGCCCTCCAGTACTTAAAGGGGACTTTGGCGGGGGGGAACCCAGCCAAACAAAAAAACCCCAACCAACCAACCAAACAAAAAACAACCCAAAACAAAACAAACAAACAAACAACACACACCAAAACCAACCAAACAAAAAAACAACCAAACCAACAAAAAAAAGCCCAACTCAACCAGAAAGAAACTTTTTACATGGACAGATAATGATAGCGCAGGGGGGAACAGTATTAAACTAAAGAAAATGGAGATTTAGCTTAGATGGTAGAAAGTGGTTCCTTACTGTGCAGGTGGTGAGGCACTGGAACAGACTGCCCAGAGTAGTTGTGGGTGCCCCATCCCTGAAGGTGGTCAAGGCCTGATTTAGTGGGTAGCATCCTTGCCCATGGTGTGGCGGATTGGAACTAGAAGATCTTTAAGATCCCTTCCAGCTGGAACCATTCCACAATTCTATGATTGTAGCAACGTTACCAAGGGAAGAGCTGTGTTTATGTAAATTATTGTACAAATACATGAATACCCTAGGTGACTTGTACCATTCTTGTTATGTGTGTTGCAGTCAGCTTGCATTTGAAGTATTCCGTATATATTGAGCTTTGTATAAACAGCAGCTGTTTCAAAGAGGGACTGTATATGGCAAGTGAACTTAAAACAATGCTGCCTTTGGAAGCAGAAAGTGCCCTGGCTTGTTGTTTAATTAGTGTGGTGCAAAGTACTGTAGTCCTGAGACTGCAGAAAGTACTAGTTTCCCTGGAAGCATCAGAAAGCCTTGATTTGTAGACAATACTGTATTGTCAGTGCAGTGCTGGTTCAGCAGCATCTCTCTGCACACGTTTGGCAAATATTTAAAGGCTGCGTTTTGTGTAATTGGTTTGGCCTTTGAAAATTACTAACTTCTTTGTATTAAAGGATGTACACAGCAGTGCAAGATTTTATCTTGACAATCCCATGCTTTTGTCTTCTACCAGCAAGGATGTATTTGTGGATTTTTTTTTTTTTAGCTCCTCAAAGGGCAGTATACAAAATGCTTTGTAATCACTTCAGGACTGATGAGGAATGGGAAACCATTTAATTTCTGTGACTTTGTAAAGATGGATTATACAGGAGCTGTGGCAGACACTATTTTGTTAGCCAGGGAAGTAAATGAAACTTTTCTTACCAAGTTACTTAAATATATGCGTTTCCGTTTAGCTTTAGCTTTTTTGGTTGTAAACTCTCTGCAGAAGTGATACATACTTTCTGGAGTATGCAGATAATCTACAAATTATGTTGTGCTTTGCACAGCCTTAATGTTATTGACAGCCTTTCTCTCTGTTAGCGTATCAGTTGTTTGCATTAATGGAAGAGTTGATTAGGCATTTCTAATACTCAGTTGCAACCAAGAATGTATGACTTGTAAATGGTAAATTCTTTTAAATGTTTATAAATGAAATTTGGAGTCCTAATCTGGCTCCTAATTTCTCAGGGAAATGTGTGCTCTATGTGTCATTGAGCTGAGGAAATTAACTTCCTACTTGTGCTTTGTAACATTACCACTGATCAGTTCGTAAGGAAAAAGTTGTATTTCTATATGGAATCAAAATCTGGAAGTTTTCAGAAGGCAACTCAACAATAGTTAGAAGACTCCTCACCACCACATAACAGCTCTGCACTTTTAAGATGATGATCAATGGAATTTAAAAGCATGTTTGTTAAAAATACTTATGTGCAATAATTACTTTGATAGTTTCACTTACCAAAAAAGTTATATATTTTAAATAATTATTTTGTCTCGCTTTTTTCTGTTCTAGGCTTAAAAGAAACATAAGTGATGGGATTACAACGCTGACATTTTGGAATGCAAGTGATATTAAAGCAATTTGAATGTATTGGAGCATGGCTACTTCTTAAAATGCAGAAGTTAAAGAAAATTATTGCTTATCAAAACCTGCTGAATATCTGCATTTTCTAAACATCCTGCATTTAACTGTGTCCTTCAATATCCATGATTAAGATCTCATGCAACCACTGTATATTTTGGAGACTATTCTCCAAAAGAGAACTGTGCATTTAAAAAGCAGAAATGACTGTGTTTTCTCTTGGAAGTTTCTAAGGCTGAACAAACTGAAAGACCATGACCAGCTTGAAGCGGTCCCAGACTGAAAGGTCTGTTGCCACTGGGGTATCAGTTGGAACAGATGGCACCTCAAAAGTCCACTCAGATGACTTCTACATGAGGCGCTTTAGGTCACAGAATGGCAGCTTAGGATCTGCAGTCATGGCGCCAGTTGGACCTCCTCGCAATGAAAGTTCTCATCATGTTACCTCTACCCCTGGAGTCCCCAAAATGGGGGTCAGGGCAAGGATTGCTGATTGGCCCCCAAGGAAGGAGAACATCAAGGAGACAAGCAGATCTAGTCAGGATATTGAAACGTCAAGTTGCCTTGACAGCATGTCTTCTAAGAGCAGCCCTGGAAGTCAAGGAAGCTCTGTTAACCTGAATGCTAGTGATACTGTCATGTTAAAGAGCATCCAGAGCACACTTAAAACCAAGACTAGACAATCTGAGAATCTGGACTCCAGGTTTCTTACACCTGATGGCTATCCCAGTTCGCCAAGGAAAGCTCTTCGTAGAATACGGCAGCGCAGCAACAGTGACATTACCATAAGTGAGCTTGATGTGGATAGTTTTGATGAATGTATTTCACCCACATTTAAATCTGGACCATCTCTGCACAGGGAGTATGGCAGCACTTCTTCCATAGATAAGCAGGGAACTTCAGGGGAAAGTTTTTTTGACCTATTGAAGGGCTATAAAGATGAAAAGTCTGATCAGAGAAGCCCAGGCACAACTAAGCTTGGTGAGCTCCTGATTGCTAGTGGAAGCAAGGGTTCAGGATTCTCTCTAGATGTGATAGATGGACCTATTACTCAAAGGGAAAACCTGAGACTCTTTAAGGAAAGGGAAAAGCCACTCAAGAGACGCTCAAAATCGGAGACAGGAGATTCATCTATTTTTCGTAAGCTGCGCAATGCCAAAGGTGAAGGGGAGCTTGGGAAGTCTTCAGATCTTGAAGATAACAGGTCAGAAGATAGCATTAAGCCTTGGACTTGTCCAAAATGTTTCGCTCATTATGATGTACAAAGTATTTTGTTTGATTTAAATGAAGCAGCAATCAACAGGCATAATGTTATTAAAAGAAGGAACACAACGACAGGTGCCTCTGCTGCTGCAGTAGCATCACTTGTCTCTGGACCCTTGTCCCATTCTGCAAGTTTCAATTCTCCAATGGGCAGCACTGAAGACCTGAATTCAAAGGGAAGTCTCAATATGGACCAGGGAGATGATAAAAGCAATGAACTAGTGATGAGCTGTCCTTATTTTCGTAATGAGATTGGTGGGGAAGGGGAGAGGAAGATCAGCCTTTCCAAATCTAATTCAGGTTCCTTCAGTGGGTGTGAAAGTGCCTCGTTCGAGTCGACGCTGAGTTCTCATTGCACAAATGCTGGAGTTGCAGTTCTGGAAGTTCCCAAGGAAAATCTGATTTTACATCTAGACAGAGTGAAAAGATACATCGTTGAGCATGTAGACCTTGGTGCATATTATTATCGAAAATTCTTCTACCAGAAAGGTAGGTATATTTTATTTCTCCTTGAACAGCCATGCAAAATTCCTTGATGTTTAGTAGTATTTTCAAGAATTATAGATTTCTTTAGTCATCAGTGCTTAACATGGTATGTTTCACTGATCAGTACGTGCTGTACTAACAGTCTTTCAGAGTGTTGGAGTATAACGCTGCTGAGGATTTTATTACTGACATGACAGCAATGACTACAAATGATGAATGTCGTGAAACACAGATTTGGTGTCCATGGGAGGGGTCAGGGGTTGGCATTTAAAAGATTAAAAAAAGAATATAAAATTCTAAAAAAAACCCACTTTCTTTCCTCCATGCCAGTACTTGATATACTGAGGACTTAATGGAATGTGCATCTTGGAAAGTTAGCGTTTACAGTATCTTTGGACATATTAACGTCTTAATCCTTTTCAAAATGGAGGTATTTTTTAAAGTAAATCATCAGTAGACAAAAATCTGTCTTCTTCACTCACTATTTTCATTGTGGCCGTCATTCTAGAAAGAAAATTCTAATTTGTCATTTTTTGTAAACACAAACTATCACTATATAACTATATACACACATACCCATGTTGCAGTGACACCAACATACCTGAAAATAGTGAACTTATTTTATCACATGGTTCTGCTGTCAAACCAAGGATTATAATTTCTATCAGAGGCATATGTGATGGAATAAAAAACCCAGAACATCAGATGAAAGTTTTTTGAACTATAGAAAAGAACAAACCCCAGACATTACCCAGATATGCCCCCACCAAATGCTGCTGGCACCATCAGATGAAAATCTCACTGCCTGTTCTTCATGTTTCTGGAAACAATCAAAAAGGGAGTGTAGGCCAAAGTCCTTTAAACTTTAAAAGAGTTCTGTCTGCAGGCTTGTGTGCCTTGCTGTGGTTTCTCCTGATGGATAGGACTGGTCTGACTGACCTGAAAAGTGCTTGTTCCTTACCCCACAATGGTCACAGTTGGGTTTCTTCTCTTTGGTGAATGCAGCTCAAAAGAGCTTGTTTCTTGTGGATAAAGACAATAGGGATGCCTGGTTAGAATTAAGTGAATGGTCAGTTAAAAAAACCCTTCAACTTCTTAGCTGTGTATTATTGCTAATAATATCATCTCCCGTTTTTCTCTTGCCTTCAAAATGTATCTGTCTCTTGCCTCTTCTTCTATCCTTTAGTTGAGTGGGTTTTTTTACTCTTTCCACAGTCTTCTCTTTCTGTAGTCTTTCTAGGGCTGAGGAGTAGCCTTTGCTGCATAGTTTTTGGTCAGTGCTTATCCACATCCTTTGGAGACAAAGAAGTTAGGAATAATACTGGTTTCCTGGGAACAGTAAGCCAGATGTGTGATATATGATGAGGTATGTTTGGAGGGGAGAGCATGGGATTAGAGACCTTTGTCTGTGATTACCTTCCTATCTGCCTCCCTCAGGAACAGTTTGATTTCTTATCACGCTGGTGAGTTTTGCAAGCAGCAGCTTAAGGTGCAGTTTCATGCTACAGCTGACCTGATTTACCAGCATTTCATCACTAAAAGGGAAAGACTTTATTCTTCCCCCTTCCTTGTACCTTTTCTTTTGTTTTCTGAAAACGTAAGTCTATTCAGCTTACTAACCAAGCAAGAAACCATCTTGCTGTCATGATACATTTGGGGTTTATTGCTTGGTTGTTTCTTTCCAGTTCTGGTGAGGCATGTTACCTTTCCTTGCAGTCAGAGACGTGCCAAAGCCCCACTGCCAAGTAAGCAAGGACAGTGAACAGCAGAAGAGGAAGGAGGTGTGAGTGAAAGCAATTTCAGCCCTTAGGCAACAGCGCGTTATCAGTTTGCCTTCTCCTTAAGGGAGACCACACCCTCATGCTACTACAGTTGCAGTTACCATTAAATTTCCATTTCTTTGTAGTTGTAATTAAAATGGATTAGATAAAATAGACATAATCTAGTCCTAAAGGTATTGGTGAGGGGCAGCGAGATATAAAAATGTGTATGTAGTGGTTTTAGAGTTTTTTTTTTTTTTCTTAAGCCATAAAACTGGGTTTTAAATTCACTTTCCTGTGTCCAGTCCAGCAGGCACAAGCCAGGGATGTTGTTTCTACCAGAGATTTTTGTCTGAAAATGTGTACTTCAGAATGCCCAAACCCTACATCTCTACAAGTAAAAAACACGTTTGTTGACTGTGCAGAGTGCCATTGTTCCCTTAGCAAACTTTAGTGTAAGCTGGGATAGTGATAAAGCAGCATAATAGGAAGAAGAAGATAAAGGAAGTCTGTTTTAACTGAGTTTCTTTTTTTTTTTTTTTTACAACATGAAGCAGGTAATGTTGCAGAAATTTTCTTGCTGGAAGAGGAGTTTGGCTCTTTAGGATGTTACAAATGGAAAGACAGTGCTAAAAGACAGTTTCAGTGGGATCAGCTCATCAAGTCAGCAGGCGTGGAGTAATATCATAGTGTTAGAAGTATAAAGTAAAGAATTCTGATCTGACAACAATACCTTTTAAAGGTCTCAAACCAGGAAAATTTCACAGACTTAGAGAACCCCTAGTCATCCTAGAGCTTGCACAGAATAAAAAACTATGTTCAAGAGAATTGTAAGCCTGAGTTTGTTTTCATTCCAACTCGAAATAGTAAAGCAGGTAATTTGAACTGATAGTTAAAAATCTTTAATGATACCAGTTGGCATGATTTAATGAAAAGTAAGTCTTGCCACAAAGAAAAAAAAACCTGCATAGTTAATAAATTGTGTCTTGAAAAAGAATGAAAGCTATTGCATTCATATAGTCCATTTTAATTTCTTCAAGGTGATTTGGTGAGATGCTGGTAGTGACCTGACTGAAATCTTTAACTATGTGAAATCACTAGCTCATTTTTTACATGTATTTTACAGGTACTTGAATGATAGATGCATCTGAAATTTTAGCAGTGTATGGGGAAGGTATAAATGAGCTTGTGGTATTACTACGCTGTCCAAATTAATTAAAATATTTTAATCTAGTTATTGTAAAATATTTACATATGACATTTATATATGAGTCTTTTATAAGTTCAGTGAATGCAAATGAATGAGCTTTTGTATGTAAAAGAAATTGGTCCGTCTACAGAGTAGTAGTATTTATAAATAATATTCTGGGCTGGTGTCCAGACTTCTAAATGAGAAAATACTGTTGGAGACAGGTTGATGGAGGTTAGAAAAATGGTACAGGTATTGGGAGAATAAGTTTATAACGGCACTTCCCAAGGCTGGATTCAGCTCTTTATTCCAGAGCACATTCTGCAGATTCTCTTTATACTCAGGGAAGAGAAATGAACTCTGCAGGATCATATGAATTGCAGTCTCTTCCCTCAGTTTGCTAATGGAAGGCTCATGCACAACTAGTTCACATGGGGATGTTTATTCCTGCAGGAAATGATACTATTATAATACACAAAATGTATTTGCAGGGTGACTATTTAAAGGTGTTTTTTGAGAGGTGTATTTGACAGGAAGGCTTTAAAGTCTAGACATCTGCAAGCTAAGCTAATGAATAAAAGTAGGGTGAGAGGATGAAGACAGTGCAAGAAAATACTTGTGAAATTTGCAGAAATTTTTTACCTGTTTAAGTTCAGATAACGGTCTTTTCTGACATCTCTGCTTAATATGATCAGGTCTCTTCTTTTTAAGTTACCTCTATTGAAGGGGTTTGTAGTTCATATAGATATAGTAGGTAGCTGGACAAAGTAAGACTGGCGTCAGTTCAGTATCGGTGTGCTCTGTCACTTATGATGTGTGTGTGCCATCATCGAGTCAGCTGGGTTGGAGGACACCTCCAAGATCATCAAGTTCAACCCTTGATCCAATACCTCTGTGATTACTAGATCATGGCACTAAGTGACCCATCCAATCTTAGAAACCTCCAGGGACGGTGTAATCCACCACCTCTCTGGGCAGGCCATTCCAGTGCCTGATTACTCTCTCTGTAAAGAATTTCTTTCTAATATCCAACCTGAATTTCCTCTGGCAGAGCTTAAGCCCCGGCCCTCTTGTCCTGTTACTGGTTGCCCTGGGGAAGAGACCAGCCCCCACCTGGCTACAACCTCCTTTCAGGGAGTTGTGTCCTCATCAGAGAAGAGAGTGATGAGGTCTCCGCTGAGCCTCCTCTTCTCGGACTAAATAACCTCAGCTCTCTCAGCCTCTCCTCATAGCACTTGTGCTCGTCCCTTCACCAGCTTCATTGCTCTTCTCTGGACTTGCTCCAGGACCTCAGTATCTTTCCTGAGCTGAGGGGCCCAAAACTGAACACAATACTCGAAGTGTGGCCTCATCAGGGCTGAGTACAGGGGAAGAATCACTTCACTCATCCTGCAGGCCAGTCTATTCTTGATAAAGGCCAGGATGCCATCGGCCTTCTTGGCCTCCTGGGCGTACTGCTGGCTCTTGCTGCGCAGTTACGTCCAGGGGCAGCTTTGTAATCTGGACCCTCTGAAGTCAAATGAGAATATTGGCTGAAATACTGTCTAAGTTTAGAGAGCTTAGAAAAATTTATAGTTAAAACAGAGGGACAAATCTCCTTCAATTTCAAAACAAATTTTAATTAAGATATGATAAATGGAAGGATAACAGTTCCTAGCTATAATTTATATATATCTATATCTATATATTTAAGATAAACAAAAAC
>VXAU01004626.1:2022343-2318207 GCA_013399695.1 Formicarius rufipectus | reverse complement strand
CTGGTGAGAGTGATGGTTGCAGTCTGGTGGCAGTCGCAGTCTGCTCGTGGCTCGGGTCCTCTTCTGGATCTGAAGAGAGCTCCCTAGGCCCAAAAAATCCTCTGCTTATATTCACCTAGGCTCTGCCCAGTCCTTCCCCCAGGGCGGAGACTTAAACAATGGGTGATTTACTCTGTGAGATAAACAATGACCTATTTTTGATACCCCTGATGGGCCATTAGCAGACATGACCCCTCAGGTGGGTGTGGAGGCAGAAGAATTTCCTTATCTCACAGAAGTTCCAAAACACCCAGCCTGCAGCCTGAGGGGTGTGCTGTCCCTTAGACAATAGCTGCTAATGTGCCACTGTGAGCAGTTCATGGGAAAAAATGGCATAGAGGCTTTAGAATACACACCCACACAGTGACAAACTGACCCTGGATACTAAAAACCAAGACAAATACACAACTGAGATAATAACAATAAAGATGTTTTGAAGTAAGCTGGTGCAGGACAAAACTTTAAAATTATGTGATTATTGAAATAACGTTCTCTCTAAACATGGTGCTTTCAGAATTAATCAGAAGGAAAACAGATTGGACATGTTTGTTTATGTTTTCCTTTTCTACACAGTGGCACCACATGTGTAAGGTACAGAGACAGGGATTTATAGAAGCTACTGGTTACTTGTTTTAGGGCTATTATCTGGCCTACTTTTTCCTTGGAGAGCGTTCTAACATTTTTGTTTTGTGCAGTGATGGTGATGAGTAGAAAACCATGCAACTGATATTTTAAGAAAATTTATCTTAAAGCAGATGATTAACTTTTATAGAAAGTATATTTTTTGACAGAAAGGAGAAGCAAGTTGTTTAGGCCTTGATGAAATGTTAGAAAATGTTTTTGTTTTGTTTGTTTGTCTTTTAACTTTGTTTTGGTTTTTGTTTGTTTTGGTTTTTGTTTGTTTTGGGTTTTGTTTGTTTTGGTTTTTGTTTGTTTGTTTTTGTTTTTTTTTGTTTGGTTTTTTTTTTGGTTTTTGTTTGGTTGGTTTTGTTTTTTTTTTTTTTGTTTTTTTTGTTTTTTTTTGTTTGTTTATTAAAAATTAAAAAAAGAGAGAAGCAAAACCCTTGAACTCACTGCTTTTAGACATGAAGTTACAGTTCCCAGCGAAGGGAAGAGTTGTCTTAGGTCAGCCCAAAGCTTGTAGTTCTATCTTCAGGCAAGACCAGACTTCCAAGTGTACTTTGCCAGCCTCTCAAGATGCACAAAAATTTGACTTCTCAGCCTGGTGAAAACATAATTTGTATTTAGGAATTTTTGGGTATGTATCTACTTGTCTGGATAAACTTTTAGCATTCACGGTACTCTTGCAGCAGCAGCGAGTTGTGCAGCTTGACCACACTGGTCATAAAGATCCAGTTTTCAAAGGGTTTGTCTGCCGGCATCCAGAGTAACAGCTGGGGTCAGATTACATGGTCAGCATTTCCACTGCTAGATGGAAAATTTTGGGTTGCTCACCTTTCCTTGCCATACATTATTTTATAAGCCTCAGTCCTGTTATTCCCCTCAAACATGGTGTTTGCCCTTCTCTGAGCCTTTTCCAGTTGAGATCAGGGCACAGTATTTAAGACAGAAGCAAACCACAGTCTTATGTAGTATGTCATTTTCTGCTTAGAATTTCTGAATGTGTGGCCATAACTTATAATCAAAACTTATATTTCTTTCCCATACAGGAGTAAAAACTTTGTGTATGTATTCTTATGAATCCTTGAGCATTTGGGGAATGGGTTATTTATTAGCAATGAAGTATTTTTCAAGAAGAGCTGTGCATATTAACGTGTCTATAACTTGATAATAAAGACTTAGTTATAATTGATATTAAAGCAACAGAGGCAGAAAAATTTGTTTCTGTCATCTTCTCCAAGTGCTGTTTAAAAAAGCGAGCATAATGCTCCAGAGAGGCAATCTGTTTTCTCCATCTCCCTAGTTGTGTCTGGGAATTATGGTTCTCATGGAAAGAACCAAGAGCATCTGTTTTGCTTCCATCATCCTCAGGCAATAGTCACTAACATTACCATTTAGGACAAATTTTAGTTGCTGGCTTACAATGAAAGGCTTGACTGAGAAGTAAATAGTTTTCTGAACTGGTTTTATAACAAATGAACTGTTGTTCAGCTTTCCTTTAACTGTTGGTAGACAGTAAAAATAGCCTTTATTCTAATGCTTTAAAATTGCTGCATATTTTATAAAAAAATTGGTGCCTTTCAAATGAGTGGCTAGACTTGCAGAAAATTTACAGTTAGCAGTTTCATCCTGAGCAACAGTCTGCATACGTTATAGGACTGGGCTCTGAAAATGCTGCCCTCTTGTTTCCAGGGAGCTGGTGGGCAGAGTTGTGCAATGTTATTGACAATGAGGTAGGATTAGAGGAGAATGCTTGATGCAGAGTTTCATTCCTATGCTAAATGTTTGGGATTTTTACTTCTAGTCTGATTGCACAGAATACATCAACTGAAATGATATTTAGGGATAAATATGATAGAAGTACAAAAGAACCTTTTCACTCCAAATCAAGTGCATTTACTTTAGTTTTCTTTGCAAGGGAAGCTCATAAATACCTGCCAAGAAAATAAGTATTATCACTTACGTTATTTCACTTGGAAGTATCTTTCGAGTTATATGATAAATATTTAACTATTCTTAAAAATATGTATAATCTGTTCTAATGATCCAGCACAATCAATTATTTCTTTTTTTGGTATGGATTTCTAAATTAATTTATGGCTATTGCTAGTCATCCTGATTGTCTTTTAATTAAATGATTTTTCAACAGTAGTTTAAATTAAATACTGTCAACCTTGAGAAGTGTTGCTTTCAGTGAGTTTCTGTGTGGGTTGGGGAAATAAACTGTCTTCTATGGTATTCATGGTTGGCATAAAGTTCTTGAATTATAGTTGTGATGTAGTCCTAGTTTTCCCAATAAAACTCCTAAGTAGCTACCCTTAGATTGGATGTTAAGCTTTGTGTACTTCAGTTCTCTTCTTTTCCTGCAACAAGAAAGAAAAAATTGTTGGATTGAAGGAGATTGAGGATACAGTGGAAAATCAGGTAGAGTTACAAGAAAAAGTACACCACAAGGAAAAGTAATCAGATACAGGGATATACAGTGTAGCTTGCGGAATGAATAGAGAGGTGGGGTAGGGGCGGAGAAAGAAAGAATGAAGACAAAGGGAAAGAATGAACAACCATGTATGCAGCAAATGTGAATAGAAAAGAAGACTGAGGGAATGCATAGGAGAGCAAAAAGGACAGCTGCCCAGCACAGACTGAAGGGAAAGAGGATAAGACATTGCCTGTTAGCACAGAAGTGTAAAATTCCATACAACTTCATACATTTTTCCAAAGCAATAGGAACTAGTTACACACAATCTATAACGCTGCGGTCTCCTTTGAAATTGCACGCAGAATCAGTCTGGAGGAGAAAAGGCAACGCCGAAAGAACCGTGCCCTGATAGTTCCACCTGTGGAAACTTTCTGCTGTGCCTTTTGCAACCGGACTTGCCTATCTCGCATTGGCCTTATCAGCCATCAGCGCACTTGCAGCAAGTGTGGGTAAAACCCTCCCAAGTCTTCGTTCGCGAAGTCTAACCGTGATGATGATGATGAGGAGGAGCTAGTTAAAAAGCTTACTCAAAGGATACAGAATTGTATATGTATTTTAATGCAGCTTCAAATGTTCCTCTTACCAGCCTTCCAAATATCTTTTCAAGATGTAGAATAATTTTTCCTGAGAAAATTCTCTCTGAATTGCAGGCTAGAGTCGTTATAGGATACACAAATTTTACCATCTGTGCAGCTGTCAATACAGAAAACTAATGTAATGTTTGGAACATTCTAGTATGTATTACCACTAACTTTTTTCATTATTTTTTTTTCTATTATAAAAGCAAAGCCACATCACTGATTTGAAGTCACTAGGTCAATAAGCAGTTTAGTGTAGAGATGGCCAAACTCTATTTCCGCTTTTGGAAGCTGCATAATATGCTGATATAAAGTTCATCTTATGTTCTCAAAGACTCTGTTGCTTCTCCATTGACCATATCTGCCATAAACTGGTAAGATATAAATATCCTGAAAAAAAAACCCACAAAAACAAGCTACTTATTGGAGGAAGGAGAAAAACTAGGATGCTAGTAAGATATTTTGAAATTGTGAACAACAGAACATCTCTGGCATTTACAGGTCTCCTATCAGTGTACTAGTATAAAGATTTAATTAGGCTTATATGGTTTATTACTAGTTTCCCCACTCAAAACTAACTCAATCACCTAAACCTTAATGCCAGTATTTATAGAATATTCCACCGGGTATCAGAAGAGTGTTGAATCTTAGTTATCTCTGTGGAGAAAATTGGCTTTTCATGACTTGCAGAGGAAATTGGTAGAAATGAAGTCTTACAGTGTTGCAAGCATGTTTCTTTTATATCTTGCATGCTCTGACATCTTAAATGGAAAACATTGAGCAAAGGGTAATAAAATACCGACACTAAAGAAATAGAATAGAGCCCCCAAGAGCTTAAAGAGCTGGACAGTGGGATGAAGACAAAGGTGTAATTCTAGGGCATCAGTAAGTTCATAAAGAGAGATCACATACTTGAAAAGCACTTAATGTGTTAAAGTTTTGCAAGAACCAGTAAGTATAATTTTCTAAATTTATACAGTGTAAAATGAAGCACTCAACTTTTTAGCCACACAAGTGATTATTAACTGGAAAAATGACTGCCATTTGCTGTGGATGGAGTATATTCATTATCTATGTTTTAATATCTTTAAATATGCAGTTCTTGATGATGTGAAAATATTTTACATTTTATCTCTGTAGCAGAACAGCCTGTACTAGACTGCTCCTAAAGTTCTTATTTTAAAGTTCTGATTGTTTTAACAAGTAATCTGTATGTAGTAGTTGAGGCAGTATGGTTGTATTTCCTTTCATCTTTTTTTCATTCCACCGAATTTCACATTTCTTTGAATTGCTGAATTTTCAGATAACTCTTCGTATTTTTGTGCATGTATAAATTAACTCGTATATGCAGATATGCAGCATATGGAAAATTATGACATGGGACTTACTTTTCTTGTACAGTGCTTGACTCCTATTTTTCACAATGTATGTTTAAATTCAGTTGTCAATAAATGTACAAGTTTTTTTGGTGTACATTAGTGGTGATGTACCTCTCTCATCAGTCAAGATAGTTTGTAATGCTCAGAAGGCTCTACAGAAGAACCTTCAACACCAATCTCTAAAATTGTCGAGCTTTAATATTTTTAAATGTGCTTTTCTAGTATTTTTTCATGTAAAGCTTGCTTTTGTACGTCTGTAGTTAAATGTATATAAAAACATATTTCGACATAGTCTGCAGTTTAGCTAGTGAGCGATTTTGCCAACCATCTATTCTCCTCTCTGCTGTCTTCCCCACTAGACTAGTTTTCAACTCAACTCTTAATCCTTTAAATTTACTTTTAGGATTGTTGTACACTTCAGTGATAAATATTTATGCTCTTCATTTTGTATCTTCTGCTTTGTTCTTCTGTAACACTGTGCTTTAATATTTTTACTATGAGCAAGTCTTCTTTCTCAGCTTCAATGATTTTTTCCTCTTTTAGAACTGACTAACTTGTATAGAAAAAGCAAAAAGTGGTCAAACAAAAAAAAATCATTTATATCCTTTAGTAAGTGCAGTTGATTGCCATTTCTATTTTAACATAGGGTGTTGAGTTTCCCGCTTTCGTGCATTTGGCTTCCTTTTATTTTTAAGAGGGAGGAAGATTGGTTTTACTTGGCTCAATGTGAATAAAACAGATGTCAATATAACATCTGATGTACGAAGTGTATCCTGTTTTAGGGCTGTTTAAGCAGAAATGCCATGTTGAATTTCAGCCTTCTTGTGTAAACAGAGTTCATGATAGAACTGAAGCACAAGAATAACATCCTGGTACCACTTAAACTGCCAGCTCCATAGAGTCAGTACAATAATTGCGCATGAAACAATTAAGTGTGAAAATATAGTTGACGTATAAGAAATAAGGCAAACTTTTTTTTTTTTCCCCCTTTTCTCCTATGCAAGAACACTGGAACTATTTTGGGGCAGATGAGAACCTGGGTCCAGTAGCTGTGAGTATAAGAAGAGAGAAGCCAGAGGAAATCAAAGAGAATGGACCTCAGTACAACTACCGGATCATATTCAGAACCAGTGAGGTAAGCAGTTCAGAGGTGAGAGTAAAAGAAACTAGAAGTAAGCAGGCTAAACCACGTGGCATGTATGGGGTTTGTGTGCTTTTCAGCACTGGTCATAGATTTCTGTATAATCCACAAACCTCCTGACAACACTACACCACATGTTTATGTGGCACAGAATATATGTAAGTTAGTTATTCTGTAACATCCAATACAGAGGAAGGTGTGAAGGTTGTTTTGGTTAAAGCTTGAGAAACTTATAGAAGCTATATTGGCTAGAAGCAAGCAAGCAAAGAGAAATTACTTTCTCCACTTTTATATGTGGCAGTGGGTAGATCTGAGAAATGTACTTTTTTACTTTTAAATGCTTGTTAGAAATACTATAATAGCACTAATTTTTCCAGATTGTAGTTTTCTGTAAAACTTAAATCTGATGAATCATTTGAACTAGTGTGATTACTTCTAGCTATCAGTGAGTAACATTTTGTGTATCAGGGTCTGTTTCATGCCAACAGAAATTACTTAATGTCCTTAATCTCTGCTGAGAACTGGAAAACCAGTATGTTTTGTTCCATTGCTATTGCTAATCAGTTGCAGTGCATAATTCAATATATATGCTATTTTTGATTTGTATCCTTAGCTCATGACATTAAGAGGCTCTGTGCTGGAAGATGCTATTCCTTCCACTGCAAAGCATTGCACTGCCAGGGGACTTCCCCTAAAAGAAGTGCTGGAGTATGTAGTTCCAGAGCTGAATATCCATTGTCTAAGGCTGGCCTTCAACACTCCAAAAGTCACAGAACAGCTTATGAAGCTTGATGAACAAGGGGTAAGTGCAGTTACTGCATTAGAAAAATGGTCTTAATCTGTCAGATTAATACTGCCATAAGTTGCATAGTTATCTTTTACCTTTAAGTGATTATAGTCATTCTGTTGAAATGTCTCATTTAAAGTAAAACTTGTCATCTGTAGGGAGTGTCAATTTGCATGTATTTAGCCCAAGTTTTGCTGAATATCAGGTATCTATGAAATCAAGTTCATTTCTCTATGTAGCCTAAACTTTTAATTAAAGTTATGGCAATTATCCATTTTAATTTACTTCAAGAGACTACTGTTTTTCAAATACTGTGGAGGGAAGGGCATTCTGTTCTGTTTTTCTTACTGCTATAATAATAAGAATTCATACAAATTATTTTGAATTATATGATGGTCTCCTGGTCTTTTAAAGATGGAACTGAGGCTCATTGACCATATAGCTTAGACTTAGCAAAATGAGAGTCCATGAATAAAGTGAATTTTATGATTAAAAACTTGAGCAATGACATTTAACAGCTATGAGCCTGCCTGTCTTCACTGTCAACCTCTCTACCCACACCTCTCTTGTGGATGGACAGCAGGGTGGAGACTGGGTCCCTCCCACTGTAGGAGAAGATCAGATTCATGATTACCTGATGAACCTAAATGTACCTAAGTCTGTGGGACCCAATTGGATGCATCCCAAAGTCCTGAGGGAATTGGTTCATGTAGTTGTCAAACCACTCTCTGTGATACTTGAAAAGTGATGTCAGTCAGATGAAGTCCTGTGTGACTGGAAAAGAAGAACATTTTTAAAAGGGTGGAAAGGGGGACCCTGGGAACTGCTGTTCTGTCAGCCTCATCTCTGTGCTGGGGTGATCATGGAACAGATCCTCCTAGAAGTCGTGCTGAAGCACATGGAGATGATTTGGGACAGCCAGCATGACTTCACCAAGGGCAAGTCTTGCCTGACCAACCTAATGGCTTTCTATGATGAAGTACTACATCAGTGGACAAGGAAGGAGCTACAGATGTCATTTATCTGGACTTCTGTAAAGCCTTTGACATGGTCCCACACAGCATCCTCCTCTCTAAATTGGAGAGAGATGTATTTGATAAGTGGACTGTTAGATGGATAAGGAATTGGTTGGATGGTCACATCCAGAGGGTAGTGGTCAATGGCTCAGAGTCTCAGTGGGCATCAGCAACCAGTGGTGTTGCTCAAGGGTCTGTGTTGGGACCAGTGTTATTTAATATCTTCATTAATGATATGGATGAAGGGTTCGAGTGCACCCTCAGCATCTCTGCCCACAACACCAAGATGAGTTGTCACACCTGAGGGACAGGATGCCATTGAGAAGTGGGACCAGGGGAATCTCACGAGGTTTGATAACACCAAGTGCAAGGTGCTGCACCTGGGTCACAGCAACCCCCAGTATCAACGCAGGCTGAGGGATGAACAGATGGAGAGCAGCCCTGCTGAGAAGGACTTGGGGGTGCTGGTGGGTGAGAGGCTGGACATGACCCAGCTGTGTGCACCTGCAGGCCAGGAAGCCAGTTGTGTCCTGGGCTGCATCAAAAGCAGTGTGGTCAACAGGGCGAGCAAGGGGAATTCTGACCATCTGGTCTGCTCTGGTGAGACCCCATCTGGACTGCTGCATCCAACTCTGGAGTCCCTAGCATAGGAAGGACATTGGCCTTTTGGAACAAGTCTAGAGAAGGGTCTTCTAAATGATTTGAGGGATGGAGCACCTCTCCTGTGAGGAAAGGTTGAGGGAATTGAGGTTGTTCAGCCTGGAAAAGAGAAGGCTTTGGGACAGCCTAATTGTGGCCATCCAATACATGAAGGGAGCCTGCAAGAAACACAGGGAGGGTCTTTTTAAAAGAGTGTGTAATGACAGGACAAGGGGGAATGGCTTCAAGCTGAGTGTAAGTTTAGATTAGTTTATTAGTAGGAAGTTATTTACTATGAGAGTGGTGAAGCACTGGACCAGGTCTCCCAGAGGACTTGTGAATGTCCCATCCCTGGAAGTGTTCAAGGCCAGTCTGGAGGGAGCTCTGAGCAACCTGGTCTAGGGAAAGGTATCCCTGCCTATGGGGGATTGGAGTGTTAGGATCTTGAAAGTCTCTTCCAACAAGTGATTCTGTGATATCTTAACAAAAGTGTAAGGTTAAATTATCGCTATTTCACATTCTGTGTCATTTAGCTCCCACAGTTTGGTTATAGTATGGTTTTCTGTTAATACTTAAACTTTTGAAAAATCATCAAGGATGAGTGATAGTTAAATTTTTGTTATCTGCTCCAAAGTATTTTTTGGTTTTGTGGTAATGAAACAGTTTGACACTTCTAGCAGACAAAGATAAGCACACTCTGTGCTAATTAGAACCTGCAATTTTTATCAGTTCTAAGCTAACAAAAAAGTGGGTAACAGCTGCTCTACTAATTAGGTAGACAGAATGTTGATCACTGCTTCTTGCTGAGTGTCACACTGTTTCATTACAGCATGAACAGGTGCCCATTCGATATAGCAAATAAGATGTTTTGTAAACTGTGAGAGTTAAGTGTGTAAAGTCACCTTAACCTGATTCAGCCATTAAATTTCATGCAGTAATCCCTTCATTGAGCCAAATTTGCAAGCACCAGTTTTGCTTAGAATAAGGTGTCTTTTTTATATTTGAGTGAGGTTTTAAAGCAATTGGTTGTTTTCATATTGAAAAATTTATTTAAAGTTATTTGTTAATGGCTTCAAGACTTCTGATATTTTTCTCTGTTACATCTTAAAAATTGTTTTGGTGTGAGATTTTTTTCCAGCCAAGATTTTTGTGTGCAGAGCTTAAATCATCTGTTGGTCTTGTTTATGATAAACTAAAGAGGTTGCACTTTTCAAGTCTTTCACTGTAGCATATTTTCTCTGAATTTCTTATCACTTTTATGGCTGAGCTCTCTCTTCTACTCTTTCAATATCTGCATATGTCATTCAGTGTCAGAATAAGAATATGCTTCTTGCCCCAATTTTGAAATGGTTTTGTACGTGAAGTTGCATGTTCCTTCCTTAAATTGCTAGAGTCATGGTAACATCTGCCTTGTGTACATATGGTCCACTTTGCTTGTCCCTGATGTATTCTTTTATTGGATTTATTAAAATGCAATCATTTGAATGGTTCTGTGTTTAAAAGCAATCCAGTCACTTTGTAGGACTGTGCTAGCTTCTTTGCTAATTACCGTCTCCTAATCTTTGCCTTGAATATGGAGTTCATGGCAAGTTACCGGAGGCTTGCTTTTAAATGATTTAAAAATTTGAATATCAGGGCGATTACTGATTTATTCCAGCAGAAGTTAATATTTGTGGCATTTCTTCATTCACAGAAATACTGTGAAATGTCAGTTCTTTATATTATGAACAGGGAATTATATTAAGTTGCTGACTGGTTAAACCCAAGATACACTTTCTGCTGTCTTGCACTGGGTGCTAGATAAATACTTTAAGTGCATTTTTCCTACATATATACATACATAAATACTTTCAGATTATTCAAGTGAAGCTACTGCTTTAGTAGTTTTACCACAATTCATTCTTCCACTTCTTTTTTTAGATTTTTCTTAGAGGTAATATACTTCTGAAGACCCTAGATTTATCAGAAGGGTGTGTAATAATGGGGACTACATCCCTTTATTTCTCTCGATATGCTTTTTTTGATTCAAAAATAACAACTTGGTTTGTTCTTAGGAAACTTTTTTCAAAAATAAAAAAATCTAAGAACCCAGCTAGAAGGCATATCCTGCTCTTTGCATAGTCCCTGTTTAGTTTCCTCAGCTGACATTTTCAGAGTGGTAAACGACAGTTGTTTGCCTGTGCATGGTTGCTGTGGATATTTAAATATATTTGCTTCAAGTTTTAATACTACCATTATCTAAAGGGGGCTATAGGAGAGACTTCTTACAAGGGCAGGTAGTAGCAGGACAAGGGGAATGTCTTTTAACTGACTGAGGGTAGGTTTAGATTAGACATTAGTAAGAAATACTTTACTGGGAGGGTAAAGATCGTGAGGCACTGGGACAGGTTGCCCAGAGAAGCTGTGGATGTTCCATCCCTGGAAGTGTTCAAGGCCAGGTTAGATGGGGCTTGGGAGCAACCTGGTCTAGTGGAAGGTGTCCCTGCCCATGTCAGGTAGTTCAGAACTAGGCGATCTTTAAGGTCCCTTCCAGCCCAAACCATTCTGTGATTTTATGCTGTACTCAGATTTTACGTTACAAAATTTGGATGTGTTTAGTAGATGCGAGTCAGACAGTCAGTGTGTCCGATGATAAAATAAGGGACATTCTTTGTAGGGAAAAAGAAACGGCCTAGAACTCATTAGATACATCCTTGTCATCGTTCTTCCTTGGTAGTAAAGGAGACTACAGTAGAGTTGCAATTTTCAGAGTTTTTAAATTTTACTTTAGAGACACAGTAGGCCCACTTCTGAGCGCCTTCAAGTTATCCCACCATAAATATAACAAGTTAAAATTAATGAATTTCAGTTTAATTATGTGTCCACGTTGTGCTAGCAAGTTCAAAATCCTTTGTCTCACAGCTAGGGATAGAATCTTCTCAGAGCAAATCACAGTATATTCAGACAACTTTGCTTCCAGTGCTCTTTCAAATAACTGCTTTCACTTCCCACTAACATGTAGCCCAAACTTATAAATCTCACACCAGTTTTGATAGATGTTCTTATGATTTTGCTTTGGCATATCTGTTTCGTGTTTATTTGAAATAAAGCCTCTGCAAAAATTCCTATGTGGCAAGAAAGATTATTTACCTGGAAATAAGGATGTATTTCTGCTGGCTGAATTATGTGCATCATCTCCAAGGCTCTCTCTTGTGCTCTCTGTCAGAGTTCCTTTAAGGTCCCTTCCAGCCCGAGGCAGCAGTCAGTGGCTGTGGATGCTGCTTTCTGACCTTCTGTAACTTCTGTTTCTGTAGTCCAGATGTGTGTGTGTGTATCAATTTGCAGTTGGTGGTGACAGTTTGCTTTGAACAGTCACAGTTATGGTTGGGTAAAAAATTACTTTATCCACATCTTCAGCTTCTGATGTGTTAGGAACATCAAATACCAAATTAGAGAGAAAATAGAAATAAAAAGCACAAATATATTTGAAGATCTATGCTAGTAAATAATGTCTTTAAAATATTACCACATTTCTCAATTTAGCTGTTTTCTTTGTTACTGCATATTTAAGTCAGAGGCAGCCAACTTAATGTCATGGACTCTTTCATAATTGCTAACAGGTGAATAATTTCTATCTTCTCTTTGAAATGAGAAAATGTTAATTCTTGTCACTTATTTTAGAAATGAGTACATGATGTGCCCTACCCTTCTGTGTGGAAGGCTTAGCATAGGATAGTAACCATGGTACCAGCCTAAGTAAGAGTCAGACTCCTGGCGTTATTCAGCCAGCATTTCTCATATCGCTCAATATAAGACATTCACTATTTGCAAGCTGCAGTGTTGTCCTCCTGCAAATAAGCAACATGAATGTTAAGTTTCACTTCAGATCATGTTTTGACATCTTCTGATTAAGTATGCCATCATTGGGACAATTACAGTGGAAAACAATGAGAGTATTTGGAACTAGACTAACTTTTGAAATTAGAGTGATAATTAGGTACTTTTTTGTGAGTTGTGGGCTTATTAAAAAGGGTGAAGTGAATTCAGTGCAGAAGTTGCTGCATCTCTTGGTATACACGTAAGAATTTAATCATTTTCCCTTTGCAGTTAAGTTACCAACTCAAGGTGGGTATCATGTACTGCAAAGCTGGGCAAAGCACAGAAGAGGAGATGTATAATAATGAATCAGCAGGTCCAGCCTTTGAGGAGTTTCTTCAGCTCTTGGGAGAACGAGTTCGACTGAAGGGATTTGACAAATATCGTGCTCAGCTGGATACAAAGAGTAAGGCCTTTTCCTTATTTTTTCCCCCCCTTAAGTGAACAAAACACATAATATGGTTGCTAATGGCCTCGTTGCAGAGAGTTCTTAAAAATAACATCTTTGCTATAGGAAGACACTTGCTCAACATGATGTGTGAAAGCAGAGCACTTATGTAATTTGACCCACACCCATATGGTCTCTCAACTCTGATAGATTGTTCTTCTAATTGGGTGTGAGATTACCACTAAACTGCAACAAGAGACCAGTAACTATGGAACCATTATTGATATTGCAAATCCATCATCAGTGTGTTGTCTAAAGACTAATCAATACAATTGGTATGTCATATTTTCTTTTAATGATATGCGTCTAAACTGTCACCAGATTGTTTTGAGAACCCATCTGTGTCACTCCACCTTGACAAGTTGATCTTCTGCTTTTCTGGTATCTGTGACGGGCAATTTTTCTCTAGGCAGTTTTGTTTTAGTCATGCAGTCAGATATACGCCTCCCTCTGTGGTTTTTCTTTTGCGTTATGGAAATTAAACTGGATTTGACAGCTAAATTATCAGCTTTAACTGTAAAACATTGCAACAGAAATGCTGTGGAAAGATGATCTTGGATGACCGTATCTATAAAAGAAGCTCCCTGCTTTTGGAATCAAACATGTGAAATACCTATCTATTTATCAATATCTATCAATATCTAATACTTAGCAACTAACACGTGCTATATTCGATTTGTAGATCTATTTAAATTACTCAGTGGTAAATTTTAGTTTATATTCCTTTTCTTTGAGTATTAGAACTAACTGGTTCCTATGGAAATCTGATGCTATTTTGCTCACTTGTGGCAAAGGAAATTAAATAAGGAGTTGATTCATGAAAACTGAAAAGTATTCATCAAGTTCAGTGTAGCAACAGCTGTGGACTTGTCATGGGTCTCCTAGCACACATACCATAACTTGTGCTTTAGTGCTCCGCCATTCTACCTTGTGTCCTTAATTTCTACAGGAAAAATGTTGCCATCTTCTCAGGCTGTTCTTGACCAGTCTAATCATCAATCCTCAGACTTATAAAACCTATGGTTTTAAACCTAAATTAATATCTATTTCACAGACATTTAACCTTGAGCGTGCTTTCTTTTTCTTGCAGTATTTGTCTTCTCTCTGTTGTAGTTACTCACTTGAGTGCATTTCATAGAATTATAGAATGGTTTGGGTTGGAAAAGGTCATCTCATTTCAACCCCCTGCCGTTGGCAGGGACACCTTCCACTAGACCAGAGCACCATCCAACCTGGCCTTGAACACTTTCAGGGATGGAGCATCCCTGGCTTACCTGGGCAGTCTGTTCCAGTGTCTCACCACCCACACAGTAAAGAGTTTGTCTCAAATATCTAATGTAAACCTGCCCTCTTTCAGTTTAAATCATTCTCTCTTGTCCTTTCACTGTGCATTCTTGGTGTCAAGTCCCTTTCCAACTCTCCTGTAGGTCCCTGGAATGCCGCTATAAACTGTGCACAGAGCCTTCTCTCCTCTAGGCTGAACAATACAAATTCTCTCAGCCTTTCCTCATAGGAGACGAGCTCCAGCCCCCTGATCAGCTCAGCGAACCTCCTGTAGGCTCACTCCAACAGGTCCATGTCCTTCCTGTGCTGACTATCTCAGAACTGGATGCAGTCTTCCAAGTGGAGACTCAGTACTGATGTCCAGGTAGTGGACACAGTATTCCTATACATGGTGCAGTTGTGTCTTTTCCATGCTTGTGTGATGTTGCCCTTAACAAGCCAAGTCTCACTTACTGGTGTGTGAGGTGAGGATTGCTTTGATTGCCTCCCCCCCTCCAAACCCATGCAGTATTACCAGATAACCTTCCTCTGCGCCTCATACAAGTTTGAATTCAGTCTCTTTATTTTTAGTGTCCAGGATTATATACATGATTCCAGATGAGATCCAGGTGGTTTCTTGTAACATTTTCTTGCCTATGGTGGAAATACTCTCAGGCTGCATTTTCCTTCTCTTTAGCTCTGAACTGTTATTTTGTTGGTTATAAAGACAAGCTAGGTCAAAAATAAATGCCTATGTAAAAGAGAGAAAATATTTATTTAGCGTGTGGCCTTCTATTGTGACCTTCTTGTTACTTTCAGTAGTTAAAGTAGAATCCTCTCTTCCCCTTCTACTCCTTTAGTCAATACATGAAAAAAACCTAACTCTTATTTTGGTGTCAGTCCACACACACTGGTTTCTAATATATGTAAATGGTGTATGATTAAGAGCTGATTCATCTGCTCAGATACATCCATGAAAGCTGTAACTGTCTTTTAAGTACTTGTTTTGCATTTTCTTCTAAGCAGCAAAATTTTCCAGGAATCTTTTGAGTCCCTTCTTGTTGCTTCCAGCTCAGGGAAAGAATTTCATCAGGGTTTGAGTTTAAGTACTAGAATCTAGCATCTGTTGACTGGAAACATGAACTTTTAGTTGACTGAGTCTCTCCTGGTTTTGAGAGTTGTCTCCTTGTAATGAAGGTTTGTCCTCTGTGTTAAGAGCTGGTAGGTCACGTTGCTCAGGTTTTCACATTACTCCATTCTATATCTAAAAATACAAAAAGGCTTTTCATGAACACTTCACTGTGATCGGAGAGGAAGAGGTATCCTCTGAGTGGAACCTGCTGCTTTCATGAAGAGTTTCCTACATTTTGTTCCAGTCAAGGTTAATAGGCTCACATGCCTGGGCCTCATCAGCTAGAACTGCTTAGAAACTCTTCAAGTTGTCTGAAATCTTCCAGGTTATGTTGTCTGCATAAGAATTCTGTTCAGTGTCAGCACAGTTGATTGCAAAGATATACTTAAAACAAATATCTGTTCATTGACTCTTAAGAAAGATCAGATCTGTGTAAGCTACTTGGCTAATCTCTATACTTTTCACAATATTTTGTAATCTAAATAAAGCAGTTGGATGAGGTAAGACACACGAAAAGATTTTCTCTGCATGAAGGTGAAGTGATTTGTGTGTGTACTCTGAAAATTTTCACAGTATTTCTAATTTATGCGAATTTAGAAAAGTAAAGTTGCTCTAGGAAAAAACAGTTTCAGAACAGTTGTTGGTCTTTGAAATTTTTGGAGTTAGGGGCCTAACTGGTAAGTATCCAAAACAGTCATTTTTTTAAAAGGAGAAATCTCATGCATCCTCTTAACTGTTTAAGTGTATTGGATCCTTCAAGGGCTTTAGCTTTGGAGCTCTGCCAGTGCCACTGTGAAAAAGAGATGCTACTTTTCAAGTTTTGTTTGTTTGTTTCTAGAATCACCAGAGGGGAAGCCATCTATCTCCTGGCAGCCTGCAGAGACTTCAGATAGGAATTAGAGCTTGAAAATGTCACCTATCCTACAGTGGGTAGGAAGTTTATGGGCATCACTTTAAAGTAATAAACATCACAGGGATCTTTCAAATTATACCTTCAGTCACTTTATTTTCTGGTTGTAATGCATGCTTTTTTTTTTTCCCCCTCCCCCTCAGTCATATTTCTCAATAATTTTAATTGGTAGATGGGATCAGCTCAATAATGCTCAGCCTGGCTTCTACCCTATGGGGAAGCTGCCTACTGCTCTTAAAAGGAATAAGGCATAGGATTCTGTGAGCAATGAAGAACTTACACTGAGCTTTGGGTAACCTTCCTGTATGAGACAGACAAGTTCTCCACTTTGGTGTGGACGCCTAGGACTCTCAGCAAGTTGTTTATAGTTACATCTAAAAATAGGTGGAGATTTCTTCAACATCCAGTTGCTTTGAGAAGGAGTCAGAGTCCTCAACTAACAGAATCCAGAACTCCTAATGAACTTCTAGGACTTCAGTGTTACTCAGTCACAGGAGCAAAGTCTAGAGCCTGTACAAGACCTTCTCCACCAGGAGAAAGTTCCAGCTATTGAACTGCAGACTTACAGCCCCTCTTGAACTGAGAAGTAAAAGTAACATCAAGAAAAAAACCAGACTGCAATACACCTGAGCCTAAACACTGATTAGGAAATTTTTTGGTGAGTTATCAGCCCTCTCCCATTAAACAGCAGGAGGATTTGAAACTATTTTCCACATATCAGTTGAGTACTCAAATCACTTGAGTGAAAACAGTAACAACAATTCATATGATCTTTAGAAAGAAACATGTAGCTTGTGTTGCTTGGGTTTGCCCACTCTGCATTTACACACCTAAGCACACTAATTCTAATCAGACTAATGAGAATGTCTTTCTAAAGCTTTTTGTAGCACAGCAAATGTCAGCACTTCAGCAGCATCAGGTAAAGGACATGATTGCTTAGATTCTTCTCTTGTGATTGGCTCAAAGAGAACCAAAAACTAGGTTGTAGCCCATGAAGAGGGATTTAATCTGAGATAATTTAATTGCAATGAGGAATTGGGAAGTGAAGGGATAGAGGAATCACCCAGTGTGGTTGACTGGCATTACTATGTAATAAGGATTTTCTTTGTAAGGAGGTAATTTCCTGATGCAAACTAACAAGAGACAAGTACTTTAAACCAAAACTTACCCACTTTAAATAAGATTTTCTGAATTTTAAAGCTTTTAGTTTCATGAATGGATGATAAGAAACTGTTTTTCAACTCTGAATGCTGTCAATTCTTTTATTTTGGGGGGTTTGGGGCACTCATTCACTTTTATTTTCCCTGTCTTGTTCATAGCAGACAGTCCCTTCACACCCAGGCTTGCAACAAAAGAAGCCATAGCCCACTAAGTTTGTAGTTCAAACAAGAAAATTGGGGTTTGCTGAGAACCGCTTTCCATCACCTAGGCCAAAGGAAAATCAGATTGTTTAGAAAATACATTATGAAAAAGTGCTCAAATGCTAGACAATAGGACAGATTTGGAAAAAAGGATGTTGGGTTGAGGAGGAAGTCAAAATTCCAAAGTGGTAGGAGAGGGATGTGTTAATTTTATACAAAAGAATTTTAGGAATGGAGTAAGAGATGTAACAACAAACAGGAGTGCTTGCTGTACTCCTTGTACGTGACAGAAAGAAGAGCAGTTTTGACAGCTACTGACAGCAAAGGTAGAGGAGAGCAGTATTAAGTTTTGGAAATTCTTGTTCACATGCTCTTAATGATTAGCTCTGCAGCATTTTGTAGGAATGGCTGTCCTATCTCATCAGTATCATTTATTTTTTGTTCTCCTGGAATCCTTACGGTGTTTTCCTTTGAAACACCAAGTCAGATTTTCTGCTTGTAGTGGATTTTATACAGTTTTCTAGTGCAGAGGTTGTTTAATCTACTGTAGAAGCAGGCTGACTCAGTCCTGTGGATTCATTGAGGTGAAGTTTCAGCAGTATGTTAGTGGTGTCAGTCACTTTGGACCACTGTTGGTATTGGACAAAACCACTTAAATGTGAGTCTGTTAAGGCAGTTCTTATGATGATAGCTGAGAATCAGTGGAAGAACTGAAGACTAAGGTGGATTTCCTAAAGGTGATTAATGGTGGAAGATAAAAAAGATCGGATAACGCCTGAGTTAAGTAGCCAAATCCAGTAATGAGGCAAAGCTGGGAAAACATCATGAATAGCTATACCATAAACTGATGGCAGGAGGGAATGTCTTCAGTCTAAAAAGGTGCTGGTGAATTTGTAGATCCCTTGGACCTCTGTTAGGTAGAAGGAAACCAAAGTAGATTGCAGTGCTGGCTCACAGTTCTGATCTGGAAATGATGGATATTATTCCATTGTGCAGGCTTGGATTTTACTGTAGAGGCTGTGATTTGATTTGAGTTACAACAAGCACCTGTAATTATTGCATTGTACTTCAGAGAAGGCACTCTGGACTTGAAAGGGAAATCCAAATGGTAAGAGAGATGTACAGTCTGTAGTGGATACGGACTTCTGTTGGTAGTTGGATTTGAATAAGATGTGAAGTACTTGGAAATAATTGGAATTATTAATGTGTCATTTGGATTATAACCTGATAATTTAGTTTTCAGAATCAGTGCTGTTCTGAGAAAGAACCCTTTTTTTGCCTGAAATGAAGTCCATTCAGGAAGGTTGAAAGTTTTTCTGAAACGTGTAGATGTTCTAGCATATTTTTTATCAGAATTGCTTTATTCTTTTCCCCCAGCCCCTTTTGGGTCCCTTCTTCTCTTTTGGGTCCTTCCTTCCCCTGTGCATCTCACTCAATTCCCTGTCTTTTCACACCTGTTCCCCCTTGCTAATTATTTGTGGTATTTTTGTATACTCTATTTATGAAAGGGGGTGTACAAATTAGCATCTTTACAGATAGACAAAGCCAATAAGAAGTTATGTTGATGTTTGGGTTACTTTCAGGTGCATCTGCCTCCTTCAGCATGCTATGAAATGAACAGGCAGACGATGGAGGCTGCTGTGAGCAGGAGTGCAAGATGAAGTGATTCCCTTTCAGCTATTCTGCTTGTTCTAATTAGCATCAAAAGGAAATTATTTAGCAGTTAGCTAGTTTTTCCTACTGGCAATATTGAATGGTGGAAAAGAGAGCCCAATGTCCTTGAACATTAACTGAGAATTAGTATTTTTTTATAAGGTTGTAGGAATCTTTTATTTCTAATTTTCATTTTTTTCTATATAACTCATCTAAAGTGCAAAATCTGTATGCAACTCTAATGTAGAAAACTTTCCATTTCATTTTAAGAATGGTTTTGTGGTTTTTCATGTACAGTAAAGCTGCCTCTCTTTTATTATCCTGAATCTAACAGAAAACAAACTTCTCCAAATTTATGCCCAAAATCTGGGTAAAGAAACTGTGTATTTATGTTATTGTAAATGCCTTGCAAACCTCAGAGCTATAATCTTCTTAGTAGAATTATCTCTCTGCTAATAAAAACCCCAGTATGTAGTTTTTAACAGTTTTTAAAAATATACTCTTATAAATATTATCTATTTATACAATTTAGGGATTATATAATTTAGTGGCATGTTTATCTAACTTCAGATAAACAGGATGTTTTTTCTATCTCTTTATATATAAAACTAGTTATTTTTAAAATTCTGTTTGAAAACTTTTTTTTTTTGGCACTGTGGACAGTAGTTGTATTTAATAGAATATATTCACTATTTCTTCTTTAAATGTGTTACTACTTAAATGAATGGAACATTTTTCAAGGTCACTTTTTTGAGACTGAAAGAAAAAGTGAAAACAGAAGTTAACAGTGTCTTGTAATCAAGCGTTGTTTTCAACCACCACATTATAAACCAAATAATATACCTTCTATTTTTTTTTTTTCCTAAACTTCATAATCCTAGTTTTTACCATTTTCTTTGCACATGGCAGTATCGCCATCCACACAGAGTTATTTCTTTGGCCTGTTTCTGGATCACTTCTCTTTCTTTAACTTTTAAAATAGGGTGGCCAGAACCCAGAACAGGTGAGACTGTTTTGGTTAATGTGGTTATTATTTTGGTTAATATGCCAGCATCTTAATGTCATTTTTGTGTTGGTTGTTTTTTTTTTTTTTTCCCCCCCATCATCAGTTACAAGCATACTAGCATCCTATTTGGAGTTTTGACTGTTCGTTCCATAAAGCACCTGTTCTAATGAAGGTTTTGTCTGACTTCATAACAGTTAGAGTCCTGAAATTTATGTTTCAGAGAACTCATTGTGTTCTTATTGTGGTTTATATGTCCATTGCAATTTAATTATGTATGAGATCATGGCATTATTTTGCAATATCTGTCTACCTTGCTTTCTGAGATTGTTTTCACATTTCTTGCAGATCAGTTTCATTCCAAAATATTGGTTGGTGCTTGAAAATTCTCAGACTTTGTTATCATTTTTCGTGCTTAGATAGGCTTTCTTCAGGGTTTTCTGGTATAAATTTCCTATTCCTAACAAATTTTTCCTCAGGAAAAGTATGCAAAAATCTACAGCCCATCTGTATGCAGCATTTGCGTTGATGGGTGAATAAACTCTGACTAAGTTATTATTTGCTGATATTTCAGCTAGGATTGAGGATGAACAAGAGTTCTTGTCTTGACTGATGATTTTCTTTCATAATAATATCTCTTTGTTTTTAAACTTTTTTAAAAAAACAATGCTTTTATTTTGTCTTTTTAACTGCAGCTGATTCAACAGGTACTCACTCTCTTTACACAACATACAAGGACTATGAAATCATGTTCCACGTTTCTACTATGTTGCCATATACTCCAAACAACAAGCAACAGGTAAGATGGGCCTATTTAGTATTATTTTTATCTCCTTCTCAGAAGTAGATGAACTATTGAATATTTATGACAGCCTTCATTTGTTACTAGCAAAGAAAACACGTAAGGAACCAATAGTAAAAGTGGCCATTTTTGTGTTAGGAAGATGAGCTAAACAGATCATTGTAAGTACGTCATAGAGAGATTTTTCTCCATTGGACTGTTTTTATTTACTTGTACATGAATTTGTAAATAATATATATTATTCATTTACATAATAATACTACAATAATGTCAGTAACACATTTGTGTTACGTAAATGAGAGTTTGTATCTAATGTCAAAAGGACCGTAGTGTACTTTTATCATTTTAAACCTTCTACAGCTAAGTCAATTGCCCTTTAAGGATTACATTCAGCAAATTGTAATATAACCAGAATCAGCTAATGAGCAGGTGGTCCAGCACACTGCACAAGAGGACATGAGTCAAAATTCTTCCCCCCCCCCCCGCTTTCTTTTTTAAATTATATCATACTGAAGAGCTGTGTAGACTGGTCTGCGTTGTTACACTGAAGTACCTTAGTCTTGTTCAACACTAAGCCATTGTGTTGTGAATGATGTATGCATTTTATTCTAAAAATGATGCTTTATACTTCTGCAAATAAAACAGAAACTTCCTTTTATAATAGAAGTTAACATAGAAATCTTTTTATTTTGCTTTTGTACACTAAATGTTCTGCTACTTTGTAGTTTATCTTGTCTTCTCCTGTAGTCTTGTATTTACTGAAAGAAGTGTAGCAAAAAGTTATTATGCAGTGTCTTAAGGGCAATGACAACTATTTTTAACTGGAAGTAGAACCAATCACTGGTTTGTAAAAGTGTGAAATGAGGAATGTTTTCCTGCTTCTGTATATCATTGATTACTCCTTATACTAGCAGGTTTTGCTGTTGTTTCCCCCCTATGTTTAGCTTAGAATTTTCCCTTACAAGGTATTTCTGTATGCTATGTATGGAAATGAAATTGTTATGAAAACCCCCATGCTTGAAATTTATTAGATGTGGTGCTTATTACATAAATTCTCAATTGTTACAGTTTTCAGCTTGAAGTACCACTTGGAGAAAGAAATTGAACAATAGTAATGTATAATAATGAGAAGTAAATAATTGGAAATTTGTGAAAAGTCTGTGTTTTAACCTATGCTTTTTTTTTGTTTGTTTTGTTTCTTTTTTTAAAGCTTCTGAGAAAACGACATATTGGAAATGATATTGTGACAATAGTTTTCCAGGAGCCTGGAGCACAACCCTTCAGCCCAAAGAACATTCGATCCCACTTCCAGCACGTCTTTGTCATCGTAAGAGTGCACAGTCCCTGTACTGACAGCGTTTGTTACAGGTAGCTCTTGCTTAGATTCACTGAAAACATGGCATTTGAGTGCAAAGGGACGTGCCATTCTCTTAAATTCTCAGTAGGGATATGTAACAAACGATAGGGGTTGGAGAGATTTTGGGTCATGGGAGTTCAGAACACTTTTTAAAAAGAGTGAGTATGTAAATGAAACACACCCAGTGAGGAAATGCCTGCTGTCAGGATGTGTGTACACACACATGTACCTATGTGCACACACCAAGCATTTGGAAATTACTGTAAAATTGCTTTCTCACTTCCCTTTTATTCTCTTTACTAAGAGCATGCTCAATGAATATTTTTGCATTGTAAGAAATAGAAGAAAGAACAAAAAAAGCCCATTTCTTGTTCAGATAATTTGGTTATCTAAGCTTATGTTTCGTTTTTAAAATTAACACAGTTAAAAAGTATGATTTAACCTTTGTGAAAGAAGCTAAGGGCTCTGAAATATTTTAATTTCTCATTTCAGTCTAACAAAGAAATGACAGAGAATTATGCAGCCAAAACCATCAGTCTTAGTGTGACCTTAAAGTCAATATGATTGAAATAGAAAATGGTAATTTTCTATTGGTTACTATCAGTAGTAATTGATAGTAAAATATAAAAAAATAATTGGAAGATGAAATTCCTATGTAACATAATTTTTTAAACTGTATTACAAGCACATTCTTTTACGATTAGTGAAGTTTTCCCTCTTTGCTGAACTCTGAAAGTATTTTTATTTTTAAATGTTGACTGATCTCAGAAAACTCCTATAAAGCTTTTTCATGTAAAATATGAAATGTCAGCAATGGATTTAGAAGAGTAGCTATCTAGAAATTAGGTAACCTTAGAACTAGCTTGTTTTCACTGAAATATAAATGTTCACTTAAGTATATTGTATATATAAAAAAGTTTATTTAGAGGAAAATCTAAGACTACAGTGTCTGAGTTGATGTACTCACTATTTTTTAAGTGTGTATAGAAGGTTCAAACGCTTCTCCTCAGAAATTTTTGCTGAAGTTCACCCAACATTTCTGGAATTGATGCTGAACTTTGTACATGTATTAACTCTCCTGGAGTTAGGAATGTTCATTTTCCGGCAGCTTATTGACAAATTGAACTGTTACATAATTTATGTGGACACAGCTTGTTCTTTAAACTCTTAGACATATGTTTCTACTTTGTACAGAAAATGATTTTGACATAAAGGGAAGGTAGGAAATGCATCCACAAGAGCTGCAGATGCATTTTCCATTTGAATTGTGTATTACACCATAGACCAAGATCCGCTTTTGACTATTATTTTAAGTAATATGACTGCATATTTTCAATTTCTTTCTTTTAAAAAATATAGAAAAGATTTATACTTGCTAACTGTAATAATTTTAAATATTTGAGGGTTCTATTTCTGACCTTCAGGCTCCTGAATCACTTCATTGTTCAAATGTTTACAACTGCAAGGGCTGGAACCTTTACTGGTTACTTAATAGTAATTTTGGCATTAGTGATTGTTGGACAGGCTTACATTTTAAGGGGAGGGAAGAGCAGGTAGCAAAAATAATGGTGAGTGATACAAGAAAACACCAGAACATTCTATGTTATTTATACTGTCTTTTAGATTAAAATGCTTCCTTCTTTTGTCCTCCCAGTGCAAACACTTGATTTAATTTTACAGAATTCTGTTATGAAAAGTTTTTCTAGGAAGCTTTTAAAAGTTAGTCTGACCTCTTTTTCACTGAATTATTTGGAACAGTTTCATAGGTTCATAATTCTAGACAAAACAGGAAACCATATAGCATAAAAATGTACTGGAATTTTTATTAAAAAACTACATTAAAGGAATAAAATCAAGCACCGTCTTGGCCAGCGATTCTCTTTCCCGACTAACATAAACAATATTTCAAAAGTCTCGTGTCTCTGTCAGCATCACTTGCTTTTTAAAACTCCTCTAGCACGCATTGAAGATTGAATCCTTATCCCTGTGAATCATGATACTGAAAACCCAATCAGACAAAATCTTACTGACCATATTTCACTGCACCCAGTAAATGTGTTTAACACTTTGGTTTCCATCTCTTAATACCAGACCCTTTAGGACTCCTGAAGATGAGTCAGCTAGTTGCTTCATGAGCACCCCCTGTTACGTACTTTTAGATATACTGGCATATATTTGGAGGAAATTTGACAGTGATGATGGCTTTCAATATCAGTTGTCAGAAAATATAATTACAAAACCACCTCCAAACAACAAAACTAAAACAAACAGAACACCCCACCACTCAAAAACCAGAAGATATGGTTAAAGATTGGATGACTTCATTTCTGTTTTTGTTGTTCCTGTGTATGCCCTCAAAAGATCTACTCTGTAGTCTCAGTTACTGGTATTCGGGGGGAATTTCTCTGTTTATGTGTAAGGATTCAGATAAAAACAAAATACAAAAATAATACCAGCCAGTTGTCTAAATGGAACACCACATACTTTTCAATTGTGATCAAGTTTCATCCTATTCTTCTTTATCTCCATTACTATGTTATTCTGGCCAAAATCAGTCAATGCCTTTTCAGATCTAGTTATTAATATGTGGTAAATCTTATCCAAATTGTTGGAGCATTTCTTGTCACTAAACTATTGAAGTACAGTTGTCAGTCTCTTCTTAGGACAAGTTACCAGATGAATGATGTGCTGTTGGAATGTAAGATCTTCAGTGATGCCAAACAACTCATCTAACTAATATCAGAAGAGAATTGACAATTGAGAATGGCTAAACTGGTCCCCATTGCCTAAGCCAATCTTACTATCAGTCCATCACTTGGTACAGAAACTAAGAGTTGAAAAAGAAAGTAACTGTTCCTACTACATATCTCCAGACTTCTGAGAAATTTCTCATTTCTGGTATTTTTAGAGTGTAGTTCTATCACTATCATGCTGTATCAACTAATGAGCTTTTCAATCCAGAAGTTCAAAACACGAACCACTAGTGTGATGTGCCTATGCATCCAGTCACCAGAAGATGACTTTTAAAGTGAAACTGGCCTTGTGAGATGGCTTTATTATCTTTTTAATTTGTTCATTTCATTTATATCTCCAGTATTGATTATGCACTTTACATTGCTTTCAGATGAGCCTTTCAGCATTAGGTAGCTAAATTCTAAGTTAGCCTTTGTAATAGTGTGAGTTAGAAATTTTCTTTTATACTGAAATCAAAATTCAGAACTATCATGCGTGAGTGATTACTGTGTCAAAAAAACCCTGCAGTTTTGCACTAGAAGCTTATTTTAAGCTGTGCTACTGGGAATGACTCAAAAATGCCTGTATGGAAAAAAAAAAAGTGGCATTCTGTTTATTCAGTAAGGGGGGGTATAATCTCCACACTGGCAACATTAATATGTAAATACAGGGTTATTGCTGAGAAAAGGGAAGTAAAAATTGAAGGGTAAAAGGGAATATATTTTCTGTATGCAAAACTGCATAGAGTGAAACACTGTTCTTCCTTATTCTTTTATTTTTTTTAGTGTTGCTGTGACGAGATCCAGAGATGTACCATCCTTTGGACCACCTATTCCAAAAGGTGTGACGTTTCCTAAGTCAAATGTGTTCAGGGACTTCTTACTAGCCAAAGTCATTAATGCTGAGAATGCTGCTCATAAATCAGAAAAGTTCCGTGCAATGGCCACCAGGACCCGTCAGGAGTACTTGAAAGACTTGGCAGAGAAGAATGTCACCAACACACCTATTGACCCTTCTGGCAAGTTCCCCTTCATCTCACTTGCTTCAAAAAAGAAAGAAAAGTCCAAACCCTATCCGGGAGCAGAGATCTATAGTTCTGGTGCAATTGTATGGAGCATCCATGCAAAAGACTACAGCAAGGGTATGGAAATAGACTGTCTTCTAGGCATCTCTAATGAATTTGTAGTCCTCATTGAACAGGACTCAAAAAGCGTGGTCTTCAATTGCTCCTGTCGAGATGTGATAGGGTGGACTTCAATGGACACAAATATCAAAATATTCTATGAGAGAGGTGAATGTGTTTCTTTGGAGAGCTTCATCAGCAACATTGATGATATCAAAGAGATCGTCAAAAGGCTGGAGGTTAGAATGTGTTCTCTTGTTTGGTTCCCCTTCTTTGCTTTCTTCTTTCACCCAGCTGCCAAGTAAAGCTTAAATTTAAGTAATGCCTGGGATCCCTAAAGCTCTTTTAATTGTCAGTCATGAAATCTATAAGGACTTTCCTGCTTTTACTTCTCAAAATCCAATATCGTTCTCACTTTTATCAGAGAAGAGCCAACTTCAGATGCTTGTGTGTGTGTCAAAAATGTCTCAATATATTCAAAAGATCATGTCCTTCAGATGTGTAATTTGCTCCCACACAACAAATACAGAAATGTCACATTATTTGTTGTTCGTATTTTCCTTCCTTTTCTCTGTTCTATAGGCTTGTTCTGTCTTATTTCAAATGAAACTGCAGTATCTTTGGGATTGACTTAGTATGTTGCCAGTAGGGTGCAGTCCCAATCCCTGCTACAACCTTCAGATATTTTCTGAATACATGTGATAAACTAAAAATGCAGTGAATTATGGTATCTGTCTAAAAAAGATCTGTCCATGCTCATTTTTTATCCAGTTATGAAAGAATGTCTTGTTTCACTGACTTTCCTGAAATTTCACAACTGTCGTTGTATAATAATCAGAAAAAAATGGAAACCTAGGCCCTATTAAGTTGCTTTTGATGGTCATGGGACATGGAAGAGTTGGCATAGTCCGCAGTTTACTGTGCTTTGTAGCTGCATGCCACTACCTTCTGACTGAAAGTAATCTTGCATCTTAGCAAAATAGCTAGAAATGTAGAATGTTTGTTTGGTTACTAAACCATTAAAGATGGAGATTCTTGTGTAACCCCTCATGTTTTTCTGTTGTGTGCTGCCATGGATCTTGTGACATTGTGGTTTCAGTAAAAATTCCAAGAGTAACCAGATTCTGCTGAAAAATACTAACTTGAGTGACAAGATCTGTTTCAGCTCATCATGTACCTAGGACTGCATCATATATTCCTTGATAGTGTCCCACCATTGTCTTGGGGCTTGGTTGATAAAGGGGCCCTTAAAACCTCTACTAGCACTGGAAGTGTCTCAGTGTGTTAAATTCTGTCTTCATTTCAATTCACAGCTTGTGACTAAGGGCTGTGAAACAGTGGAGATGACTCTGCGTAGGAATGGTCTGGGTCAGCTTGGTTTCCATGTAAACTATGAAGGCATTGTGGCAGATGTTGAGCCCTATGGCTACGCATGGCAGGCAGGACTGCGCCAGGGCAGCCGGCTTGTGGAGATCTGCAAGGTGGCTGTAGCCACTCTGAGCCATGAGCAGATGATTGATCTTCTCAGAACATCAGTAACAGTGAAGGTCGTCATTGTCCCTCCATATGAGGACTGCACACCACGCAGGTACTGTATGCTAGCTATATTTGCTCTGAAATTGTGTCTTATTTTTGGGGATCATGGGGGAAGAAACCCTGGCATAATTCTAACATAGTATCCAGTATTGTAAAGTGAAAGAGGAGAGCAGGAAAAACTGGCCTTATCCAGTCTCCAGGCCCCCCAAAATATTAATTGAATACCAAAATTTAATAAATGTGAAGTTAAATTCCATGGAATTGCACATGGAAATCAAACAACTTGGTGACAACTGTGTGTTTAGCATGCACCAAAATGAATCACATTTTTTCCTGCCTGCTATCCCATTTGTTGGTAATTTGTAATGCCTGTGGATATAATTCTTGAAAGCTGTGAATAGACTTACATCTTCTATTTTCACAATAAGTAAGGCTGTAAATGATAAGGGTTTATCAAAGGTATGGATCTGGCCAGAGAAATTGCTTCAAACAGTACCAGAACTCAATAGTAGATCCTGCTGCATCTCTTTCGCTTCCCATCCATGTTAAGCTTGAAGCTTGTGTCAACCACACTATTGCTTTTATAGCTTAAAAAGTGTTGCTTGATCAGAAATAAGCAGTAATAAATGCTTTTTTGTTAAACTGTACATTAAAGCCCTCCATTTTTCCTGAATGCACATTAAGTATTTCATGATTTTAATGGTCCCATCTGAACTCTCAGCATTTGTCTATAGCATTCAGCTCCATCACTGAATCTGATTCCCATATTCCTGACATCCTGTTTTTGTATCTTGAAAATGCTGTATGATTAAAATGGAATGGTCTTTAATGGAATAAATTTGCCTGCAGGCTAACTGAAGGTTTATGCTAGATTTGCCAAGAGGAAGTCAGTGCAGTTACCAAAATTCTGTGTGTTCTTTGGAGTAAGAGACAGTGGTTTGCACAGCTGCTTTCTAATCAGTCAATATCTTTGGAGGGTAGTTGCTAAATCATTGTCTACTTAAGGTTGGGGCTGAACTTAAATGCATATTTATTACATTGATATGAAGTCATGTCTCTGTGCTAAGACCTTGCATAAAAGAGAAATTTGTGTTTGTTTTTACTGTGAGCAATATTAACTCCTTTTGTAAATGGCAGGAAAACAGGAGCAGAAAGAAAAGGAGCTTTATTTTTGCTTTACTTGTCAGTGGAAAATTGAATACATGGCAGGAATTAAAATGAGCAGTGGCATAAGGTCACCCATGAGGTATTTGGAAAGCTTTTGAACAGTATTTAGCAGCCCGAGCAAATGGAAAGTTCGGCTGCAGTCATTGCAAAAGGATTAGAGCAGAAAAATCTGTGTGGAAAGCAGAGATCCTATTATTTCTGAACTAAATTAAGTACAGCCAAAAGCAGGCGTACCTTTAGTGTCTCCAAACCCACAGCAGTAAGAGAAATGACTGCACTTTTTGAAATACTGTACTTAGTGTCAGTGAGTTTTGTTGTTGTCTTCAAGTGAACAAGTGTTCATGGTGAGTTATTGCTAGTTATAAAATTCCATGAAGAAACTCTTGATCTTGTTTATCCAAAATCATAAAAGTTCAGAAACTGTCCTACATATATTACTAGAGACTTCACTTAAATGTTTTCACAAAGCAATTTCTTTTTTCCAATCCATTTTCTGAAACTGGAGTTATTTTGTCGTGTCCTGTGGGGACCATTCAGTATTTCTACTACAGTAACTTCTGCAGACCATAACTAAAATGGAGATCCCCTCTGCTTGGAACAGTACATTCATATGAGAAGCAGTCCTTATCCTAATAAATTGATTAGCATGAAGTCAGAAGAAGAGCAAGGGTGCAATTAGATAAGCTGACTTGACAACAGGCACATATACAAGCTCAGCAGCAGATGCAAAATTATGTCCAAATACCGCAGTTCATATTCCAATGCTCTACACAGAGACAGGCCTTATTATGTATTATATCTCTACTAAACCATGGGCATTTAAAAGATTACCACTGAACTCATTTAGTGGACTGATTGCTGACCTTGAAGTTAAGGGCACAGCATCAAGAGGAAGTTGTGTATTCCTGCTTCTTAAACTAGGATTATGTCCGGGGGGGGGAAAAAAAAAAAAAGAAAAGAGAATCCCAAACTGCTGAAGTACCTGAGCCAGTAGGGAAAGAATAGGAGAGAAAAGAAAAAAAACAAGGATATCAGTATTTTATCAGTTCAGTTGTGAACTTCGGAAACAACTCTCCTGATCATTCCTATTTACCATGCAGTGGATCACATCAGAGTAACCTGGGAGCACTTCCAGATGAAGCTCAGCTACATGTACTTCAGAAGTACACCTCATGCCTTCCAACTGCTAATTTAATTTGCAGGTCAAGACTAGAGGGTAGGCCAAAGTAAAACCACAAAATGGGTTTATTGTGGACAGCAAGGCCTCAGCATGAACTGTTTCACTTTGTCTTCTCCTATTAGCCTGCACTACTTGCTAATGTCAGCATGGCCAGGTAACAAGTTCTGTTTTGATTTCTGTTTTAGCTGGGAAGAGATACTAATATTTCTCACCACTAAGAGCTATGAGTTCAAAATTTTGCCCCACTTGTTTATTATGCTTCCCACTAGATAGTGATGTGTGTAGATAAAGTAATCATGATGAAAAATATCCACTTAAAGATATATAAACTTGTCAAGAGAAATACCAAAATTATCCTCACTGAAGCTGAAGGTCACATCTATTTTCCAAATATTTCATTTGAAATGTATGCAGAAGTTTGTCCTGCTTCTTTTGTGGACTGTTCTAGTCCAATTTTTGTGCTGTTCTGTTCCTCAGGAAGAAATGGTTATTTTTTGGACTAGACATTTACAATTTTAAGCAAGTGTTTGTTTTCATAATGTGCAGATTTATCAACTGAGGTACTCCAAAGCCAAAGGTGTTTGAAAATTAAAAATGTAGTGCCTTATTTCATAGGACTCTTGCCTTTTAATGCCTGTACGTCAGAAAGATGTGTCTCTAAAAGAACAAACATTTTAGGTCTTATTTGTCTGGGTGCAGGTAAGTTGTAAAGCCCATGACATTTTCAAATTAAGAAGTGGAGATATGGAGATACAAAAGCTAAAAAAATATGCTAGAAGGGTAACCCAGTAATCAGATGAAGAGTATCAACTCAGTGAACTGGAATGCTGCAATCGATTACTATAAACTCTTCTGACAGGATAGACATGGAAGGAGAGGTGTTGAGGTAGCTCTGTATATTAGGAGTATTTGATTGTTTAGGGCTTAGTCATGGCGACAATAGGATTATTAATGTGTAAGAATTAGGGACAAGGCCAACAAGGCAGATACCATGGTGGGAGTCTGTTATGGATCACTCACTGCAATGGAGAAGCAGGCTCTCACTCTCACTAGTCCTTTTTCTTGCGTGGGACTCAATTTACCAGGTGTCTGCTGGAAATAGAGTATAGAAGTGGGAAAACTCTAGGAGCTCTCTGGAGTGTGTGAAAGATAACCTCCTGACATAGCTGGTGAGCCAAATGTATAGGGGAGTTGGCCTGCCTGACAGGCTGTTTGTGAACAGAAAAGTGGGTGATGTGCAGGTTGGGCACATGAAATGATAGAGTTTTTGTTTGTCAGAAGGTAAGGATGAGGTATGAGCAGAGCTGCCACCTTGGACTTCTGGAGGGCAGACTTTGGCTTGTTGAGGAACCTGATTGATAAGAGTTCCTCGGGCATCAGTGTTGAAGGGCAGAGGATTCCAGAGAGGCTGCATATGCTTCAAGAAGGAAATCTTGCAGTCTCAGGAGCAGGCTATCTGCATGTGAAGAAAGATGAGCTGGTATGACCTTTGAAGGAAGAGGCCGGCAACTCAGAGAAGGACTACAAGGATATTGTGAGGTTATACAGGGAGAAAATTAGAAGGGTCAAAGCCCAACTGGATATTAATCTGTCTACTGCTGTAAAAGACAAAAAATGTTTCTGTAAATACATTAAGAACAAAAAGAGGGCCAAGGAGAATCTCCATCCCTTATTGGATGTGTGGAGGGAAGTATAGTGCCAAAGTATGAGGAAAAGGCTGAGGTACTTAATACCTTCTTTGCCTTGGCCTTTAATAGTAAACCAGTTGTTCTCTGAGTACTCAGCCTCCTGCCCTGGAAGACAGGGACAGGGAGCAGAATGAAGCCCCTGTAATCCAGGGGGAAATGCTCAACAGGGAGCAGAATGAAGCCCCTGTAATCCAGGGGGAAATGCTCAGTGACCTTGCAACATAAACAAGTCTATGGGACTATATGGGTTCCGCATGAGGATGCTAAGAGAGGTGGTAGAAGTGCTCAGCAAGGCACTCTTGATTTATCAGCAGTCCTGGCTAGCCAGGGAAGTCCCAGTTGACTGGAGGCTACCCAGTGTGATGCCCATCTACAAGAAGGGTCAGAAGGAGGATTCAGGGAAGTACAGGCCTGTCAGGCTGACCTTGATGCCAGGGAAGGTCGTGGAGCAGATAGTCTTGAGTGCCATCATGCAACATGTACAGGATAACCAGGGGATCTGGCCCAGCCAACATGCATTTGAAAGGCAGGTCCTGTTTGACTAATCCAATCGCATTCTGTGAGAAGGTGGCCCCCTTAGTGGATGAAGGAAAGGCTGTGGATATTTTTTACCTTAAGTTTAATAAAGCCTTTGACACAACTTCTCATCACATTCATGCGGAGAAACTGTTTTCTGGATAAAAAATGGCTAGATGGCTGGGCCCAAAGAATGGCAATGAATGGAGTCACATCCAGTTGGTATTGAATCACTAGTGGTGTTTCTGAGGGCTCAGCATTGGGGCTAGTCCTGTTTATTATCTTTACTATTGATGTGAACAAAGGGATTGAGTGCACTCTCAGTCCGTTCATAGATGACACTAAGTTGAGTGGAAGTGTTCATCTGCTGGAGGGTAGGAAGGCTCTGCAGGGGGATCTGAACAGGCTGGGTCAGTGGGCTGAGCCAGTTGTATGAGGTTCAGTAAGGTGAAGTGCCAGATCCTGCTTTTGGGTCACAACAACCCCGTGTGGTTCTACAGGCTTGGGGAGGAGTGGCTGGAAAGCTGCCCAGTGGAAAAGGACCTGGGGTTGCTGGTCAGCAGCAGCTGAACATGATCCATTAGTGTGCCCAGGTGGGCGAGAAGGCCAGTGGCATCCTGGCCTGTATCAGCAATAGTGTGGCCAGCAGGACAAGGAAAGTGATTGTCCTCCTGTACTCTAATCTCAAATACTGTGGTGCTGAGTGTGTCCAGAGAGGGGCACTGGAGCTGGTGGAGGGTCTGGAGCACAATTGCTGTGATGACTGGCCAAAGGAGCTGGGGTTGTTTAGCCTGGAGAAAAAGAGGCTCGGGAGAGACATTACTTTTCTCTGCAACTACCTGAAAGGAGGCTGTAATGAGGTGGGGATCAGCCTCTTCTCCCACTTAAGAAGTGACAAGGACAGGAAGAAATTGCCTCAAGTTGTGTGAGAAGATGTTTAGATTGGATTTTAGGAAAAAATTCTTCACAAAAAGGATTCTCAAGCACTTGAACAGGCTGCCAAGGGAAATGATTAAGTCACCATCACTGGAGATATTTAAAGGATGCATAGGTGTACTGCTTGGGACATGGTTTAGTGGACTTGGCAATGCCATGTTAAAGGTTGAACTCTATGATCCTAAAGGTGTTTTCCAACCTAAACCTTTCAATGATTCTGAAAGTTTTTAAATCTGTGTTTTTAAAAAGCAAGATCTTAGATTTACTCTTCTGTAGAATTGATTTGTCTGTATTTGGATTTCTATTCTTGTGAACAGGATGTACTTATTTTTTTATACATCATAATTTCTTTGTTTCCAGGAGTTCTTCAGAAAACTACCGTATGCCAGTGATGGAATACAAGGTGAATGAAGGAATGTCATATGAATTCAAATTTCCCTTCAGAAATAATAATAAATGGCAGCGAAATGCAAGCAAAGGACAAGGGCCTCATGTGGCTCAGGTACCATCTCAAATACAAAGTCCAGTGCCATCTAGGATTGGTTCTGGAAAAGGAGAAGGGAAAATACCACCCCCAGAACGAGCGGCCAACATTCCCCGAAGTATCTCTAGTGATGGACGCCCATTGGAGAGCCGGAGGTATGTGCCTTCTTTGCAGAAGGCTTTTCTTTGCTTCCCGGAATCTTGTCTGAAAAGATTCACAAGAGTTTTATCAGAGTATCTGAAGACTGCTTTTAATCTTACTTTTATTTAGTCAAAAGACAGCATGAATAGCCAAAAGGAAATACCTTTCCTGGCATGATTAACCACAAAATGAAGTACTCTGGGATTTTGTTTCCCTGTGTTGGATGGTATTCTGAAACTGCTGTATTGTTACTTAAGTTTTAGAGCTAAGTGTTCATGAACTACCGCACTTTGAAGAAGTAAATCAAAATATTATTTTGTTCATAGGGTTGGTGGAATCATCTAAAGCATCCAAGGTAGAAATAGCATCTGACAGAAATACTAACGAGAGAATTCTGACCAGCACAGAAAGCAAATTTATCTGACTGGGGAGTGTTAAGACTGTCTGGACTAGAGAAGAAATTGTTTTAAATTTGGATTTCTCCAGGGGGGTTTGGGGTTTTCTGGTTTTCTGAGGTTTTAAACCAAGAAAGCAATAATTAAGATAAAGGTATCAGGCCCATTGTATCATAGTGGTTTTGTTCTTTCTTGGAAAAATATGTATTTGACAGCATTCAGATGAACTCTCATTGATTTGATTATCTATGCAAATCTGTCATCGCTCTCTACATTTAAAGTGAGATCTGTGGAGGGAAACAAGCTCATATTCCTTATTTTGGACAATTTCTTAGGGAAAAAATAAAGCTTTAGATAGGTGCTGATCGTGGTTTGTGGCTGAAAAGTATAAAGCAGTAGTAATAAGATGCATATTGTAGAAAATGTAAAGAGTGTTCTAATGAATTAACTTAAAGCATTTTTTAAATTCTGAGGAACTGAAGATTATAAAAAAAATTGTTCAAAGATGGTACAGCCAAGATCAAGAAACTACCAAAGTGAAATTGAAATTTCTGTGTAGGACACTGTTAAGAAATTATAGTAGTTTGTAAGGACTTAGTTTTCTTACTTTCTTTTTCATACATCTATACTTAAATCTCCCATCAGTGTGAGTTGCAAAAGAATTTGCAGTACTGAAGGCACTAATAATTTCAAACAACCTGGCTAGATTGTTTGTGAAAACAATTGCAGAAGTGAGTGAAATGCTGGACTTAGCTTTCTAATGGTATATTTGGACCAACATAGTGCATGGCTACAGGCCTTATTTACCTGTTAAAGCTGAAGACAGGCAGATGCTGAATTGGAAGGAATAGCAGGTGAGGTGCTGACTTTTTGCTCTCTCTGGTGCTGTAGAATCTCACTCTGTAGTTACAGAATGCATAGTAAGACCTGGGCAAAGTTTAAGGCACTGACAGATAATCAGATTCAGTTGAGTTGCTGGTTTTTCTGGACACTTCCATCTCTTCATGACATTAACCAAAGCGCTTTGTGTAGAGTCTTCAGTTGGCTGTTCTGCAGCTCATGTCAAAGAGGGAACCTTTGGCTGCACTGAGAGATGGGGTATTAACAATTAAGTGCTTCTTGTGCATAAAATCTTATGAGGGCAACATGACACACCTAAAGCATTCAATATTTATCCAGTCACTGGAGGCCTCTAGGGAGGGGTTATGGCCTGACAAATGTTTGCACAGTGAAAATTGCATTCCCATAGAGTCAGTAATTGTTTTCAGAAAGTGAAACCTTGACTTTCTGTTTCCTTAATTTTCAGGGCATGTAAATGGGGTTTTTTTACTCCTCTAGGCATTCTTTTAAGTATTTTTATTATTATTCAAAAAGGATTCTATTGGCTCTTTCATCCTTAACAATGTGTTATCAAAGTTATTTTTAAGTTTTGCTGATAATTTTTTTTGATGCCTAAAAAATGTCTTCTCTCATTTTTCTGGTCTGCTAAACATGTTAGTCTTGGATGCATCAAGTTTAAATATATCAGCAGTTGTGTAAGGTTAACATCTTTTCAGTTAAAGTGAAGAGAAATACATTTTTGTCATTTTATGAAATACTGGAGGGGAAAAAAAGCCTAACAATAAGTTCACTGCAAGACTCATTTGTCTTTTTTCTACATGATAAAACAAAGCTTTGCTTTGGGGAAGCTTAGATACTTCTGTTCTTATTGTGTAAAATAGTAAAATCAACAAAGATGAGATTCTCATAACCCTCTTAACTACTGTCTCGTGTAATTTTTCACCATTAACTTTCATACTTTCCATAGCGTAAAGTTCACCTGTCAGGAGGTGCTGAAATCTGTATGTGTTTCTGGTGCAAGCAGCAGTGCTGGTGCTCCTCTGAGCTTTGCTCCCTATGACTTGTTCGTTGCTCAGCTGTTGATTGGTTAGAGAAATGAACCAAGGGTAACCTGGTAGTATGTGTACGGGGATCTATGCTGGCATTCCCTGTGATCCAAAAAGAATGTCATTATAAACATGACTCCCCTGTATACAAGATAGCTACTTCATTGTCTCTGCAGTATTTGTGTTCTATACAGAAATTTTAGTAGTTTTTAAAAAAAAGGACAACTCTTATTATGGCTCATTAGCAAAGCAGTATTGTTGTTGTTGTTGGCTGGACTTTGTGAACGAAGATCTTGGGATAAGCCTGCGCAATGGATTTTTTAGGTGAGGCTCAGGGTGCGCAGAACTGGCCCCACTCCCTTTACTCCTGAGGCTCATCTTGCCACGGCCGAGCAGCTCGGATGGCGACAGCGAGTTCCTCCAGGATTCGAACCGGCATCCTCAGAGGAGGAGCCGGCTCCACAGGCAGAGGCCTACGCCACTCGGCCAACGCCCGCCGCCTCTCAAGTGTAACATACAAACAGAAAAGCAATAATGTCAGGTTGTTGAGCAATCCTGGGAGCCCACGTGGGTCAGAGCACCAGGGGAAGACCTCGCCTTGTCCTCTCTGCCACCGAATGACACGAACGTGGCACTGCAGCCACGCCTGTAACACGAGCTGGGGCAGGCCCCAAAAGGTGGCATAAGCAAAGCAGTATAGATACCCTAATTTTCTTATTGCCATTACAGCTTCACTTTTGAAAAGAAGGTAGTGCCGAAGTGTCAGTGGAGCTGCAAACTTACCTGTCTAGATGAGCATCAATAAGCAATTTCAGTACTAACTTATAGCTGTGATGTCAATTTTAATTTTTGGTTGTGGTCTAGACATCACTAGCTATCACTTGTGGTTCTGCGGTGCAGAGCTGCAGTTCAGACTTCTTGATGTTTGATCTTAATACGTAATTGTTTTGAGACTGGAGCTGGCATTTATCCCTGTGTGCTGCTCCCTTTTGTGACTGCATGTGCTTTGTTTATTGAGCTCGGCACAGTGACAGTGATGGCAGATCTCACGTGCCACTAAAAAACAGTGATTCATAGTTTGTGATCTGTTTTAAGGGATGTGGCAGCTGACAAACTGTGTGGTCAGTTGATCCACTTAGTTCTTTGAGCTCTGAACCTGAGGTGATTTTTTGGAACTAGCACTGACAGCAGTTGCCCAGGACCACCGAAGGTCAGTACCATCATTAGCCCATAGCTCCAACAAGTGAGATTTCAAAAGTTAAATATTCATTATAATATTTGTGACACATCAGACCTGACACATACCAGCAGTCAAACCATGACATACGTTAAATATTTAGGAAAAAAACCTGAAGGTTTGAGGGATTTAATTTAAACAGAAACAACAGTCACAGGTGTTTCACTCTGAGTACAAAGTGCTCTGAGAGCACAGGTGTAATTTTTATTACTCACTAGTAATATTTATAGTAAAAAACTAGTAATGATGGTTGATTTATATAGCTAGATGCTCCAAATATGCATGCTGAGTGAAATAAATGTACTTTTTACCCTTGTTGATATAGTTCCTTTAGTCCAATTAACTATGTTAGAAATAAATAAAAGCTGCTTTGCCAGTCTTGAGAACAGGAGGGTTTCCCTTCATACACATAAAAACATCTTGTCTCCCTATAGGGCTGTTGCTGTAGGTGGCAGAGTAGGTTGTTTGACAGTCCCTGACTGAGAAGGCAGAAAAATGTCCATTCCTGTGTTTGACCAGCAGAGTACTTAAATTTGCCTATGTTAGATTTTCTTTATATATCCAGCTTATTAATTTTTACCTGCATTTCCCACTGATGTTCATAATATCCTGGATCCTTGAATGTAACCATGATTGATGTGGATATTTGTAGGCAGGAAAATAACCCAAAATTTCGTAAATCTTAAAATAAATCTCTAATGTTACTGCAGCATTGACTGAAAAAATCTAATAATATAAATGCAATTATTTCCAAGTTATGACTTGTACATTACTTAGTTCACATGGGATGCCATATAGCCTGTAACCCAAAATAAATATCAGAGGGATATATTAAGGAAAACAACAATAAACCACATATATGTGAAGTATGCCAGAGCTTTTGTTGTTGGAGAAGATGTAATTATAAAGCTTGATTATTTTCCTTTTCTTTCTCCCAGTTTTTAGTTTTTACTTTGTACACATGCTTTCCAGATTTTATCAAGAAGCAATTAGCAGGGAAAGAATGCAAGATAGTGGGAGATAATAATCAGTTCTTAATTAATTTATCATAAACTGGATCCAGTCTTAACTAAAACTTGATTTGACAAACATTTGAGAAGTGTGCAAATCAGTGACTTTTGGACTTAAGCACTTCAACATGCAGTTGAGTACTGTACTGGATTAAAGCTTAAGACTCTAACTAGAAAACTTCTGAGCACAGCCCATCATTAAACCAAATGGAAAACTGAATTATGGCATGACTGCAGTCATGCACTGGCAGTAAAATTCCATGATATAATTAAGACTGGCTTTATGCCTTACTGAGGACTTTAAAGCACAGTCTTGCCCTAAAACTTCATACTTCTTTGAATGATGCCGGTAGAGTGAGTGATAGTAAATGTGCCAGTATTAGTTTATAGGTTAGTTCTTGCAGATGGATTCTAGTTTAAACTGTTCCCATATTATATAAGAATCTTAACCTGCTGCTGCTTAACTTGAATCAGCGTTGTTTTTACTAATATAAATAAACAGATGTCCATACTCATCTTGCCACCTGTCAAGTGAGCATTGTAGCACACAAGTTCTCTACCTCACAGAGTTTGAAGATTTGTTATTTTAAGGTTCTCATAACATTCTTCAAATTAAAACATGTACTAACTTGAGATTATATAATATGTGCTTCCTACAAGCTCCAGGACCTAGAGTTGGATGTAGCAGTGGAAAATCAAAGGTGTGACTGTTTGGCCAAGTCTTGTTATCTAGAAATATCTGAGAAGAGCCATGCTCTATCTTTTTTCTTCTTACAATATGTGTTTTCTGAAATGTGATGATCAAATTGCAAAATACTCGAAGGTATAGAGTGTGTTGTGAGAAGGTACAACATGACAGCACAATTGCATTTTCTGTTTTGTTTGCTATCCCTTTCCTCAAAATTGCTGGTATTTTTTACTTTTTGAATATATTGGTTTCTTTTAAACATGAGGGCATTGAGACAGTGTTTTCAGAGAATTGTTGCAGCTTGCAGTATTATTAGGATTGCAAAAGTCAAACACATGGAAGGTAAGCATGCCAGAATTAAGATTTGCTGTGCTGTTTTATCCAGAACTCTTGTGTAACCATATTGTCAGATGCTTCCATTGATTAAATTATGAGAATTTCTTTTAATGGAGGACATCTGCCTCATTCAGTTCACACAATGGATGCAGCTCATTAAAGAAGAGCTATTTAATATTTTATTTTCCTCTTCATTACTCCACCCTTATTTACTGGATGACATTCAAATCCTCTTTAAAAGATGCAGTTACTAATTCTCCTCTAAGCTTTACAGTGATGCCCTTTACTATAGTTTCTGAATGTTTCACAGGTATTAATTAAGCTTCATTTTCAGAATTCTTGTGTCGGAAGAGATGTCTTTGGCTCTCCTCAGTTTAAGAACAAAGGTAGAGAGATAAATAATGTCCGAATCATTTGCTGTGTATTATTCTGGCATCTCACATTCAGCTGTGTGCCCGGCGTTGTTAATATTTTATGTATTCAAATTGACTTCAGCTGTTTTAATAAGTTTTCAGCTCAGAGGTATATTGGGCCTTGGAGTCAAAGAAGGCCTTTGAAAAACTTGCAATTAGTTACAACGAATAAAAAATTGTCATTAGCAAATATGTCAGTAGTTGTATTGGAGTGCTGCAGCAAGTGCAAAGTAACAATTCAGCTTGCTCAGTCAGCACTACACATGCCTTGATTGTAGGACCATATTCCTCTTCTGCCAAGCTGCACCTCCTTCACTTCTGAGCTGTGCAGTCCTTGCAGAAGTTGTAGCGCAAGGACCTGTGCCCCCCTCAGTTTTAAGGGAGAAGGCACCTGTGTATGATCATATAACTAGACTGCTTTAGGCCATAGGCACAAAGCATGCTAGACTGACAGTTTTCTTCTGATGTGTGTATTGCATACCTATGCATAGTGAATATGGGAAAATTACAGCTAATTACATGGAAATTAATTTATTGAGAACAATATGGATGTTAAGAACAATGTCTGTGTTGTCATACTAAACAAAATAAATGTATGCCCATCCCACTCACTGCCTCCACAAAGGATTATGTTCTTCCCAAACTTGGCAAGACTCAACCAGTTCTTTCAGGGTGAACTAGATCTGTTAGAACTAAATCATGCATGGTATAATCCTAGTCCAGTTGCCTGCACTGTAATTGTATCTGTCTAATGCAATGGATGCTTGGCCTATTTATTAATTCAATTGTGGGACTTAAGCACTTAACAATTTTGGAATTTCTTCTTAAAGCTGTCTTTTGAAAAAAAGAAGAGCTTACTTTAGTATGATTTTTAATTATAAATAAAAGGCAAACTCAGAATATTTTAACTATAGGGGCATACTGCTGACACAATACACCTTCTGTCTTGGGATGTGCCTTTCATCAATAGATTTCAAAGCAGCTCAAAAAGTAAATTTGAACTAATTTACTCTCAAGTTCTTTTGTCTTAGTTACATTTTTCACAAAAAAATGAAACATCTTTATACTATTGGTGGGTTTTAGTGTAACTGTGAACTGTACTAACAAAAATTGTATTTCTGCTTTAAATAATAGAATGTCCTACCTGGTTGTTCACTGCTGTTGTTCAAACAACATTTATAATTGAATTTTGTTTGCCCTCAAGGTCTTTCATCTTTGTAAATAACTCCATGACATAGTTCTGAAATCTTGACATTGCTTCTGAACAGTACTGTCACTTTTGGTAAGGCATAGGAATTAAAGAAAAGTCATCGCTGATTCTGAAGTGAAAATGTAAGCATTTTATAACAGGAAATAATTTCATAGAAATTATTTGAGAAATAATTGTTTTCCTTGCCATCAGTTCTAATTTAATATTGGGAGAATACTTTTAAAAACTGCATTTTGCTCTGCAGTCATAATTGGGTTTAAACATGTGTGCCTGTATAGGTGAGTGAGTGCGGTTTTTGTTGGACAAACTGATTTTTTTTTTTTCTCTTTGTGAGAGTGCTTTGGGGAAAATTAACTACTTGGCTTATGGGTCCTCAAGTTTCCAGGTCTTGAACCATGTTCTTTGCAATCACCTATTTCAGATTTGTCGCTTGAGAAATGTGGGATAAGTTAAATTCAGTTTGGTAGTCTAGAAAGGAATTACTGGATTTGGTATGGTACTTCAAATGGTCAGGCATTAGATAATTCCTTTCTTGTCTCAAAAAAGAGTTACTATTAGTCATATGCAGTTTACAGAATTTCAAATGATCCAAATGTTTGATCCAGTCTCACTGCTCTTCCATTTTAAGATCTTGTTAATTTACTGCTTTTTTGGAAGGTACTGAGGAGGACAAATGCACATTTTATATGAATATATATATAGAGAGCGACATACATACTGCTTGGATATATACACAGACATGTAACATGTGTGCAATGCTTTCTCTATTATTTTTTTTCCAATTTCGAAAGTTTTTTTGTAGTTTTTAAGTTCTTACAGTATTGTGGTGAGAGCTGATCTAAAATCTTCCACTCCCTTATAGATACAAATGTAATATCTAGGCTAAGATCTTCTGAATTCCCAGACCTGGGTTATGTACTGAGGCAACTATATATGTGTGTTTCACTGAAGTTAGTATCCATTTTTCAAATATGAAATAGCTATTTAACTTGTGCAGCTTCCAGTGTTTTTCCTAGATAAAAGGAGTAAAGGTTTGTGTTCGCAGTAGGGGTTTGATGTTCATGAATGGTGTAGCTCTAACTCCACTGAAATCACTGCAAAAGTTCTGAATGGCTTTGGTTGCCATGGAGTAGAACAAAGAGCTGGCTAACTGCAGTGAATTGGGCTGGGGCTTGGTGCTTGTCAGCACCAAGCTGACAATTACCAGTAAAAGCCTTCAACTACAAGAACGGGATATACAAGAAGTATAAGCCTGCTGCTTCCAGCCACTCTGCCCAAGTGCATGTGTTGCAGTTCTTAACTATTTGTTTGCTATATTGTTATTGAGACAGCTGAAGGCTTTGTATGACTCAGATCCAGTTTTTTCAAAGAGAGGTCTAATATGTTGTGATAGTTTTATATTGAAATGTTAAATGCTTAGGGAGAATTGTAAGTTGTTATTTATAGATAGCATTGCAATTTTTTTGCCCTTTATTTTTTTAATGAGGACAAGTTTGGTGGCATAGAGATAGCCTTGATACTCTTGGAAGAGTTTGCATAGGCAGCTCACTACAGTTACTTTAAATTCCAGGCAAGTGTTTGCTTTGAGAATTAGGAATATTTTCTTCTGTTCAGTAATCCAGGAGTTGGACTTGATGATCCAATAAGGGTCCTTTCCAACTTGGCAGATTCTGTGATTCTATATTTTGATGGGGAAGTGTCATGCTCCATTATTCCATACAGTCAGTCTGTAACAGCAGATTATGACTTTAGAAACTGGAATGTTTTTGTAGTGTGTCAGGATTTTTCTTTCCCTATTGGCCTTTCTTTGTTTATTCCCCTCTGTCCAGGTTTTTACAGTTGATTTTTTTCATGGTTACCAGCAGATTAATTAGGGGGAAATGTCTGATCCTTCAACTGATACAATTTCTACTGTCCCCATGACGCCATTATGTTCTTTGCTGATGTGACAATTTGCATGGTGGTGTTCACCATGCTTTGTATGATACTGCTGATTTGACTGACTCATTTGCTCGGTACAGGTTGTCTCCTGGCTCTGATGTCTATGTCACAGTTTCGTCCATTGCCTTAGCAAGATCGCAACAGTGTCGTAATTCTCCAAGCAACTTATCATCCTCAAGTGAGACTGGCTCTACTGGAGGCACGTACAGACAAAAATCTATGCCAGAAGGGTAGGCACCAGCCTTTTTACATATTCTTTTTAGGCAGATCTTATGTTCTCTGTTCCATTTGTTGTAACGTATATGAAATTAAAGAAGTGCTTTCACAGCCTCCTGTCAGCTGTTGTTTACGTGCATTAAACTATGTTTGTTTTCAAATATCACTGTCATGCTTCTTGAAAAAGCCAGTTTAAAAAACTCCTTGCTTCCACCTTTCACCTTTGCAACCTAACCTCTCTATCTGATTGTAGTCCACAACTGCTCAGGTTACTGTGCAAAGAAACCTCTGTGTATTTAAAAATCTTCATTAAAGGTACTTAATGTAGTGTGGCAAAAGTGTCATTTCCCAGGTTTAGATTCTGAAATAAAAGAAGTAATAGGTTTGAGACTTTGCAGTCTGCTAATAATTGAATAGTGTTGAGTACAACTCAGACTTCAGATGTGTAGGTACAAAAGTGCTAATTAGTCCACAGCTAGCTTCTTTTTCGCATACTCACGGTTGTCCTGTTCTAAGGCTTCCAAAGATTTCAGATATCTTCAAACTCTGTGAAGTGATCCAGTGTCAATGTAAGGGGAAGTTTGCAGAGGAATAAATTAAATCTGTATCACTTTCAGAAAGCACTGAAAGGAGCAATAAATCAAACATCATGAAGCAGAGAAAAAAGTAACTGACAGTTGATGAGCTGTCTGCCACATTCCAAATTATTTCCTATAGAAAAGAAAAAAGGGCAAAAGTGCTGGTAGTTCACACTGCACAGCTTCTCTCCGAAGTGTTCTTGAGAACTTTGCGGGTCATCATGTGTAATTCATTTTGGTTTGGGTCTTTTATAAGGCAGAAATACCTTTTACTTTAAAAAAATGTTATTAGTAAGAGAACTGCGTAGTACAAGGCACTGTCTTTTGCCTGTTTTAGGTGCTCTGTGTCAGTCCAGAGAACGCTGTTCTGAGCATGTATTTGAAAAAGTGCTGCTTCTTGCTCCACAGCACTGAAGATTTGTCCTCCCTGTCCTTCCTGCAGCTCAGTTTGAGGTTTTATGAAGAGTCGATCTCTTCTCTGCTGCACACCTTCATGAAGGCTTTGATTCATGAGACTATCAAGCCTGTTATGGTTGTTGGTTAAGTTTGTGCTTCAATACTACTGACATTAGGGGATTTGCTCTAAACCCATTAAACTTCCCTGTAGGAAAACTAGATAAAAGTGTGTTCGGAGCTCTGCAGCTGGAAAAAAGCACTTAACCTCTTTATACGCTGCATACTTGATGGCTTATTCACATCACAGCAGCAGCAATTGTGTTGCCTTGGAGCAGCCTCTGCTCCCAATATCTTGTCTACTCTTTTCTAACTATGTCATTTGCACTACAAAAAAGATATTGCTGCCATATGTCCTTTGACCATCACAGTCATAACTGTTTGAGATTTTCAGCCATGCTTGAGTTTTTGTTTTGAATTGGCCTCAGAGCACACCAGCACCCTTTTCCATCTTTAAGTTAATTATACATATATGTTCATGACAGCATTTTGCAAGTTCAGCAAAGACGTGTCCTAGAAACCTTGAGCATATAGTCTTTTTGGTTTTGAAGTTTTAATTCAGTGCAAGGAAACACTGTTTTAATGGAATAATGAAAGAATTAATACATGAAATTTGCATGTTCTTTGCTAGATGCTCTTTAAAAAGAAAATATATTTAACTCCAATTATTTTACTATTATGTTCTGTTCCTATGGGAAAAGCAGTTTGCCTCTCACACTGTCCTTGTACACGTGAATGATATTTACTCAGGACTTCCCAAAGATTTTCTACCAGACTAAATGGAAAGCATGAAAAATGTGATTATGAAGGAAACTTCCTTGCTTCAATAAGCAATGTAATGTCTGTCACATTACTAAAAATCATTGCAGTTCCACATGCCTGTTCTGTTGAGATTCATCTGAAAGACCAGATCCAGGGCAGCTCTGTAGTGATGCTCAGTGTAGCAGGTAGAGCTGGTCAGCATTAATCCATCTATGTTGTTAAAATAGGGGAGAGCTATTACAGCATTCAGTTGTTAAGATGTTAGAGAGAAGGATGGGCTGGAGTAAGGGCCAGTGGAGAACCATGTCCTGAAGGTAATCTTCCAGAGGTGAGGTTCCAGCGTACTATAGGTATGCCAGTCCCTGAAATGTCCCAGTGCAGGAAATCTCAACTGTATCATTTGTGTATACATTTCTTCTTGTTGCATAGTATCATGGATTTGGGAAGTTTGTGAAATTTAAATGACCAGAAGCATAGGTGTGAGTCCAGCCTCTGTCAGACATTGGTACACTCAGTAACTGCTGCCTCTACTAGGTAATTGTTCCATATCCTAAGCTAGATGTGGGCAGAAACTTCACTGCCTTCAAGAATATCCAGATTAGTCTTGATTACATATATATGTTTTGTATACTTACGCTGTGTTTGCGTGAAGATATGTATACGTAATAAATGATCATAGAATGTAAAATTTAAAATTGCCAAAATAGCAAGTTTCATCTTATGAAATACATAAAATGTATATTTAAACAATTTCACTGTTATTTTAATCCAAATTGATTTCTCCTTTGATTTTTTGGGTTCATTTGTTCATACACTGATAGGCTGTATATTTAAGCTGCATAGAATGTAGCACTACCTGTATTTATTATTCCTGCTGTTAAATAGCCTATTTCATGTAAGAAGGTAATCTAAAGACATTTCTTGCTGCTCAGTTAGTATAACAGTGATTTAATGAAATAAGACTAGAAATATGATGGGTTTGTATATTTCTAACCTTGGGAAGAAAAGGATCCCACATCATAAAATATGCTGGATGAAAGACTGATGGCTTTTAAACATAAGAGCATTATGGAGGTTAGATGAGAAGACATTACAAGTGAAAGTGAAATACTGATGCAGTGCAACGTCATCACACCAGGGTTTCCTGGGGTTTTGGCTTTTAGCTACTAGCTTCTAGTTATTATGAAAATATATTTTTCCCATTATAGTTAAAAGTTTGAAAATTACATCAGGTCAGTGTTTAAGAAATCAATCACCTTTGAAGTGCTGTTCAGACTTTTTATATATATATTGAATTTGTATTGAATTCATCATGTTTAATTTAGGTGTTTGATCAGGTGAAATCCTACCTCATCTGTGAATAGTAAAGGAAAAGCATTACTCACTTCATGTCGTTTCATTCATGTAAATTGTGTGTATTCAGAAGGCAGATATATACAGGTTTTTCCCACTTTTTTTAAAGTCATCAAAATGGATGTTGGCTCTATCAGGGAGCAGTGAACAAAAGGGAAGTAGAGTCATATTTGGGTAAATTTTTAGAAGGCCCAAATTTCAATATGCAATAGTTTGGATCTGTGCTACATGTTCCAGATATGTTCCAGCTGCTTGTCTTTAAGGATGGGAATGGAATTTTGTTGTTCTGAGTCATATGATGCCTCTTTGGTGGGTTCATTTGGATTAACAAAAGTGTGAACTTTTTAAGTGGGATGATGAACTTGTTCTGACAGTTGGGCAGCTGTCTTATGTTGGAGTCTGTAGGCAGTAGAGTGAATAGAAAGCAGAATTCAGGTATTTTATCTTCTGTTATTTTGTTAGATGTTAAAGCTGGAGAAACTCATTGATAGATGATATATCAGCTTGTGATTTTGCGTGTTATGCTTTGCATGTGCAGTTTGAGGATTTTCTTTGTCCTTTGGAGTATGTCTGATTAAAAAAAAAATTAAAAATGCATTGTTCTTAATGAATTCTTAATGATTGATCTGCTACTTGTGATCCCACTATAATTCTTACATACTTGTGAATTATATGTAATACAGAACTGCAGATTTAAGTTTTACAGGCTTTTAGGTGTACAAAGCATGTAGACTTTGGTGTGGCACAGAGATACTGTGGGTGTCCTTTGTCATTAGCTTGTTCTCCTTGAGTTTGCTCTATACTGAGCTTTCTGAAATCCGACTAATTTGGCAGGATTTATGAAGTCCATAGAATGGAGTTTTCCTGTTCTCTGTATGCTTTCTTTTACAGAAATAGATGTGCATCTTGCTACCTTCCTACAGCTGTACTTAGTTTGTGCTAGTCCACTCAAATTATTTTATGATCCAATAACTTAATAATTTACAGAATTTATAACCCCCAGGTTTTAGGAATAACCAGTACAGTCAACTTTATGGATGCTTATTTAAAATATTTGTCAGTTTAATATTGTCCCAAAAGAATCTATGTTGTTGACATATATGTCTGCATCACGTAGAGGTATGACCTTAAAACACTCAGTTAGAACCCAGGTTGAGATTCACGAGTTTGTCCCGAAAAGCTTTCTGATGCTTTCTTTGACTCGTTTGAGGTAGTGCTTTCCCAGTTAAAAGTATCCAAACTTTTACATTTCACTCATTGTGGTAAGTTTTCTGTAATCATGAATAAGTCTGGTTGTTTTTTCGTGTAAATATCTATGTAAATGAAAACTAATAATTTTACTTCCTGATGTTTTGGTCTGGTTTGTTTTTTTTTTTTTTTTTTCAGTTGTATCACTGTAACTAGCTGTTCTTGATCAAAGATGCTCAATAAATCAATGTATACTGTAATCCTATGCATTAAAAGTGCTAAATGGGTCCAGAGAGATGCCACAAAAATTAAATGACATAAAGCATTATAAATTTCTCAAGCATTTGTGCTGTGCATCGGTCTGCTCTGTTGTTTGACACTGACTTCTTAAAAGTGCTTTTTTTTTTTCCTCTTACCTGAGTTTTATGTGTATTTAAAATCATTATCTGCTTTGTTTTTTGGGGAGAACAGGTTTGGAATTAGCCGTAGATCCCCTGCTTCCATTGACAGGCAGAACACGCAGTCAGATACGGGCGGTAGCGGCAAATCCACACCCAGCTGGCAAAGAAGTGAGGATAGTATCGCTGACCAGATAGGTAGGTAATGAATTCTGTGCAATGAGCAGGTGGTGCTAACTGCAAGGTGACATTGGCGGCAATACCTCTCCTTGCAGAGACAGAACCCTCCTAAGCACTGTGTTTTCAATGTCTTTGAAAGTTTATCTTATTCATCAGGAAGAATAATTAGGTCTGGGGCATGTACTGAAGCTTCTTCAATGTTTCCTTGAGACCGGTGAGTATCACCTGAGGAAGAACTGATTTCATTTCTTCTTGACTGTGGAACTAAATTACCTTAACACTCTTAGCCTGAAACACACTGTCCTTTTAGAAGCAGCTGGGTAGACACACTAATCTGTCTCTCTGTTGAGGACTTGTTTGGCCTTAGCTACTCTCCCAGGTAGCTTTGCTTAGTTTAATTTTTACTTAGTTTGTCCAGAGTCCTTGTGATGCTCCTTTCTAAATGGTGCTGTATAAATGCAAATTGATTTGTTTGCTTGTTGAAGCTATAAAATACCATATACAAAATGGAAAAAAATGCAATTAAGGTTTAAATAGTGAACTAAATCTGTAGCTAGGTAATCGCCTTCCACCAGTGTATGCGTTTTCATTGCATATGGCAATTAAGCTGTCAGCTGAAGGAACATATTAACTACATAGAACAGCTAGGTACTGAAAATTTGTATTGTTAGGCCTTCATTTGAAGTTTTTGCACATAGACCTTTTGTCACAGCTATGGCTTGACTTATAGGGGTACCTGTAAGATTCACACTAGTGGAAATGTCCTGTCTACGAACAGCATTGGTCCAACATGATGACTGGCCAAGGCTGCTAGAGTGGGTTTTTTCTGATTTTTTTTTTTTTCTTTACCACAGATTAAACAGTTCCATATTTTTTCTATTGTGCGCATAGATCATCATTTTACTGAATCAGTATACAATTGAGCTAGTGTTCAACACAGAATAAGCTTCAGTGAGATCAGGAGTTTAAGGCATATGCCAACCTCAAGAAGATGTACTTTGTTCTCATACCTTCACAACCTCAGTAAACTATGCCTTGTTATTGAAGCCGTCTGTCAGTCCCTCCCTCACAACTCCCCTCATATTTCTCACTAAAGAACTATTATACTGATGTGCAGTTCTCATTTTGACAGAACAATTTTTTATCACGTGTGTTTTGATACTCTGTGATGATAATGACCCATTAAAACTGATCTTTTGCTCAGCATTACTTTTGAAGACCAATAGTTGGTACTGGCACTGAGTGGAGCTGCCAACAAGTTCTGTTCTACAGTGTCAGGTGTCAACATATTAGCAAAATAAATAAGGCCCAAAAGAACAGAAAAATTGTGTCATAATAGAGATGTCTTTGGCATTTGACAGAGGCTGAGAAATGCATACTGACATATAATCCCTGTATTTTATCTCTTGTGTATTGTCCTGCATTCGTAGAGTCACAGTTGGAAGCTGCATCTCTGACTGGAGACTTTATTGCCAATTCTTGTGAATCTAGGTGAAAGTTTGGTTCTATGACAGATAAGCACATTTCTACTTGGGATAATCTGTCTCAAGGTAAATAAAGCATTAGGTGTAGTGAATCCACACACACACTCCTTCCTAGCCCATCCTTAGCTACAGAACACCTTTGTTCTTTGTTCACCAACACTGCTTGCTACTGCTTGCCTGGAGCAATCAAAGGTGATGATAATATTACTGCTATTATCATTTATTATTTATTTAAAGCCCCACCGCTTTCATTTGTTTTTAAAAAGCTAGTAATGCTGCAGATCAAGATGAACAAACTGTAGTTGTGTTGAGGAAAGCACTGTTTTTTACCATGGATTGTTAAGTACCTGATGTTTGTAAGCACATATTCCAATTAAAAGGAGCGTTTTTATAAGTCCAGAATATATGTAAAAATATATGTAAAAACAACTGAGAGACATTCTTTTAAAATACCGACCTTGGGCTCTGAGAAGGCAATTACCTACCTAACGAGCTGTATGTGAATACCCTCTTGACCTCCACAGTTACCTCCTGGGTAAACAGTAAGTTTAATTGGCAAAGTGCACTCCTGTGAACATACATGTAAGATGAATGATTTTAATTCCACCTACTTTTGTCACGTTTAATTCAATAAGTATTCCTTTGTACATCTGTACAGTTCCCACATTCACAGCAGGAATGTTTAAGAGAGTATTGTGATTTCAGCAGATTTTTTGCTATCTCTTCAATAGAAAATGTGTATTTAACTCACCTTAACTTTGATAAGAAATACATGTAGTAGTTGTACTGGAGAAAATGTGTTCATTTCAGTGATCACTGTAGACTTTTGCTGTTGTCCAGCCTTGCGTAGAATGCCATTTAAGGAAATGTGAGTCTTTTCAGTCTCTTGTTAGCAGGCATCATGCCTATAGAGGTAAAATGTCAATACACTGTGAAAATGAATATTCCACTGTTTTAATGCTCTGGTACTGTTCTGTGTGACAATGGGGATGTGATACCATTCAGGTTGTTCTAACAAAAGTTTCTCCTGAAGTCTTACTGATTTATGCCAGGCAGGAACAGACCCTCACTTCCTCACCTGTGTTTTGTCACAATATGCATTAGTTTTTGGCTAATGGTGATGTTTTTGCAGTACAAAGTCAGGTTGCACATCTTATTAGACTATTGCACTGCATATGCTCTTCAGTACGTTGCTGTATGCTGTATTGCAGAACCAACATGCCATCTCCCAGCAGTATCAAAAGTATTGCCGTCCTTCAGAGAAAGCCCCGGTGGAAGACTGATGAGACAGGATCCCGTGGTACACTTGTCTCCAAATAAGCAGGGTCATGTAAGTTATCCTTAAAAAAAAAGGGAATTATTTAATGTTTTGCTTGTGCTCCACAAGCTCTTGATACCAAAAGTGTTGTGCAAAGTTATGTTTAGAGTGTCAGCTAAAAGAAAGGAAAAGAAAAAAATCTGTCTTTCTACTAGAACATGGAGGAAGCAGTAGCATAGGCCTTAAATCCTACAGCATAGCCTACTGAAATATTTATTAGTTAATGAAGTTTTGCTGCCAATTGAACAGCAACTGCTAGTCTGTTACCTTGTAATAAGTAAAGAATTTATGGACATTTTCAAAGCTATTCCTAGGCCTCGCATGCAAGACTTAAAGTTTACTAATATATCTTATAATTCAATGCGCAGAAAGCTGCCTTTTTTGAACCGGAATAGTGATTTTGCTTTTGGTTTTGTGTTCTCTTCATTTTTGTCACATGGTGTAACCATTCATTCCTTTCCATAACCTGTAACCTACCTTGCACACTGTTAGAAGTCTGGCTCAAAGGTATGCTGGAATCTTGCTGAAAAAAAAAGTCTGTCTTATTTTATTAATGTTCAGAGTCTTAAGGGTAAACTCTGTCTTTCTGTCTCCGCAGAGTTAGATATTACCACCTTTGTGGAGACTGTCACTTCCCGGTTTGCATACAGAGAGACAGATTAATGCAGTAATGTTCATAAATTTAAAAGGTCCTGAAAATTATTAAAGTAACTGGAATGAAAAAACCCACCCTTTAAATTACCCAATAAGCTATATCAGTTGAGTTTTTTTAAATTTACAACAGGCTAAAATAGAGAGTTGTGTTGTATGATTATACTGAAAGTGTCAGTTGCATTTATTTAGATGTGAGAAAGTATTTAATTGGTTCCTGGTATCTAATTTACTTTTGCTTACCAGCATTACTCTTTCAGTACAATTGGCATTGTTGCTTTTAGGTTATTAATTCATAAAAACACATATTTATTATTTAAAAAAAAAAAAAGACATCAAAAAAACCTGAACAACAACACACCTGGCTTCATCATCTTAGAAGCACAGATTAGTTTTTAAATTTAGATTGAACTGTTTTCCATGAGATGTATTTGACAGCGTAATAATGTAATACATAACTCATTAGCTTGAGTGCAAAGTGCAGCACTGGAATTATTAATGATTGCTTTCTTCTTGTTTAGTCATTGTTAAAGTAAACCTTTATTATGTGGACAGATGGATGGGGGAGTGCTGCATTTCCTTATGAAGAGCAGTAACTTTAATTAGAGATATCTAGAAGCCCAGTTTCAACTTCATATTCCTCCCATTTTTCTGTCAGTTCTTGCCTTAGTGTAATAAGACATGGATGCTGATGATTTCTTGCTTTCAATATGCATCCATTCTCTGTCTCCCCTTTTCTGGTGGAAACAATATCAATTTTTTTATATTTGTCTGAGATCTCTTGCCATGTCTGTTGAGTAAAACTCCAGAGGTATACAAATAGGAAAGTTCTAGATCTCCTGTCCATATGGTCAGTTATTCTTAGGCCATCTGGTCATCAAACAAGTCAGTTGCCTACTGCTTCAGTTCTGATTCTGTAAATGGTGAGAACTTAGATAAATTCTTTAGAATTCAGATGGATATAAATACCCCAAAGGTAGGTGAGCTACTAGGCAGTAAGTGTATGGCAAGAAATTCTTCCTGAAATGGAATAGTCCACCTATGCTCACTTTGAAATTTGAGGGTACTCAGTTTCTTTGTAATAGGAGGCCATAACCAAGGACAGGACATACACATACAGACACCAGCTAGGCACTGGCATGCCCTGATGGGACAATTTTAAAACCATTACATTAAAGCTTCCTTTCATGCAATTCTGCTTTCTGGAAAACAATTTCAGATTAGTTAGATGATATTTCAGTGGTTATGTGCAAAGGACACTACTGAGGAGGAGGAAATAACACCCTATTGCAAATGAGAGGAAGAGTAGTGGTTATGTTCTTCTTTGACCTTTTGATAGGCAATTGGATTATTAAAGTATCAAGTGCCTTCTGTGGATTGGTTATGTTTTATGTTCTAAAACATTGCACTCTTAAAATTAGAATATTTTTAATCACTGTTGTTATAAACTAAGTCAAAATCTACATAGGTCAGCCAATATCATTGAACTGGGATGAGCAGAAAGGAAGCAATGTGTTTTGGGACAAAATACAAACAACTCTGACTTTACCTGAATAGTAAAGTCATGGCTTCCAAATCTATATCAAAAGATTATGTGCACCCAGAACAGAGCATGTGCATTGTGTTGGAATTAACTTTTTAGAGTTTATTAGTCTCCTCAATGTACCTATCCAATACCTCAAGGTAGAAGAGCTGGTATTGTGCAGTGGTGACTTTTATAACTGTTTTTTCCCTCCACTCCATTGTTGTACTTCTGGAACAAACCTACAAGTGTGTTTTTTTGGATTGTTGTTTCTTCTGTAGTCTGACAGCCACTACTCCAGCCATTCCAGCAGCAATACTCTCTCCAGCAATGCCTCCAGTGCTCACAGTGATGAGAAATGGTATGACAATGGAGAACGCACTGAATCAGAGCTGAACAGCTACAACTATCTTCAGGGGACTTCGGCTGACAGTGGCATAGATACCACCTCCTATGGACCTAGCCATGGCAGCACTGCCTCCCTGGGTGCAGCAACATCTCCCCGTACTGGGCTCACAAAGGAGAAAGTGGCACCACTGTGGCATAGCTCCAGTGAAGTGGTCTCCATTGCAGACAGGACATTGGAAAAGGACAGCCACATGGACCGGAAAACTGAGTCTTCACTGAGCCTGGATATTCACAGCAAAAGTCAGCCAGCTTCCAATCCTCTAACAAGAGAGAATAGTGCTTACAGTCTTAGTGATGCTGTCTCACATACAAGGTAATTTTCACCTCTAGTGTTATTGACCTCTCCACACTCATTTTCCCGTTCTCACTCTAACCTATCAAAAGCGAGAAGTGGATGTTGAAGAGAAAGGTTCCTAATTACGTTAACTGATGTTTTGAAAGATCTCTATGCAGAATGCTTGAAAATTAAGATCACCTTTAGTCTTTGCATCTGCTACTGCTTATAATAGTAAAAGTCTTTGAGAGCATATTCTGTACCAAACTGCTGCTACTAAACTGTCGTAAGACTGACACGTCTGATTTGTCCTGCTCATATGGAATATCTTGCAACTGCAGTTCATATGTGGGTCAGTCCATTTTTTTAATGAACAGTTTAATATGAGATTCTTTTTTAGTCTTGCAAGTACCTGTTTTGGATATTTTGTATTTTTCACCCCAGTATTTTTTTTTTAAGAAATGAGCTTGCAGTCAGTATGACCAATACTGTGAGCAAGTTGCTTGGGAGTGCTAGCATGAAGATTTTAATCTCCTTCATCTGCAAGCTTGTGGATGTGACACGTTACAGTCACCTTCCTTCTCTCTCTCAGTTTTGCTTCTTGTAAAACTGGCAGTTTCAAGGATATGTATAATACAGTTGAACATCTCAGATGGAAGATACCCACTTCACAAGTTAATCAGCACTGCTAAAAGCAGAAAGTAGTTTAGACCATTTTCCAAGAAGTACTCAGTGTGCTTTTTTTAAAAATACTCCTATTCTGTCATACTAGCAACAAGGAAAATGCATAGCTTTTTCAAGGAAGATGCATGATAATTGCAGTTTGTGGCCTTATGGAGCCTAACTGTTGCATTTTTATTAAGGCTTTTGAGTAAGCTAAAATACCTACAGACTGGAAGTCTGATGCAACTTTTGCTAATGGTTTTGAACAAAGCTACTGTTTGTCCAAGACTAGATGTTTATCAGACAGTTCAATAACTCCTCACACAGTGGCTGCAAATACGGGGTTGTCATAGAGACTGTAAGGGTTTCCATGTACTTTGTCATGGTAATTCTGACTAAGAAATCTATTAATGCTGGTCTCACTCTGGTTTTCTGCTCTGCATTGGCCTTTTTTGGCACACAAGCTCATATTCAGTTGATATAAATTCCACCCAGCTCTTTGTGACTGGTGTTTTCAGTAGCTGTGCATACATGAAGGACTTGAGCAAGTCTGTAGAAAACACTGTGCAGAGGGATTTACTTAGATTTTGGGCATGTTAGCATGTGCCCCTTTCTTGAAGATAAAAATCCGTGTAGTTATTGTCTACAGTGCTATCCCTTTTATTTTAAAATAAGCATGTTTATGCTCATTTTTCAACATTCAGTAGAATTTACCATGTGTCCTGCAGTACTTGTCTGAAGGTAACTAGCCATAGCATTCCATATGAGATTCTTATACAAAATACAGATTTGTAATTAAAACTGTCAGTGGTGTTTTCATTTGTAAGGATTTTTTTCAGAAGCAACTTAAAAGAATCTGGAAAACTTATGTAACTCTTGAAAGCGCTATTGTAAAGCTGTGCCTAATGGGAACAGCATCTTTGGACATCTGAGGTTCTGGTTTCCTCTTTGAACCTTGCAACTTGACTGCAAACTTAAGTCTAGGTTGTTTTCTTATTTATCATAAAATTTTGCCTCCAAACATGGTGTATTCTCTGGTTGGTTTGGATTAATATGCATGATGTTTCTCTGATGATACTGAAATTATTCTCTCCATGTATTTTGGGGCCTGTTACTGAAATTTCCAAGTAAAGGTTCCCTAGGCTTTATGCTGGAGAAAACAGTTGAGGTTACATTTTGCCAAGTTCCATTTAAAACTTGGATGTTAATAATGCATCTCTTCACAAAAAAGAGGAGCAGCAGTTTGTAGAAAACATAGGGCTTGATACTTCAGAAATACTGCAGTCCTTGCACCCACATCTTATGTTGTTGTGGATTAAAAACAGACTGACTTGTGTACCCTCTATGATTTTTTATTTTTGAAGACTGGAGGCTGCATTTGATGCCTCACGCTAAAGCAAAGGCACAGTCTGGGCTAAAAAGCTCTTATTTTGCTTGTTGTGGCTTCCTCAGTTGGTGGCTGTGCGCTCAACCACAATGCTGACCTTAGGAAACCCTGTGTCCAGCGGTTTGCTCCCAGCTGTGCCATAGCTCGCTCTGTGGAGGCACATCAGGTTGGAGCTGGGGACTGCTTAACCTGGCACTTCCTAAAGGTAACCACAGCTGCCTGCTTCAAGGAGGTGAAGGAGGGAAAACTAAAGAGAGATTCTGAACAGGCTACTTTTCATGAGAAATGAACAGGTTAATTGGTGTGTTTCTCAGTTTCTAAATTGCTCTCCCTTGCTGCTTCTCGCTTTTTCACTTTTTGCCTGTGGATTCTGGAATGTCTGTAACATCTTTAGAGTCAAGTTTCTGAGCAAGAAGAAAAGGAATTTGGCCCTAAAAAGAACTCTATGACAAAAGAAAAGAAAATAACTAGAAATTAGAGTGTTTGTGTCTGTAGAAGATGAACAATAATTAGCTTTCAGATCATTTGATGGTGCATAAAAGAACTTGTACCTGAGAACTGGTGGCAAAATGTAAATTATAGTGATTAACATTTACAGCAGAGCTTCTGGCTGGGTTTTATTTTTCTTCTCCACCCCCATTCCCAAAGTCCTTCGTGATGATTGTGCAGATTTCTCATAGCATCCCAGGAGAACTGCATTATGTAGGCCAATAATTATACAGAATCATTATAGCTGAATGTCATTAAATGAAACCATATGTGCTGATGGCATGAATTCCTTACCCATCCCCCCCCCAAAAAAAAAATTAAATTCATACAAACAATACAATTCTTACCTAAACTTAAAAGGATAATTTTGGCTATTCATAATTTTTCATTACTTCTAATAATTTAAGATGCTTAAATTATTATTTAATGATTCTAGAATACTTTCCTGAACGGCTCTTCTGCAATTCTTACAGACCGCCATGTAGTATTTGAATTCTGTCCTCATTCAGTCCTTGATGTCTCAATAATTGAGGTGGGAGGTAGGGGATGAGTAGTGCCTATCTCTGTGTTCTGAAAATGAGGACTGAATCTCTTCCAGATATAACTGAGCTGGTCCAGGTGTCTCTTATAGTGTGATGAATTCTCTGCATGCATCCTGGTGTGAAATATTCTAATAATTTCCCATCACTTCCATAGTGCTGCAGCTCCTATTTAGATTTTGTAGAGTTTATCCAAAACCTTTTGCTCTCCAGATACACTCTCAGTTAACAAGTATGTCTGTCTACCTGTCAGTACCCTAATGGTCTGCTTGTGTTTAGCTGTAAGATGAAAAACTTAAGTCATATCCACAGTTCTTTGTATAGTTCCTGAAGGAGAATATCCTCCCAAAAATACTATATTGTAAAAACCACAGCTCAAAATATGCAATGCACTTGAAAGAAAACTGTATTTAAAAATTTTTCCTTGCAACTGCCAGGCCACTCTTTGCATCTATTATATGATACATATCATAATAAATATTAAAGTAATAATACTTAAGATACACAATGTGTATCTATAATATGTTATATAATAAAATACTACTGTTATTATATATATGCATCTTACGTAGATTTTATGTTGAGCATAATGAATGTCAGATTTACTGTCTTTGCCTTATAATATTAAGGATCCAACACTACTTGTCTCTCCGGGAGTTACCGGGTTTTGTTAAGAAATGGCTTCCCACAACTAACTCTTCCTTGAGCAATACCTGATGGATTAAAGAATTCTGAAATGTGAACAGATCTTCCCTTTTCCTTTTTACCTACATGAAAGCAAAAGACTTTTCCACTTCTTGAGTGTATTTAGAAGGGGGTAAAAATGAAAAAAAAAAAAAAAACCCCACACCATACATTTTCTGTAAAGATGAGCACCTTCCCCAGATCCTGGTGGTTCATTTTGTGGTAGTGATGCCTCACAGATGGGCTGGTTTACTCAGCATGTGTAGGAGTTTTCTTTCAGTATTGAAAAAGGGGGAATGAGGAGAAATTTACTGCCTCTCTCCCTAGTTCTTAATTTTCTCTGCTTTCTTGCTGTAAGTTATGTTTACTTGTATCTGTTCCAAATACAAAGGTGGTGGTGTGCAGCACCAAATATACAGGGTTAATGAACAAGAAAATATCTTCCTGTATTCTCTCAGTCTGTCATCTTTTGTACAAACCTTTCAAGTGTACAGATGAAGGGAAGAAAGAAATGTAGTTCTATAATAGAAAATCTGTATTATTGTAATTTGATTTGCATACGTATGGAGTGGTACCTCTTGCCCTTGATGAGACAGACTGCACAGCACGGGCTGCAGCACACAGTGCTGTTTGAGGTGGGAGGGCCACAATCCACCTAGACCCTTCATTAAATCCCACAGCATTTCACTGCTGGCAATCATGGTGCTTAACTTGGGCCATATGAAAATGAAACTTATTTCAAGGTGATTCTTTAGACTCCATCTGTTGTCAATGAAGAAAAAGGAGAAACTCCAAAGCATTAATTCTCCTTGCATATCTGGGACACCTAATTTGAGACAAGGAGAATCACCTCCTAAGGATATTTCTCCATTGACTACAGCAGGAGCCAGACAAGTGGCACAGATTAGATAACTGACTGCTTAAGACTAAATGTAGGTGATTTTGTTTTCCCAGGTGACAGCAAAAATTTAACCTTAAATTCTTTTTTTTTCCATTTCAGTAAGAGATAGATGTGAAAATGCATTGCTTTATCAAGTTATGAAGATTGGTGAGGATTCTGTTGAGCTAAGAAAAGAGATTATTCAATGACTTTATTCAGCCTTCCAGCTAATCTTTATTTCTCAGTCAGAAACTGTTCTTTACCATGAGGCCATCTGTTTCAAGTTCTTTCACTGCAGTTTTGGATACAGGGATGAAAATGTGGCTAAGTTGTGTAGAGAGCTGATGGAAAACTGGTCTGCAGGATAGAATGCTGGTTCTGTACTAAGGCTGTACACAAAGTTTTCCTGTAACTGTTCTCATAAATGTCTGACCTTTTAAGGTTGTTAGAGTAAACACTGTCTTAAGGCCTAGCACTCCTGATATGATGCAATTTGCATCAGATTTGAATATCAGTGTAACAAAAGACTGTCTCCCATCTTAACCCTCCGTCCTTCTTCCAACAATGCAGTTGGTCATCCGAGCTCCATTTTCTGTCTTGACAGATTGCGATATATGTTAGAGACCTGCTCTAACTTCTCAGTTTAAGAGTCTTTTCTTTTTTGCAGAGGTAAATAACTGCTTTTCAGGCAAAATCCAGGAAACCCTCTATTGAGAGCTGCATGTTTGTTTTTTTTCTTTTATTTGTTGTGGGATATTAAAGAGATGTTTCCTGTTGCTTAAGTTCCTTCAAAGTGTATTTTCTTTTGCCAGGAATTCGAGTAAAAATTGGACTTGGGTTCTTTTTTGCTAATTCAGCTACAGTCTGTTACTTTTAAGCTGCCTAGTGACAATGAACCCTAGATTTCCCATTTTATGACAGCAATTGAAGGGAGGGTGGTATATTGTATCCTTAGAGATTGCTTGCAAAATTTTTCCATTATTATGTGAGATGTTTTTAATGATGGATTGGTGGAGGGCAGAGCAAATTGATTTTGCTCTTGTATTGGTAAGAATAATGTCTCATGCCCAGAGTTCTGCTTTAAGAACAGTTAAACAAGTAATACACATTTGAGGCAATTTTTGTCCTTATTATGTTCTTTTTCTAGTACCATGAGCTCGCGACACTCTGCCAGCCCTGTTGTTTTCACCAGTGCCAGAAGCTCACCTAAAGAAGAACTTCATTCTGCTACTTCTCCCCAGCTTGCACCTTCTTTCTCCTCCTCTTCCTCCTCGTCTGGTCCGAGGACTTTCTATCCTCGCCAAGGCGCTACTAGCAAGTATCTGATCGGATGGAAAAAGCCAGAAGGGACAATAAACTCAGTGGGGTTTATGGACTCAAGAAAGTAAGACTGGGGTTTTTTTCTGTTGTTTATTTGCTTTAATAGCAAAGAAGCATTTTTATTTGTTACAATTCTCTGTGTAGATGATCTTAGGACTATTTAATACAATCCTTTTTCTTCAGTAGAACATAATCTCTAATCTAGAGTTCTGCAGTTAGATTTAAGTATTTGATAGTTGGCTAGTCTTGTTCCCTGTTAACTTGTAAAAGATTTTTTTTATCATTTCTAGAGGGCTCTTATGGATTTCATTCCTATTAAAGCTTATCTTTCCTTTGGACTTCTTAAAGGTGACTCAAAATACTATTTGAGCAAATATGAAAAATCCTCTTATCATAGAGCCTGAGCTTTACTTAAGCTTCTCATCCATGTAGTAGTACCATGCATGCTGTGCATTAGCTCTGTGGCACTCTGCGTTGCCTTGTGAAGATTGCTGCCTGTATCCAGTCTAACTGGCTTAAAGCTTAAAGCATTGCAATATGCAAGTATCTCTTTCGGAGGAAACATTAAGAAACAACCAGTGAAAATACTAGTGAGTGGATTGTTAAGTCAAGAAAGCAAGTGGTTCAGAAAGCCCATTTCAAAGTAATTTATTTAACCCTTCTTGACTGTCTCTGAGTCAGGCACAGTATCCCTAGATGATACCAATAACCAGCCATCAGAAGGAAATGGAGAAACTTTGTGATAACCACATTATAAAAAGCCAGGGAAAATATGAAGAAACTTGGTGATTGTTTTAATTTTGTACAGAATGCGTGTTATTTTAATGGTTTCAGTCCCTTACTGGGGAAATATATTACCATAACCTTTGAATTATTTTATTGTATTGTTAGTTGGTGTTTTTAAACAAGCTTATTGCTTCAACAGGTATCCATTAAGATGAGTCTTTACCGTAGTAGAGAAATTTCTTCTGTCCTCTCTGCTTGTTACTTATTTTTCCTTAATTTAAAAAATCGAGGGTTCTGTAATTCTTGTTGTATTCATGCCTCTTGCCCCAGGGCTTTGAGACCTGAATGTGTCTGTTCCATTTCCTTTAAGACGTCATCAGAGTGATGGCAGTGAAATGGCCCACCCTCGGCTGCGTGCTTCAGCAAGAGATCTGCGAGCATCACCAAAACGAACGTCCAAGTCCACTGTCGAAGAAGAGCTGAAGAAATTGATAGATCTTGATAGCCCAACACCTGAATCACAGAAGAATTTTAAGGTGTGTTAAAGAGAGAGAGATAGGATCTTTTCTATTCTCACCCATAATAAAAAAAGCAAATGTGGGGTACTTCCTGAATACTCACCATGGACAGAAAATAATTGGTTTATAACAAGCCACTAGAAAAATACATTTGGACAACCATTTCATTATTAGTCTCTGCAATATTATTACAGTTTTGTGTGCGTATTTAAAGAGACTAGTATGCCAAACTGCCAAGAACATTTAGGACTGGTGGGTCATGAAAAATCCTGTAGTGTTGTCTTATGTATTTGAATTGTTCTTCTCTGATTGCAGTGACAGTGACTTACTGACAGTATTGAAACTCCTTGTAAAAAAACCACAATTTTATGCCTCTCTATTTCCTGTTACCAAAAATCATCCCTAAACCTAAGCATATATTTCTACAGGATAGTTAGAAACATTTCCTGGAATGTTTCAAAATGTGTTTAATAACACATATACTAATTTTTAGAATCCATAATTTGTAAGAGAATGTATTGATTTCTAGTCTCCATGTACAGCCAGTGCTTAACAGCTCAGGCTCATCATCTGGAGCCCAAATTATTTCCACAGCAACCATTTAGAAGAGAGAGCTGCAACTTCTTTTTTTGCTGGTAAAAACTGGAAGTAGCTTATTAAAACTTGTAAGTGCTATGTTCCATACACTGACTATTTCAGAATTTGCCTTTGAGGCTAGAGGAAAAAAATCTTTGTCATCGGCAAGATACCTGTTTCTTACTTTTGTAGTAGTTCTGAGCAGGGTGGAACATGGGTGATGCAAGCAGTTTCTGTTGAGCAAGAGGATTGTTCCCATTCCAAGAAATTCCATTCTGTTTAAATAGGTAACCTGAAGACTATGAAAAGTGTGTATCTTCCCAAGTTTCTTGTTTTTCTACTTTGGTGTTAGTGAATCAGTTCTTACACTGATATGTATTGCCTGGTGATTGTAACAAGTATGCTAACTTAAGCTGCACTTTTGATAAATTTCAGCAAATTAGAAACACTGTCATACCAATAAATTGCATCTTTTCCATTTTAGAAGTAACTGTTATTTCTGCCCACTGTATGACTTATATTTCATCTTACAGAAAGAGTTGCTCTTAGAGCATAAAATTTTTTGACACTTTAAAGGTGGGGGGGAAGAAGAAAAAGTATGGTAATGGCTTGCATTAATTCACTGCACCAAATATCTTGCTCCTTTCTGTCTGTTGACTGACAGAGGCTTTGTTTGATAGTAGAATTTGTTCTAGGCTGTGGTTTTGTGTGTCTTGTGCATTATTGCGTTGTCCCTCCAGCCTTCCTTATGGTCCTTACCTTCCACTTGGGCATTATATCTTCTCAGACAAGTCACCCTTCTCTTTCCCCTGCTCTGGTGCCAGAAGAAGATTCCTACTCACATTGCCTATGTTCTGAGTCCATCACATGTCTGTATCTGTGCAGCCTTTTAATCTCACCATCTGATATTAAATGCTGTTTCCAGCTCACGATTCTTTAGTGCTAAGTGAAGTGCCAATCTCAAGTAAATGTTCCTTGACTTAGCAGCTTTTTCTTTTCCTTTTCCTTTCCCACTTCAAGGCAGCTAGTGAGAGATTCCACTGGATCATAAAATGAACCTGCTGACTGAGTTTTTAATTGTCAGGGGTGGGGAAGGAGGAAAAAAAGCGGTTTGATTCTCCATGTGACATAGTGACATTTCTGTAGGCAAGGTTCATACTGCAATGGGCATGTCCTGAGGGAGGCAACACAGAGGGGAGAATTTGACATAAGAGAAAGTTGGCATGCGACTTGGATTCTTTCTTTCTGTGTTTTTTGATGATTGCAGGCTTTTGGAAGTAATCATAATTATTGATGATCCTTAATCTGGCAGATTGTCTTGCCATGTACATTATCAATAGACCCTCTTCCATGCTCTTTCCCACTGTTTAATGGGGGATTTTGATCCCAAGAGTAGAATACTTTCTGTTTAAACTCTTTTTTTTTTTTTGCTTCTTTCTGAGAAGAGAGGACTATTTATATGTGCTAAAGAGCAAATCTATATTTAATTGCTCCTTTTGGAAGTCCTGGTATCTCCTTTTTTTGTTTAAACAGAGCAAATGAAGGTGGGGAGGTCTCCATTTCTGTTTTCCATTTCTCCTTGAAAGCCTTTGAACCAAATTTCAACCAAAACTTAAATAAATGTTATGTCTTAGAGGTAGTTATGTTGCTACAGGATTCATGAAAATCAGAGTCTCTTCTGATGGGAATGGTTATGATAGCAGCTTGCTGGCACTGCCCTGAGAGCGCGTAACTCAGGCTAACCCCAGCATTGCTTTCTCCTGCGTGGAGCATGGAGGAAGCTGGGATGGTGGTGGGGGTAAGGCACAAGTTCTCTTACTCATGGGGTTATTTACTTAATTTTGATTCAGGTACTTCTGAAGAACTGCAGTTGTGGTGGGCGATCGTAGTTTTTCAGTAATGAGGCTTGTAACTAGATGGCATTTGCTGGTTCTCTGCCTGCAGGCAGCCTCCCCTGGGCAGTGGGAGAACTCTGGCTTATGCAGCACTGAGTCTGTTTCTGTAACCATTTCTCTACTATGTGGCAGCTCTGGAGTCTGTGAGGGCTGCCTGAGATTTCCCCTTCAGGAGAAATTTGAAGGGTATGAAAAAGGTAGAATGCAAGATAGGCTAAAAAGGATCTGTATATGTTACCTAGTTTTAATCCCCTTCAAAGCCAATTCTTTTAGCTCTTTTTCATATCCAGTCTGAAAAACTGTTAACAATTGCTTTCTTACTGGAAAAAAAGTAAAAAAATTATTTCAAAATAAACTTCAAAAGTTTATTGATTTTTTTCTTGTTTCTTTTTATTTGTTTTTATGAACGTATAGTCACACACTCTGTCCTGTCAGTCTCCCTTTCCCAGCACTCCTACCACAAGGCGTGCCTTGCAAAGGACTTTGTCAGATGAGAGTATTTACAGTGGTCAAAGGGACCACTTCTTCACCTCACGGGCCTCGCTCTTGGACCAAGCCATGCCAAATGATGTACTATTCACCAGCACATACCCTTCTCTCCCAAAGTCTCTGCCATTACGGAGACCATCATATACTTTGGGAATGAAATCACTACATGGTAAGCCTATTTCCCATTTTTCAACCTTCATAGGAATCCTTTGTGACTTAGGCAGTTACCTTGTGGAGGGAGCACAGAAATTTGCCTTATCGGCTACAAGTTTTTACCATTTCTTTCAGGAGTTCTCTGGATTAGTTGAACTGATGGACAGATAATTTGTGCCTGGTTATCTACCAGTGACAACTTCAGGTGTCAGTTCCTCTAGTGTGGGACCATTATGGGAACAAAACACAATTAGGAAAATAGTGATATAAAAATGAGTAAACACTAGTGGATGTTTGGATATACAACTATACCAGATACAGATTTTATTGCACCAACTCTTTTTAAATTCACTCCCCTTACCCTATTTATTTTACAGGACTTGAGTAACCTATTTCAGTCACACAGCAAACTAGAAAAGAAGTTACTTGCTGAACTACAGTCAAGAGGACACTCAACTTTCCCCCTTTAGTTTACTGGAAAGTCTCAGTAGGATTATCTGATGAGTTGTGTGTTGCTGCATGTGAATGTCTCAGTTGGTGAGAAAGGGAATTTTTGCAGGTTCCCACTGTACCTCATAACTGTGTTTTAGTATGTTTCAAGAAGATGCAAGGCTATCAATGGATTCAACTCACTATAGTGGGACTAAGCACAGTCTGTATTTAGACACACAGGATGCATTTGACAGTGAAGGCTGATGAAAAAAATATATTTTAAATTCTTTTCATCTGTCTGTGATCACCCAGCATCCGTTTTCAGTGTTGAACCTGATATTTTCATGAGCTGTTGTGTCTGTATAACTTGTTTCTTGCATAAGAGTTAGGAAACTGGGCTCACTTCATTTCTGCTTTTTATATACACTAAAATAACTTTGCAGACTTGGTTACATTTGTAACTGGCTAGCGGATTTGGCTTCTGAGGGCTTAGGGTCAGAAGATTAATGATGCCATCTGAGTAGAAATGGAAAGCAACACTTGATCTCTTTTCATTTAGATGCCTGTATTTTCCAAAAAGAAAACCACAAAACCTTCTTTCACTGTCATGTTCTCTTCCACACTAAACTAGTAACTTCTTGTAGTGCATAACCTTTCTACATTTGTCAACAAAATAAGATTTTCTATTTTCCAGAAAATACAGGGCCTGCATGATAAAAGGACCAGCTATCACAGCGGCACACAAATTGTCTTCCTACACACACACTTTCCCTTTTTCTGAGGGACGATTAAGTAAAGTGGATATTTAATACCACATGTATTTGTTGGCTTTCAGCTATTCAAAATTCTTTCAGTTCAGAGATTCCAGAGCACAGCCTTTTTTTTTTTTTTTTTTTTTTTTGAAGAGGGAAAACAAAGAGCTAAAAATACTCGTATTTACTCATCTGTCTTAACAAAACCCCCAATTCTGTATTTTTACAGGAACAAATAGATGCTAGGGAGTGTAGAAGCCCCAGCAAACTATGGAGCTCTCTAAAGTACGTCCAACTTGTGCAGAGGCACGAAGCATTGGGCACAAGGGTATTGCCTCCAGACCTAGTGCTGGGGGGGAGTCAGAGATTGGCTTTCGAAGTGGTCATCTGCAAAGATCAGAAAGGAGCAAAATAGGTCTTAGAAAACTGGCTCGAAATGTGCCGTATCAGGTCAACTGCAGTTGATCAAACATTCCACTGAATTTTTGTTCCTAAAGTCCTATGCCAGAAAAGTTAATAGGGTATTCAGTAGTATTAGGAAAGGAATTTTGGGGTGTTTTTATGGAGTTTATAATCTATCTTGCATTCCTTTAGGAGAGTTTTCTGCCTCGGACAGCTCCCTCACAGATATCCAGGAGCAAAGACGGCAGCCCATGCCAGACCCTGGTCTTATGCCATTGCCTGATTCTGCCTCTGATCTGGACTGGTCAAACTTGGTAGATGCTGCCAAAGCCTTTGAAGGTAAGTTTTTAGAATATAACAATTAGGATAGCTGGTCTTTGTGCATCCTTCATTAAGGAGTGTGGGTTTTGTGGTTGTTTGGGGGGGGGGGGGGTTTAATCCTGACTTTTGCTATTGTTAGTGTTTCTACTTAGTCTGAGGCTTAAGTTCTTTTGAAATACCAACTCAAAGTCTTCAGAGCCCGAAACTTTGTATGTAATATTCAGATACCATTTCTTGATGCTGGAATTCCTCTGTGCTATGGTTTGGCCAAATTTCTGTGAAACTGACCACTTTTGATGTTATGTAGAGCAGTGAGACATCACAGCTGGTGTGGAAAAGACATCTGGCACAAAAGTGCAAAAATAAAGTGAAATAGTAGGGGAAAAGCATATGAGCACATTTCTGGTTTTTTACATACTGCACTTTCAAGAAGTATGTGCAGTGCAGCTGAAGTTCACTACCAAGATAGTTTGGGAAATATGCCGTGTTGGTACATACTTTTCTGTTGCCATTCTTCCATTTGAGTATTCCAAATACATAGTAAACTGGAGAGAACTGTAAGCTGCCTAGATACATTTGAACTTCAAAGTAACTGCAGTTTAGACCAAAGGGAATTTACCTTACTATAATACAATGGCAAAGTCTTCTAGGCTTGTTAAACAGAAGCGTCCATTCTTAATATCTGCATAAATGCTGTCCCACCTTCATGGAAGTGTTTTCACTGATCCTGAATCTTTTAGACATTATTCAGTATGGTTGGAGAAGGCTGTGAAGTAACCAGATTTCTTGGTTGTTCTCTGGTAGCAAAGAATATACATCATTAAGATGTCTACGTGAGTGTTTAAGATGTACATGAGTCCTCTGTTCTGTTGCCAGATGAGCAGCATGGCTCATATTTCTGCTGTGCACTCCTACGGAAGTGTATTTGAAGTAAGTCTTGGTCTTGAAGAGGAGAAGAATTTGTAGTGATGGTTTTTTCACCACCACATAAGGGTGAAACTCAGATTTTGACACATTTGCCCATGGTTGGTAGTTCCTGTTTAAAAGATCCCCTGATTTTTTGTGATATTTATTTGACTATCCTCATTAACCTGAATCCCTCAGTTTTGTAGGCCCCTGACTCACTTGTGTTTCTCTTTAGAAGTGTGAAGACAGTCAGTGTGGTGAAGGTAACAAACTGACAGCTTAGATGAAGAAAAGCTGGAGTAATGTGTTGGCTGGCCCCTTCATATATTCAAATTTTAGTTGGAGGGGATTCTCAGTATAATCCTAGTGGTCACTGGTTGTCTGGTCTCAAGGTAATCCCACTCTCTAGGCTCTGACAGGTGCCAACAGGGATTGACAAGTACCAAGGAACCTAAATTCTGATGTGTGATCCTGGACACCTCTTCTACACCATTGATTTGTGTCTTCAGCACAAGCCCTTGAAGTTACAAATAGTGATATCTGTACCAGCTGAAAGTAAAGCTTCCTGGATGCCTGANCTATCAAATGTTAAGGTGTGTTAATTTTAGCCTTGTTGAACACACAAAACAAAAAAAGATTATACTTTCCTTTATCCAGTGAAAGTCTAACAGCTGCTGAGGGAGAAAGAGGTTAATTTATTAAACTAAATGTATTTGTGTTACTGTTTGTGCTAGGAAACTCCAGAGATAGGAGAAGTCAGTGGTTTACAGCCACACCACAGATGATAGTGATTTAGAGAAGCAGTTACGGGACAAAAAATACAGACACAAGGAAGGAAAGAAGTTTAATGTTTCAATCTGAAAACATTTTATAAGGCATAAGGAAAAAATTTCAGGTTCTGAAAAATAATACTGGTTATTTTACTTTCTACATCTAAGTTGTGCACAGTGCGCTTTTCTTTCTTTAAGATAAAGGGATCCTTTATGGAGTCAAGGAAGCTAAGTATAGTTACGTAGCTATTGTGTAGCGTCATGCAGTTGTACCTGGGAAGTTCTGCACAGCACTGTTTGTTCCAGCTTGACTTCCTGCCTCTCTTGGAACTGACCTTGGGTGGACTCTCAAGCACTTCTGGGATATCTCTGCTTTGCTCTTTCCAGCATCTCCCTCTGGAGAGCTTTTTAACCTGAGAGTGGTGCTTGGGCTGTGGGAGCATACAGTGCTGTGCCGGAGCTAGTGCTTGCCTGTTGAATCCAGTACAGTGGAAAACGTGGTGCAAACACTTGCAGTGCCCATTTACTTCTGTCATGTGGATTTTGGTATTTCATATCATCACCTTATCTTGTTTGAGACAGATTGGTTCAAGATCCTGCAGCATAGGTGGTGTGCTATGCATGAACAAATAGTCATTACTGCTGCCATTGGTTTTCTGTGTTTGCCTTCCCAGTTCAGCGAGCTTCATTCTTTGCTGCTGCTGATGAAAATCACAGACCTGTGAGCGCTGCCTCCAGTAGTGATCAGGCTGAGGACCAGCTTACTGCACAGATAAAGCCTTATACAGGGTAAGTAAATATGCCAGATGTGCAGGCTTTGTCATTTACAAACCAAAAATCTTTATTTCGAAGCCATCTCCAGGCTTTGCAGAAGAACTCTTCAGAAGTTCTCGTAAAGATGGAGGTCGGAGGTAAAAAGAGAATAGTAAGTCCAGTTGAACCTTTTTGTAGGTTCTTTCTTGTCTGAGACATTCATGAACCTGTGCAAAGCAATAGTAATTCAAGGCACTTACAATGAGTTCAAGTAGAGAGAAGTCAAGTGATGAGATAGGCACAATTAATCATGAGTTAGATTTGTTCATTTTGTGAATTCTTAATGTACCCAAGTGCATACCTTCATAAAGCCCTTTGGTATAGACAAAGCTGTTAGCTACCTTGTGTGAAGACAGTTAATCATATCAATACCTATGCTTATTTCCTGCTTTCAACAGTAAAGAATCTCCTCCAACTCTCGCCTCTAAAGTGGACCAACTGGAAGGTTTGCTGAAGATGCTGCAAGAAGATTTAAGGAAGGTAAGTATTTAATTTACAGAAGAATCTGTAATACATATATTTAGTGCTGTCGGAGGTGCTAATAACTGTGTAATCCTGCTTTGCCATGCCCAAGCCTGTGACAGTGTCATCTTTCTTTCAGAAAAAAGACATTTCTTTGCTACTTTTCTCAGGCATCTCATTATGCATGGTTAGGATGGGGTGTCTGAAACTGTAGGTGTTTGACTTGACTCCTCTGCTTGAATGAGAAGGGTGATTCACAGTACCTTCACTCCTAATTCAGGTGATACTGTGAAAGGCTTGAAGCTAGTCCATATGAACACATCCTTCTGATGTTGAAAAGTTGGCAATATTATCTAAATATGTAATTTCTACTGTGGAAATTTCTGTATTGTGTTAATGCCTACTTGGTCCAAGAAGAATCTGCTGTGGTGAGATGTAAAGTCTCTTGGCTGAGGAAGTATTTGCAGCAAGATTCTCTATCCCTTACTGAGTTAACCACCAGCACTTGTACATACAGAACAGGTTATGCCCAATTTTATTAGACCACTTGGAGAGCCAGCTTCTGTATTAGAATTTAAGACAGAGAAATTCTGTACACGGAAGCAAAACACGAGGAAGGAAATGGCACTACTGTCCCTTGGATGTAGGCCTGTGTGTTGCTGCACATAAAATCTTTCTAACGAATAAAACTCATGCTCTCTTAAGAGATTCTTGCTGCTCTAGATAGGTAGAAGCATGACCTAAAATTTCCAGTAAGATCTGTATTTTTCTTTATTCTTAAGGAAAAAGAGGACAAGGCCAGTCTTCAGGCTGAAGTGCAACACTTGCGGGAAGACAACTTGAGGTTACAGGAGGAATCCCAGAATGCAACTGAAAAACTGAAGAAATTCACTGAATGGGTTTTCAACACAATTGATATGAACTGAGAATGGTGTACGGGGAAGGAAACTATCTATGAATATATTCCTGGGACTTAAGCTTTAATGCCACCTTAATTATGACATGTGAAAGTATAGTCAGAGCAATTACCTGTTCTTTATCCTCCAACAACCCTTTTTTGCATCTCTGCGCGCACTCAGAGCAATTGCAGATCAACAATCAATGTCTGCCTTTTGTAGAAAACAAAGTAAATAATTTTAAAAAGGTAAAATAAAAGTTTAACTGCTAAAATGTGAATGTCTATTTTTTGCACATTGTCTCTTTATCTGTTATGTACAAAATGATTTGGAGGTGGGAGCAGGCTTACTGTTCCATGTGCCTCTGTTTCCATTAACTCCTTTCTCTCTGTTTCAGGTAATCTGCTTTTCCTTGCAGCTTTGGCAAATACTATGACATCTAGAAAATTAGAAAGAAATGTTTACTGCTCTTCTAACATTGTTTTCTGAAGTATGCCACAGACAAGGGGATGTCATGCAATGTTTTAGGTGTCTCCTTAGCAATTTGCGCTTGATTCCTAGTGCTACCTTCCCATACATTACAGAGAAGGTGTGTCTATAGTGTATGGTACAGTACAACTAGCATCATAACATTAGGAGAGAGACTAGAGAGGTGAGCCATGGGTGAGGCATGTTATCACACTTCTGTTGCATTCGCATTTCTGACGGCTTTTGTCTCCTGTGGAAACAATGGCTGCAAGGACCTTTACAAACAGCAAAACTAGGCATGCTGCAGTTCATACCGTGTCAGGCAAGCTGGGATGTAACAGTACTGTTGCTGTATTGCTTACGTACAGCCCCCCTTCCCTTCTGGGGGAGTCTGTTTCTTGCATACTTAGGCTGAAGTTGTAAAGAGACTAAGATTTCTTTTCCCTGCAATGTCTTTGTGAAAATCCACACAAACTGTCTCTGTGTATTTGCCCTCCCATTCCATTTCTCTGGACTTCTCAAATCACAGATTTAAGAGAAGTTAATTCAAGTTGTGTTTTATTGCATGAGAGCTCTTATGAATCTTTTACTATGGAAGATAGAGGAATATGTAAAGGGCGACTGGAGAAGTGTATTTTTTGACACACTGGGACAGGATTGGAGCTCTGAAATCCCCAGCCCCCAGTGAAACTGTCTAGCATGAGTTTTCCCAAACTGCCTCATGACAACAAAGTTAATTTCTTGTTCTTTGAAGGAACAGCTAACTTGCCACAACGTGTTACCTCTAGAGAAAATACCTTTTAGGTGTCAAAATACAACATTTAAGTACTGCACTCTGCATCGTCATTGAAGTGTGCAGTGTGCTGAGAAACCCTTTCTACTCCCTACTGAGGATACGGTTACTACCTTAGTAAATACTGCCTTGCATAAAGTGCAGTGTATTTGGCGGTTAATTTCGAGAGCGTTCTCTCCCTCCCCTTTACCACATTCTCAAATAGATTAAAATCATTGGCATAGTCTCGTCACAGACTTCCCTGCTCTTTTCAAATCCCTTTTTCATGCTCTTTAATCTTGCTGCACAGAAGTACACACTACACTTCAACCTCAAACTTCATTTGTGATGCTAATCCCCATGGAGTTCTTCTCTAATGTTTTGTCATGGAAATGGATCTCTTTGGAACTATTTCTGGAGTGCTTTTGTAAAGGTTTAGAATGTCTTGGGTTTTTTAATGACTTGTATGAAGGAGATTTATATAATGCCTGATATTATTTGTAAATGGGAAATATTGCTAACATCTCTGAGCATCCTGAAGTCTTGCTTTTATTCTCTTTTATTTTTAAGTTTGGTTTTATTTTATTTCAAAAAAATATTTTGGGACTTGGGGCAGACTATTTATTAGAGTTTTGCAACAGAGTTCTTCTTGTATGATGCCACTGAAGGCTACTTGTAAAATTCTGACAATAAAACTCATTTTAAAGGTTCTTCTAAACCATTTTCTTTTGATTTTGTTGGATTTGTTGTTTAAGACTTTCCAGAGTGTCCATTTTTTCCTACTTTCTTCTTGTACCACTTTTCTCAGTGCTTATTGATGCAAGAGTTCCATTCTCTATCAGATCCCTAATTTTTATTCCTTTGAAAGCCATTATTTCATCCCTTGACATTTTACTTGTATGACTGCAGAAATGTGTTTTTAGGTTTGCTACCTTTAACGAAGACTGTGAGCTTCACTGGAATGATGGTAAAGGAGATGCAGTGGTTTTTTATAATTTATCAGGATTTTAGAACTTTCTTGGGAAAACTGAAGCCAGTGTAGGTGAGAGCCAGTCTCCGGGCACATCCGCTGAAGGACAACAGACAGCTTTCAGCATCCCAGAGCCAAACCTGTGAGCATGTAACATCTGGTGTTAGTTTTGGGGGGTAGCAGAGGTAATTAATTTGTTTTGTTTTGCAGATCTCCTCTGACTTGTGAGACGGTCTTGGACGTGTTTTCAACAGACTTTTTTTTTTGGCCCAGTGGATCATCATTCTGCACAGCTCAAAAATGTGGAACTAGGTCAGTCTGCAGGAAAGCATCTTCCAGTTCACTGAATAGATTCCTACAAGGCACACGGGGAAAGAAAATTCATCTCTAGCAGTGAAGTTACCCAACATAGAGAGCTCTGAAACAGCAAGAGCAAATAGAAGCATCTGATGAAAAATTGAGATTGAATCTTGGAAAGAAAGCTAGATGCTGTCTCATAGTTTGTAAATGGATACTGGTAACTGAGTTGAAGGAGAAAATTTCCTTCAGGTCAAGGAGTTGCCTTGTCCACAAGCATAATGAATTCATGCTGGAGGTTCCCACACTTCACCACACACACACTGCTAGGTCAGCCTAGACTAGGGTAAGATCTAACTTGCAGGCATCTCTTTACAGCCTGAGTAGTTATTGGCCTAAGCGGAAGGTGGGCAGCTGTGGGAGGAGTGTGAGTAACAGGGGCAACCTTTCTATTGCACCCATTTCTCTCGAGAGTAGTGTTGCATATTCCTGGAAATAGTTTTGTATTCCTTGTCTACATTCCAGTGCAAAGGTGATGTTCTCCCTGTGAACGTTTTTTTGGATGGCTGGATGTGGGTGGTACAGAAGCAGAAGACTGCCATCTCTCAAAATCCCCCAGTCAGTGTGGGGGATGTCACCACAGAGGGGCTACAGCTTGCAGGATGGATAATGCTCTTAGCAGAAGTGATGCTAGGTGTAGGTAACAGATCAGAGGGTAACAATGGGCAGGAAGAGGCAAGTTGTGAGAAACCCAGAAGCAAGGATTGTGAGGGAAGAGGTTGAGGAGCTAGTTACTGGGCTAAAGGAGACAGAGGTGTGGGGATGAAGTGCAGCACTTCAGGTTTTACTCCTCTAAAAGCATGGTTACTGTATGATTGCATGTTGCTTCCCTGGGAAGCTGTATTCCAACCAAGTGAATGAGTATTGTGAGAGAGCATTTTCCTCAGCTTTTCCTCTTGACGGAAAGGTCCCCATAAACCCGACAGAACCTGGGAGAATTGACTAGTTGGCTTTTAAAATCTTTATGTAATCTTTCTCTTGTCTCCTAGTGCCGCCTTTTAGGCTGACAGCTAACAAATCCTCTCCTAAAGCAGTCGGCTGTCTCCTAGCTGACAGTTCAGCGTGGTGTTAGTCCTGTATGTGAGCAACTTGCTTTGCTGCAAGACAGCAAGGGAACAGAGGCAGCTTATCAGCTGCTGTGGCATCCGAAGTTGGATTCCCTGGAGGAGAGATGACTCTGTCCCTTCTACACTGCTGTAGCTGGTGCGAAGACATGGACTTTGCTGAGGTGGTTACTAATGAACAGGAACTGGGCAGTGAGACGACAAAGCTTGTACTGATGCCATCCTGATACTAGCTGTGGTGAGGAAATCCTTGCTGTATTTTTTAAGGCAATGCTGTAGGGAAAAGAAGTTCATGGAAATATTCAGAGCTCTGCAGTAAGAGCCCCTTCCCCTAGTAACATTGTTTGGGCATGAGTGGAATGAGTCCAGGGAGTTTGTGTGAGTCAGACTTTTTAGAGGCTGAGCTCTAGATTTGGAGCTCTGAGAAAGGCAGTGGCTGATAACAATCACCTACACCCCCTTTCTGCAATGAAGACCAGCTGCAGCCACCATCTGGGAAAGGCAGATCCTCTCACACTTTCCACAGCAGCAGCTGGGGAAGTCATGCTCAGCTTTGGGGAGAGTAAGCTGGCTGCTGGGGCCATGTGGGGTTTCACCCCACTCAGTATGCAAGGTCATAACAAGCAAGTTCCTGTCTCTGGCTTTTCCTGTGCTTGCATGGACCTGCTTCCCTCCAGGAGGTGATTCGAAGTTGTCTAAGTTTAGAGGAAATTAAGAAAGCTGTTGGATTAGAAACCAAAGAAGGAGACAGACCTCCTTTGGATGCAAAACAAAATTTAATTAAGGTATGAAAATAGCAAGGATAACAGTTCTTAACTACAATATATATCTATATATATATATCTATTCAAGAGAAAACAAAGCAACCAGAGCTAAATGACCAATCTGTGGGACAATTTTGGACCCCCACCACAGTCTCTGCTCCCGTTGGGTGCAGTAATATTTACAGACAGCAGGTGGCGATGTTGCTCCTTGGCCGGTGCTGAGCTGACCCCTGGGAGTGCGTGGAAAAGGTTTTGGTGTGTCCCTCTGAGATGGTCACTGTGGAGTCGGTGAAAGGCGCCACACAGAAAAGGAGCTGGGATCCTCTTTCCATGGGCAAAACTCTCTCTCCTAGTCCATGGCTGGAGGAGGGATATCACTCTGAGCTTGAGCCACTACCAATGCCCTGAGGCTTCTCAGGCCCAGGCCGGCAGCTGCTGGCTCTCTCTGTCCCTCGCTCTCCCAAGCACCGGGAAACTCCAAAAAATCCAGGGGTTGGAAACGGGAGGGCAGAGGTTTCTCTGAGAGCCGTCTCTCTCCCCCTCTTCCCATAGTCCTCCTTCTCCTCTGCAAGCGGAAAACCCGAAGTCTCCCCTTCCTCTTACCACACCCACTCCAACCATTACTGTTGCTAGGTAGCACCGTTAGTCATCATCTGCCCCTTTTGTTATTTAGTAGTGTTTGAAGATGAGGGCCATTAGCTCCTCGTTTGCTGGTAGGGGAAAGAAAAAATTCCACAAGATTCTAAAACTATAGCACAAGTGTGAAACAACCAGCTTATGTTTCTCCAAGGTGTTTGGTGTCTGAATGATTTAAAGGGGGCTGGGATGTTTGTGGTACAGCAAAGTGTGGACAAAATGAGTAGGGACATCTATGGGAAGTAAAAGGATGGTGCTGCAGAAGGATGCAGGGCTTTACCAACCCACAGGGCTGAGTGCTGCAGAGTATCACAGAGTATGCTGAGTTGGAAGGGGGAAATCATTGAGTCCAACTCTTAGCCTTGCACAATTTGTGCTCTATCACAAGGTAACCCGTGTTCGTGGATGCTGAGCATTGTTTGCTCCACCAATCAATTTCCTACAGTACAGTTCTGATTTGTTTCTGCAGATTTCTCATTTCTGCACTCAGTACCACTTATTCATGTTTTAATCAGGGCCCAGATCAAGCTCCCTGGTTGACCTTCACTCTGTGCTGCCTGCAAGGACACATGTGCTGCCGGGTGGGGAGCCACAGCTGCGGGCAGAGGATGCTCTTGGCAACTGAAGATGGCCCATCAGTTCTTGGCATGCAGAGAAGTAAGAGAAACTAGGATTTGTTCAAGGACTAGGACTGAACATATGGTTTCTTAACCTCATGTTGTGATAGAGGCGAATGCCACCAACTAGTAACTAACAAAAGGTTTCATGCCACAGGGGCAAAAAAATCAGGGACTTGTCCTAGTGTTGTTTTAAAGTTTATTCCTGTTCTTTCCTCTTGCTTCTTCCCACCCTCTCCAGCACTTTTCTTCCAGCAGTTTGTTCATTTTGTGTAGTGGCTGCTGACTGCTGTTCTGCCTCCCAGGATCTGGGACAGCAAGAGGGACTGCTGTGCTGGTCCTGGCAGTGAAGCTGTGTCTGCTTGTGGCTGACTGAAAGGTGGCCCTGAGTTGAGCAACTGAAGCACTTGGCTGAACTGAAGAGCTCCATGGCTCACTTGATTTTGTGAGAGGAGTCTAGACACATTTGCATCTTCTTTGTATCTCACACCTAAAAGGAGTTTATCTTGGCTGTATGGAAGGAACAAGCAATGTCATGCCCAAATTGCAGTGTGCCAAGAGATAACAGCAGGGATGTATCTACCCACACACAGCAGAAACAACCAGTGTGTGCTTGCCTGGCCCTTCCTCCACTGGGGTTCTGACTCAGTCCAGCTCTGCACAGAGGAGTGGCCCAGGCTGCTGCTGTGCCAGCTTCTGCTGCAGGCATAGTGGGGATGGTGCCTGGGGAACACTTCAGTCTCTTGTTTGTTCTCTGACCCATCACAGTTGATCGTAATAGTTGGGATAACATCACAGACATTTTGCTTTTAACCTCCTTTGCAGCATATTTTTTTTTAGAACACATTATGTGTTTTCAAGCTGTGCACAAGCATTTGAAAAATGCCATTCTTTGTTGTTATTGATTCAAATTGGTGCACTGGTCAGTCACCACAGCCTGCAAATTTAACTAACATTATTGTCTGGCAGATTGTTTTGTGACCTTCTTTGCTTCATACTTTTCCTTTGGTCAGGCTCAATGTGCAGCCTTGGGAAAAAGAAGGGGCAGAGTGGAGTACGTACAACTGGCTTCTTTCCTAATGAGTATTTGCCTCATAATGCTTGCCTGTGTTTTGCCATACTTTAGGGCTGTTGCAAGTGGAAAATTTTGCATATGTGAAGTTTTCTAACTGATCTAGTCAGCTAGAAAGTCCTTTGTGGAGGCCAAATATCTGAGAGCTGCACTGTATTCTACTAACTGTTCAAGCACCAAACAAGAAATTGCCTCGTTGAAATATTGAAGAGGTTACACCTGTAGCAAGGAAACATGAGTCCTCCTCTTTGTGATTTTTTTCTTTCAAGGCTTCCATGGCCTAAAAGCAGCACTGAAAATAGCATTAGTTCCACAACTCTGATTTATTTGCCCTGCTTTTGCAGTTAGATCTCAGTTCTGCACTCACTAAAATAGTATAGTTTTTAGCCATACTTAGTTTTTAAGTTAGCAATCTTTATTAGACAGTCAAAATGTGGGTCATAGCTTACATACAGGAGAGTCATCAGAATGAGAGTGTGTAGTGTGGGTCTCTGATCTGCTGTAAGATGTCCTGCAGTCTCGGTCATGCTACCTGCATCGTCTTGTCTTTGTGGCTGGAGTGGGCAGAAGGGATGGGAAGTGCCTCAGAGAAAGGTGTTGGCAGGCAAAGACATCCCTGACTGAGGTCAAGAAAAGACAGACAGGTTCTTCACACAACAGCCAATAGGGGAGCCAGAGCTGGCCCGGACAAGAACCCTTGAGGTGTTTTCCCAGAAACCTAGTGGGCAGCAGAACAGGAAAATCCAGGGCCACTTGAGGTGAGATGCCAACCATTCTGTGATGAGAAAAGGGAGAGGCAGAATGAAACCCTGCATGTAAGCACACACCAGTCTCACTGATGTTTCTCAAGTAAGAAGCCTTTGGGAAAACAGAAAATTTTGCTTAAGCTTCATGAGGTGTTTGGTTTGTTTTTTTGAGTTGGGGGGAGAGGAAGATTTATTTTTTTTTCAAAGGATATTGTCCACTTACAGTCTAGTCTGTTTTAAAATAGACTATTTTTTAGTGATTTTGTACAGCACAGATTTTAAAAGATCCAATGGCAGTGTTTGAATACACAGATAAAGGCTGTATCAGTTTCACAAAGTGCTGAAGTAGGTTAAATGCTGGATTTCTGCTGGCTTCTGAACATCACCTTTGTCCTCACATGAGGGGGATAATCAGCAAGGTTTCCCCTTACATAGTTTTGTACTTGTGGACTTTGTAGTTCAAAATACAAAGCTTGAAGGGAAAGGTCCATGCTTTCAGAATTGCATCTCTCTAGTTTGGGAAAGAGAACAGAAAAACATGAGTCCTTTGGGACCTGAAGAAAGGTTGCAAAACAAGAAAGCAGGCCCAGATTTTTCAAAGGCATCATAGGAGTCTGAGGGGGATCTCCCAAAGAGCCTGAGCAGGTAAGGTACCTAGCTGGCAGCAAGCCTGGCATGCCTTCCAGGAGGACAGGGCAGCTCTGTGCTCTGGTGGTCCTCAGCCTGTCACCAAGTCCCTGGCCCACAGCTCCAGACTGAGCTCAGAAAACTATGGGTGATATATTCCATTTCTAAATATGATTAATTTACATGCCTGACTTATGTCCATTTGTGTGGAAATTAAAAGTTAGTGCAACAAAACAGGAAATTTTATCAGTTAAAAATAGTAACATTAAATATATTAGAAAATCAGATAAGTTTATTAGACCCTACTGTTTGAAAAGGCATTATTTTTGGTTAGTTAAGTGAAATGATTGATCCAGAGGCCCTTGTCCCATAACTTTTAGAAATGCTAAATCTTTTTTTTTTTTCTTTTAATCTAGATTAGAAAAAGTGGAATAAGTGGTTTCTCAGCTTTAATGAGCTGATCACTGTGTTACACTACCTGGAAAACCAAAGTGAGTAATATGTTGCTTGCATCTGCATGAGGAGCACCTGTTGGTGAGACATGGCTGTCGTGTTCCAACAGCCATTGATTCCTGGGCCTTAGTCAGTGGGTTCCATGTATTCACTGGGTTATCTGTTTTTAGAAGTGTCAACAAACAATGTCCAGTTGTTTTCATATAATGTTAATACTATTAGCAGACTGTAGCATATTTATATACTGAACTATGCTGGCATTATTTAAAAATGGTAGGATCAGGAAGCTCAATTTACACGTGCTGGGAACAGGACCGAGAGAGCCAGGTGTGAAAGAATCCTTTCCCAACTCTGTAAAATTTCTGACATGAGACCAGAGAGGACAGTGCAAAGGTCCCCTTCTTGGTAGTTCTGCACAGCCAATCCTCAGGGCACCAGCATTCATCATTTAACTGCTACCGTTCACTCACAAGCCTTGTATGTAAGGCATAACCAGAAATCACTTCCTGCAATAAATTTACAAACCATGGCATTTCAAATCTGTAGCACCTTTTGAGGACATTTTAACCACAGTGCCATCCACTTCGCTCCAAGTTCTCTATGGCCTTGGTCTGAAAAAACATAAGCTACCTGTCAAGCAAATTTTGAGATGTACAGTAATCCATTAATTATTTATTCATACAAGACTTGGGTAATCAAACTATTCAGCACTTTGTAATAGTATTTATCGACCAGTCTTGCAGAGACTTCTTAAATCTTAATAATATGTTTGCATTGCCTGCCATGGAAAAACATATTAATGGGTTTGTTTTCACATTTTCAAGTAATGATGTAGCATCACAGACAAAACCAGGCTGATTCTGAAATAAATCTAAAATAAAAAAAATTGTACAGACATAGGATGTTATGATTCTGGCCTGTCTGTAGCCATCTGTATATTTAATGTCTCACTGATGGTAGCTGAAAGTTTCTTCTGCTGCCATGTCTATCCTGTGAGATCTGGTTTAATTTCTGAGACTAGATTTAAATGAGTTCTTGTAAAACTAAAGAATGTTTTTGTTATCCTCATTTGGTATAATTTTTGATATCCTCATCCTCATGAATAATCTTTTATTTATTTGGTCTAGTATTCTAAATTATTCTACTTGATTTGAAGAAGTACTCTCTATCTGGGGCACATATGAATTCCAGGGGTTGGGAGTATTGGATGAGATGGAAGCCAACCTGGCTCAGTGTTCAGCACTGGGCATCAAGGTAGACATGTAAGAACAGGGCAGCCATACAGGGTTATTCCCCTACAATACACCTGCAGCAATTTGGTTTAGGGACTCCTTGACCAGAGGGGTCATGATTGTAGGCAAAAGCTCTCAGTGGATTTTCTTCCATGAACTTTTTTATGTTTTATGTTTTTCAGAACTTGTGTGAGCTTCCTGGATCTGTCCCACAGAGACTCTGCAGCTAACCCTTCATTATCTTATTTGGAATTTCCCCCCACTAGTTCACCTGACTCTCCTCACTTTATACAAGGCAGGGACAACAAATGATCACTCTCTATTTACTGTCCCCAAACTACTCATGGTTTAAAATACCTTTACTGTATCGTCCTTCAGTTGTACCTTTTCCATTCTTAGTCTGGCCTTCATTTTACTTTTTGGAAGTATGGCTGCACTTTCAAATTTTTTCCATTGCTCTTTTCTGAGGCTTTTACATTCTGCTAAGTTCTTCTGCAGATGGCAGGACCAGCAGTGCATGCAGTCCTTGGGATGCAGATGCGCTGCTGTGTTATGCACATTGTCCATTGTGTTCACACCATCCCTTCCCAAAGTATTCTAACACTTAATTTTCTAACTGCTACAGAACATGAACTAAGTTGGCATTATTTCTAAGAACTGGCTCAAGAGCCTATCCTGATATAATGAAGTCAGCACTATTTTTCTCATGTCTTTTATTTTGTGGTTTTTCTGCTGTCTTCTCACCTTGTCACTTGATAGCACATGGTTGTTTTGCAGTTCTTCACAGATAACCTTTCCATTTTACTCAGCATATCCTCATGCCACTGGGAGGTTTGTCACATTTATTACCCATTTGTTTGCCAGGTAATTTACTGAGTCCACCAAACACCACAGCCTTCAACACTCATCCCTGGTGAACTCCCTCTATTGTGAAAGTTTGTTCCTAATTTCCACTTTTTATTTCACCAACTCATTATCCTGTGAGTTTATACTCTTACTGAACCTTTGGGGAAGTACAGTGTTTGTATGCATTGAGTCTTTTTTGTCCATACACTTGATGGCTGCTTCAAAGGCTTCTAACAGAGTTTCCAGCAAGAAGACAACATGGACAAGTTTCTTTCCTTTGGCTTAAAATGTTGTCTCAGGGATGGGAATTTCTAGCCCCGTGATAGTTATTTAGGTTCCATTTTATCTGTTGCTGTTTCAGTGAGTATTGAGTTTCTCCAGTTGAAAGTGGAACCAATGGCAATAAAAATGAGTGACAGAATTGCATACAGCCCACACATGAAGATGATTAAGAGAGAGTGAGAGATGTAGATCTGAAAAGGCTTTTCAACCACTTTCTTCAAAGTGAAGTCCAGTCTCCATCATCCACCTGCTCCTAATTCCTCCCAGAGAACACCTAAACTATTGAACAGTCCTGCACTGTCTTAAGACACCTTGAGGGGTGATGTGTATGGGGAAAAGGTTTGGGACAGGACCACTGGAATTGAGAACAATGCAGGGATTGTACATCCAGAATTCCTACAATGGGGAAGTTAAGGGATGTCTAAAATCTAGCATGTAAGTTGGAAGAGCAGACCTAAGAAACAGGGAGGATTACCAAATTCTGTGCTGCATTTGAAGGAGAAGTTGGAAAACCAACTAAAAGAAAACAGGATGGGTAGAAGACAGGTTTGAGGCAGACACAGCTGTCATGGGTGAGGGACCTGCAAGTAATCCTTGGAATGAAGAACAGGACAGCAGGCAGAAAAACAAATGGGGAAGTGTTGCTTAGGGTCATGAAGAGATGGCTGGTGTGTGTCCTGGGAGTCTCCTGTTAACACCTCATCACGTTTGAGACTTAGTGCTCTCACAACCTGCAGACCACTCAGCTCCACTTTTTGGTCAGTTCATGGGTTAGCTCTTCAGTGCATTTCCTTGTGGATGTCAATGCTCTGAGCAAGTGTCTTGTAGATATTCACAATCCCCTGGTAGAGGTAGGAAAAGCAGATAATGGAGGAGGGGGCCGGGGAAAGGGTGTGGCTCAAACAAGGTAGCTATAGGAGAATTACAATTAAGTCAAATGACAGTTGATCAGCAAGTAATTGTTTTACTTGTAGGCTTGCAGTAATGGTATAAAGCTCTGGAGAGGAGCAGGGAAGCACTTGTCCAGCTCAGCCCTTTGGCGCTCCAGTCCTTATGACTTTGTAGATGCAAATCACAGCTCTCTCTTGCCCAGGTAAAACAAAGTATTTGCACTTACCCCAGAGACTAATCCTGCTGTGTTCACCAAGGACAAATTAGGCATAATGAGACCTTTTCTATACCTAACATCTCTGATAAAACCAGGAACCCTTTGTAGGGTATTAGCTGATACAACAATAACATACTTTGTCATTCCCTTTTTATTCATGAGGCCTGATAGCTATTTCCAAAATGTGCTTCAGGACTGCCTGGTCTCCATGGAGAGGTTTCCTTTTGCTGAGTCATGTACTTTGGATATTGAGAGATGATAAAAGATATGTTTTCACATGGCAGTTTTCCTCCATGTTTTTAAGAAGGCAGAAGAAAGCAGTAACCTAATGATTGTCAAGACAGAGCCAAGAACTTGGCTTCAAGACTCTTTTACTCCCTTTGGGCTTACAATCCTATGGACCTAGCTGCTTCTCCTATCACTGCTATGATTACTTCAGATGTACTCAAAACTCTTGGAAATTGCCTGGTCCAAGTGTCTTTTGGAGAGCCACGAGGCTGCTTCTGTTTCATTCTCCAGGCATTGCTCTTCCCAAGCGTCCAGTTGTGGGAACAACCTTGCAATGGCTGAGAGCTACTCAGACAGTAGCGTAAGCCCCTTGACTTGGAAAGGATTTTCAGCAGTGGAGAGGATTTCTGATCCATGCTGGATGAAGTTGATAGGAAGATCTGCATGGAATTCAGGATGTGCCGGCTCACATTGGGTAGGATTTTGGCAGCTTGCATGGCTGTCAGATTGCAATGTTATGTGCCTTCAATAACAGGGACAGGGAGAAGAAGAGCAGATTGCAGCCTGCCAGGCAGCTGGGAAGTAGCCTGGTGCAGTAGGAAGGATCATACATGGTTGAGAACACCAGCTTTTGTAGCTGATGAAGGGGAGGTAGGCATGAGTCACAAAGTACTGTCCTTGTCTTTCACATGCTTTTCTGACCATGGTCTGAAAAAAAACCACAAAACTCACAAAACAAAACAACAAACCATTGGAAAGATGAAGAATGTAACACTTGAGAAATGACTGGCATTTGCAAAGAAATTTTTGCATATTTAGGGTTGAGAAGGTGTTAGAAATGTTTTTTTTCCTGTGCCAGCTTGGTTAGGGCTTCTTCTAGCTGAAGTCCACTGGTCCGGTGAACACAGCAAGATCTTTGACCTTGACCACAAGAAATCAGGCCAGGTTCTGTGTAACTGCACTTCACATAGTTTTTCTTTGACCAGAACATGTCTACTGTATCTCACAGATGTTGTAGTTAAGTGGGACTGGTGCTCTAGAAAAGGCTACTTTCAGATGCTTCTGATTCAGCCACTTTCAAGGTGTCCCGCACTCCAAAGGCTTTTCTAGGACACTGCCCTCGTACCTGCTGCAGGTAAATCGAAAGTACATGTGGATGCAGACCAGGAAACTTCCCTGTGAGAAATGCAACACGTTACTGGGTAGCAGACTCCCCATGGGATCAGGTGAGCAGTCCTTTCCCCACCACGTTTCGCTGCCCTTTGATAGAAAATGAGGGGCTCCTCACGCTGTGGGTCAAAGACCATGAGCAAAGACATGCAGGACTGGTTAGCTGCAAGGGAGAGATACCCCTGGTAAGCCATGGGGAGGAATTTTTCCCTTCCCACGAAGGGAAGAAAACGGAGGGAGGCTTCTGCGATTCTGGGGGTTACTAACTCTGTTGCGGTCAGCGTGGGCACCGAGAACAGGGCTGTGGGACTTGCTCTGGGGTACCCTGTATTTGCAGGGCAGGCTGTGAAACCTGCAAAGAGCTCGGGCCCAGAGAGGGAGGCCAGGAGCCGGGTTGGGGAGCCCGTGTCCGGGCGCTGCAGGCGGCTGAGCCGAGCTCTGCCAGTGCCAGGGGAGCCACCGTCGCGACCTGGGACCTCCGGGGTCACCGTCATGTCCGGGCCGCCCCGCGCACCCCGCTTTCTTCTCGGGCAGGGCTGTCCTCGCTCAGACACAGCCGGGCGAGGAGCCGGGATGTGCCTCTGTCCAGCGGGATCCCCGCCGGGACGTGGCGGTGTCGGGTGGTGATTCCCGTCGGGATGTGGCGGTGTCGGTGGTGATTCCCGCCGGGACGTGGCGGGGTCGGGTGGTGATTCCCGTCGGGATGTGGCGGTGTCGGTGGTGATTCCCGCCGGGACGTGGCGGGGTCGGGTGGTGATTCCCGTCGGGATGTGGCGGTGTCGGTGGTGATTNCGTCGGGATGTGGCGGTGCCGCGCTGGGAAGGGCCGGCGCGCCCTCTGGCGGTATCTGGCGACACCTGCGGCTGGACCGACCCGTGGGGGCGTTTCGGGGAGAATGACCTTGTGCAAGTCATTTCATAGATCTGCCCCAGAGCCCCATGAGAACAGGGGGGGAACAAGAACTGCACTTTCTTTGCGAAGTGTTTGCAAAATCTGCTTGGAAAAACGTCACATAGGAGCAGTGTCCTCTGTTTAAATAAATAACTAACTCTGTGAAGGGGCACGTCAGTGCGGGGATGGTGGAAAAGAGGTGGTGCAGCCACACACTTGGGGACTGCCTTTTAGTCAGTTTACTGTAATAAATTGCTCTCCTTTGCGGGCCTGAATGCTGTCTGCTGAGGAAAAGATCCTGAATCTTATGATTATTGTTTTAAATCTGTAGTCCACATGTTATTCCCAGCAGAAATGTTGCATTCTCTTCCTTTAAGAAATCAGGACTGATTTATCTTTGGATTTCAGCTGTTTTTCTGAGAGGCAATTGTGTGTTTCTCAGCAAGTAAATGTTATTGATATTACAGAGCTGTCATGATAAAGAAGAAAGCATGCTGGTATTTTGGCAGTAGTTCTCTGGTAAAAGCAAGCATGTAATGCTCTTATTGCATGATTTTCCTATTCTCTTACTTCACTTCTTCCACAGATGCAGGTTGGAGATTAAAAGAATTGTACATCCCAGATTTCTGGAAAAACTCACTTTTCTCAGGAATGCTCCTTTAACTTTCTCTAAGTGGCAGCTCTGCTCAGTCGCTGTTTCTCCTCCTTCCTTTTTATGGTTGTAAGGTGTTTTAGATGTGTAGTGCAGTTGTCATAGGCCATTTTCCTCCTGCTGTGCTGAATTAAGGCAGCAGACAGTAGACTTTCCTCTCAGTGGGTAAAATCAGCTGTCAAGTGATAAGAAATGTGCAGTTTCTGCTTTTTACACCCACTGTTGGGGACAAATTGATGTGGTTGCTAATCTTAAAACAGCAGCAAAAGCAGAATATACCCCAGCTGTGCCTTAGTGCTTTTGGAGATGAAGATTTTGGTTGTTCAGCTGGGCGTGAGGTGGAGGTGGGGTCAGTTTAACCTATAAGCATCATCTATAAAATTGTTGCTGCAATTGTTCTTCAGCTAGAAGAAAATGGCAGACTATTTTTTGTTGTTTCCATTTATATAAGTTAGGTAAGCATGAAAACCATGCTGGAACACATCATCCATGTATGAACAGCTGGTTTGCTCACAGGGCTTATGAAACAGAGTTTTTGTTACATTAGGAAGTTCTCTCCTAGGGGCAGCTGGCAGCTCACTGGACCCAAGGAGCAGCTGTGTGCAGTGTAGGACTGCTACTGCTGCCTGGGACCATGAATTTGCAGCCATACTGAGCACATTGATTAAAAAGAAAGGGCAACGGGATGAGGTGTATCCTCTGTAGGCCTGTGCCCCTGTGCTGGTTTAGAGTTAAACCAGCAGGGGAAATCAATCCAACTCAGAATGGAGTTGTAAGTCAGAATAGCAATTTAATAAAAGACCACAAAATACACTGATACAGAAGGAAAAAATTTGTTTGTGCCACAAAAGCAGATGTACAGCCCAGCACAGTGGGGCAGAAGCAGAATGGATCTCACCAACTCCTGTGCTGAACACCATGTGGTTCCCCTGAGTTCAAAGTAAGAAGAGAGGAAGAAACCTGCTGGTGAAAATGATGGTTGCAGTCCAGTGGCAGTCTCAGTCCTGTTGATGCTCTGGTCCTCCTCTGGAGCTGAAGAGAGCTCCCAGTCCCAAACTTGTATCTGTTTGAGCTCTGATGGGAATGCCCAGTCCCTCCCTCAGGGTGGAGAGTTTCACAATCAGTGATTTACTCTGTAAGGTGAACAATGGCGTATTTTTTGGCATCCCTAATGGCCCATTAGCAGACATGACCCCTCAGGTGGATGTGAAGGTAGGAAAACTTCCTTATCCCACAGAAGTTCCTAAACATCCAGTTTGTATCCTGAGGGGTTGGGTGTGCCCTGGGCAGCTGCTGCAAATGGGCCATTGTGAGCAGTTCATGAGAAAAATGACATAGAGGGTTTAGAATACACACCCACCCAGTAACAAACTGGTCCTGGCTACTATAACCAGGACAGCCCCAGCAATGTCTTGAAGGCCAGCCACTTCTTGCTCCTTTGCATATGTCTGCTGTCATCACAATCAAAATTTTCAGCCCTTTTTCTACAGTAGGCTCACAGCTGAAGCACTCAGCTGTATTCAGCTGAGGAAGCTGAAAAAGAACAAGCAGTTTGAGTGGTGAAAAATTTATCCCTACAGAATTGGCTGAAGAGCATTCTACCTCTTGGGTTCTTCCAGGGCACGAAGAGTAAATGCAAGGTGTAGGATTTGGTAATGAAGTTTTATGTAGTCTAGATCCTCTAGTTTTCCTGGCAACAAGAATTGGAGACAAAACTGCATTTACCTGCTGCTGGAGACTCAACCTTCTGCACCTGTCTCATTTTTGCTAAAAGGAAATGTGGGTCAGCAAAACTGGAAGTACCATCAAAAACCTACCAGCAAAACTGAAGTACCATCAAGAACTGACTCCACACCTACCCATGAAAAGATGAGAGAATGCCAACAGGTAACCTGCCATATCAATATCTTTCTCTGACGAACTTGCTTCTTTCATCCTCATTATCCTTCTGCTTGTAAGAAACGTTTTGAGAATCTAGCTCTTTGACTCTATGTGAGCAAATGCAATTCCCTGAAGTCCTCCTAATGGCATTGTGGGAAAGAGACAATATAATGCTAGTAGCAACTTGTGCCTGTCCTCCTAGTATCTGCAGCATTTTGCATCATCACTGCCACAATGATATGGGCTTGGTCCTTAATGCTACATAACCTGCGCAAGTGCTGCAGCCCAGCAAGGAGGACACAGAGTAATTTGATACAGAGTAATTTAACACAGAGGTCTTTCTGCTCAGTTAATGCAAGTTATTTCAGGTTCCCTAGCTGGTCTTCTTGGGGAGACCATCAGCTGCACCATGAGGAATCAAAGGGCCTGTCAGGAGGCCAAAGGTGATGCAGTCAGCAAGGCTGGTCCAGAGATCAAGTTGACACTCAAGGGGGAAGCTTGACACACATCATCTTATTCTCCTCTGGGCTCATCCTTTGGATCAAAACTGCCTCTTTGGCCACTTGTGACCAGTCATGTTCCTCTGTTTCCCAGAGCTCTCAGCACTTGAAGCCAGATTGAAAAGGGTTATCAATCCCCCAAGTACTGGACAGTCAGTGCATAGCCAGCACCATGCGGCATTACAGAGCAGAGAACTAATATGGGTGTAGTTGCAATTGGGGATTTTTAAATCTCTCTACAACAATTTATTCATTTGGGCAACAGCTGTGGAGCAGTTTCATAAAACTTAACACCATAGGTCTGAAATAAATATGGTTTCTGTGCATCCACACTGCCAAGTGAGTAGATTATTAATTATGCAAAACCATAACGAGTTGAGTGTATGGTCCAGACCAAGCCAGTTAACCCAAGTTAAAAACATTGTTAAAACCTGATATGAATTTGGAGAGGAGACATGGAGAGAGGCTGCCCCTGCTTAGAAGTTTGTTTTAATTCTGTAATGACAGCATGCCTGGGATGGGTTCCTCTAACTTCTTACCCTTCTCCTCTAGCCCACGTCCTCTCAGGAGTAAGAAACCTCTTCTCTGTGAAAGCCTAACCCTGAAGTGATCCCAGGCTCCAGAGCTTCCCCAGATCTCTGGAGTGATGTGTTCAGCATCTTCCCAGCAGTCTAGGGGAGCAGAGAAGTTGCCTGGTGTTGGCAGGCCCTCCATAGACCCAAACCTAAGGTAGGAAGGTATCAAAGAGCTTCAATCTCAGTTTCTGCTCAGCAGAGAATAGTGCCTGCCATGCTTTGTTAAGCACCAAACGGAACCACCTGCTGCTAGTGCTTGTTCTGCCTGTCTGCTAGCAGGGATGCTTCAAGGAGACACCATCAATTATAAATCTGTGCAGTACCTTGTACAGTTTCCTGATTCTCTCACAGCCAATGCAGTATAAACCTAACAAATAATAACAGGAACAGCACTCTGTTTTAACACAGGAAACAGAGTAATGTTGCAGACTCTTGCCTAAAAATACAAGGATTCGATCTTGAACTAAGAGCTGTTTTGGCACAAGGTGGCCTGGAGGCATTCTAGTCTCCTGCAAAGTATACTCAAGGGTCAAGTCTTAACTGGTTGTTTCACGTGGGGAACACAGGAGTCTTTTCTTTACATCCAGGACTGCTTGTGTCACAGCACACTTTTAAAAATCTCCCTTAGGTTTATCCCTTTGCAGAAAGGGACAGACAGAAATCCAGCTCTGCAACTCATTTTGAGAAGCTTCTACTGTTCAGTGGTTTATTGTGCAACTACCTCCTCCCAAAATAGTGCTGTATTTAGTTTCAACCTTAAAGTATTTCTATAAACTGCATATTCTCTGACCTTGTCCCTCCTTTGAATTATTACCCTCCTCCCAAGGGACTCAGCAGCTAACCTTTCAGAACTGATGATGATGGGTCTGGCTTGGACTGCCTGTCTGGGTGAGTCAGCAGAGCAGGGGTGCTTCTGCCCAGGCTTCACAACACTCATGCGCAGAGCCCCTCATATTGACTGATGCAGAAGCCTGCCTGACTGTGCCCAGTGCCAAACTCATGAGAGGGAAGGGCCAGGGCATGGGCAGAAGCAGATTTTCCTGACTCTCATCTCTCAGCATATTGTATATGCTTTATGGGGAGGTGTGTTCAACATGCAAGTTTTGATACACTGTACTACTAAAAGTAAGGACTGCTTTTATTCCCAGCCAGGTTTCATGGGGTCAGACTAGCATAAATATATTTGCACTGTGCTACTCTTGGTGTAATGAGCCCTGCCTGTGCTTACCTGTGGCAGCTCCATCATTCCCTTGCCAGGGCTACGTGCACCGTGTGCTCTCAGTTGGATTATCTACCAGGAGCTCCAGACCCACTGATATCAGTATGGGAACCCTGGCTTTCCTTGGATGTCCACGACAGGGTCCATGCAACTGTCCAGCCTTTGTAGACAAGCCCAGGGCAGCAAGCCAGCATCCAGCTTCAGCATTGGGTAACACTGTACCGGGGGGTTTAGACTTGATTTCCTGACTGCATCATGTCACTTGGAGTTGGAGCAGTGGAAGAGGGAATGTGATGGGATATGATCTCCCAAGAGGCAGAGGTATTCATACTTTGCCCAAACATCTCCACTCCAAGTTTTCTTAGCTTTTCTGCTAAGGAAGCATGTGTGGTGCCTGCTGCTTGCACCCACTGGGTGGAGCAGCTCACTGCTTATTGCCTGCTGCCTGCACATCCTCATCCAGAAAGGTTGGGTTACGAAAAACCACAGAGAAAACAAAAGCAGGGAAGGGGCCAGGTGACACGAATGAAGAACTGTTTCTGGCCAGCTAGGGGCAAAGGTGAATTTTACCAGAATAAAAGCTCTGTATAAAAATAAGGTGGGGAAAACCAATCTCCACTGACAGCTATTGCTTAATCAGGAATGAAAGGGCCACTTCAGGGCCTCAAAGACCCTTTAAATCTGTCTTTAAGAACAAACAAGCAAACATAAAAGCCAAAGTCTTCACAAATGTTACTCTTGTAAGCCCCATGACAGCATTAACTCAGTGCTGTAGCACTAAGGCTAGGTATCAGCCACAAAGGGCTACATGGCAATGAAAAGAACTAGTCAAGATGGTTTAAACAAAATAATTTTCTGTGAAATGTGGATACTAAGTTGAGGGAGGTTTTAAATTTTAATAACAAATTTATTTAGTAACAAATTGCAAAGTAAACAAAGCAAAGAATATTGAAGTATTTTGACAGGAAATAATTTTAAAAATCTGAATATGGGGAGGTTCCTTCATTTATTTGCTGAATAAACCCATGATTCTTACACTTAGTCTCCTCTTCAGGAAAAAAAATGCAGGGAATTTTAAAAAATATTGTCTACCTAAAAATATTAACTTGAATAAGTTTTCTTCATCTTTGTTATGATTATCACAAAAGAATGAACAGATTCAAGACACATTTCTCCTTTTCACAGTAGGGGTAGAAAGACATCCCCACACGCATTTTGTCACAGGCAGCAACATTTAAAGGATGCTCAGGCGGTTTTATGGTCTCTTTCTTTCCCCTGAAGCTGCACAAAGCATCTAGAGAAAAACCCAACAGGAGTGAATGATGCCACAGCCACCAACAGCTCCATCCCACGGGCAAGGTGTCCGGAGGAACATGACTCAGGATCCTCAGGGCTTGCTGAGCACTCCAGGATCTGTGGTAAGGAAGTTCATATTCAACATTGGTAAGGAAATTACTCTCCCCTTACCCCTTTCTTTGTCTGGGTAGCAGACATATCATAGGTATAGACCTCTTGCACCAATTGTCTCTTCTTCTAGACCTTTCTGTTGAAACAGATTGAGCCACAGGAGGCACAACAGCCCTATTGGGGGAAAGCCTATCCCACATTACTCTGTTCTCCAACAGAAGTGGGGGTGCTCTGAACCCATACCCTTTCTACGTATTTACTATTCTGCTTTGCCAAGAGATGCCTGTACCTACTGTAGGGACCTGCAGTGCATCACTGTAGGATTGACAGGCTGATATGATGAGCTCATTCCTGTGATTGTCAACATGGAAGATTAGTCTCTGTATCAGCCCAGCCCCAAAGGGATGGCTGTCGCTTTGAGGACTAGGTCAAATTTCAGTGGCCTCAGGCAAGAATATATGTGTCATGTTTTAACTGCCACTGGTAACTAAGTCCTACACAGCTGTTCACTCACACCTGCAATGGGATGGGAGACAGAATCCCAAGTGTAAAAGTAAGAGAACTCATGGGTTGAGATAAAGACAGTCTAATACGTAAGGCAAAATTGACATGCACAAGCTAAACAAAGCAAGGAATTCATTTACCGCTTCCCATAGACAGGCAGGTCTTCAGCCATCTCCAGGAAAGCAGGGCTCCATCATGCACACTGATAACTCGGGAAGATAAATGCCACCTCTCTGAATGTCCTCCACTTCCTCCTGCTTCTCCCAGCTTTACCTGCTGAGCAAGATGCCTTATGCTGTGGGATATCCCTGTGGTCAGTTGGGGTCAGCTCTCCCAGCTGCTTGTGTACCCCCAGCTCACTGGCTGGTGGGGGGATAGAGGAATGAGAAAAGGCCTTGGCACTGTGTGAGCACTGCTCAACAATAACAAAACCATCTCAACACTGTTTACAGCACAGGTCCAAAATGTGGCCCCATACTAGCCACTGTGAAAAAAATTAACTTTACCCCAGCCAAAACCAGCACAACATGATGAAGCACTTCCTATGGGAGCCCATGCTAAAATGTCCCAGCTAAAAAATATCTTCATGTCTTTTAAAAAAAGTATAGGCATTAAAATCTTTGAGGTGTTGTGAGTCCAAAGCAATTACTGTGTCCTCATTTTTCCCATGGCAGAAGGACCATAAAAGATGAGATAATAGCTGGAATTAGAACATACTTTAGCATCAGGAATGCTCCTGCTGCATTATTCTGGACTACCAATAATAAAAACAGAGAATCATTTTCTCTACCTTCACCATTGCATTTTTTTTCCCAGTGCCCAGCTTTCAGACTGGGCTGACCTGCTTGCTCTCACTTTTATACTTTAGCAATTTCTAGTAACATGGAAGGAAATCTAATCCACCTACAGCTTTGATTTAAGTCCTTTCAGCATCCAGGAAAAAAGTAAAATGCATTTATTTAGTTGTGGTGATCAGTGTGGAGACCGTGGCAAAGGTCTGTTCTATGCTTTGAAGAACTATTTTGTAAAACTGAATTGCATGTTGTTGTACTGCAACCCATTGACTTCTGGAGGTAGATTTTTCTGAGGTGGGAAGTAGGAGTATTAGAGGTAACTTACGAATGGTCTTTATAGGAGTGCATGAATACATGAATGGAGTTATTCCAGCAGTAGGATGGCAGACCCGTGAGTAGACAACAACCACTATTAACACATACCTGAAGGAGGCAGAAAACGCAGAAATCAAAGGAAGTGGCATATGAGGGTGCTGTGTAGGAGCTTGAATACCCAGGACAGGGAAGGAGAAAGGATTCTGGGCACTGTGGAGTAGAGGTGTAATTAGAAAATGTAGTTCAGGGGCAATCTTTCTTTATGGACCCAGGACAGCCACTATGTTCTGTGCAGAGAGTAAGTAGAGACCCTCTGCATGACCTTGAATGATCTTCTAGCAGTTAAGGAATGAATTTTTCTTGTCAAAGAATGCCTGTGTATCAACACCTTCCTTCGTTGCTTCTTCAAAAAATTTGATTTCTCATTGAGTCCTCCTTGAAATGTCTGGTGCAGGCGGAGGAGGCTTGTTAAAATTCTTTTGCTGCTTAATTTTTTTCAGTGGATCCTTCCCTGAAGAGCTTCTAATGAGACTGACCTTTATTAGCTGATTAGGCTCATTGAAATGGCACAATCACTTTTAGGTTTTTTTCCTTCTGTGCATACTCCAGATTAAGTTCTCTTCACTGGGCAGGTTGGAAGGGGATGTGTAACCATGTGTGTAGGTCAGCAGTGCATGGTCCTCTTCACTTCCCTGCCACAGCTACTGATATTGGCAGGGACACTGTGCCACATGGCATCAAATAATGGTTTTGACTATACTGTGGTAGTATTAACTTCATTCTGTACCTATATTTAGTAAGCTGCAAGCTGATGTATGTTGAAAACAGTTGCTATATAGCAGAGATCAACCCAGATTTTACAAACAAATTCAGCACTAACAGTGTGGTATAGACAAAACCATTCTGTTACAAGAGCAGTACAATCCATTAGCCTGTGCTGTAGTGTCCTGCTTGAACACTGAATAGAAAAAGTTCTAAAGGTTTAACAAATATTGGAGCTCCTTCAAGTTGCTGTTCTTAGTCCAACTGCCTTTTGGACAGACCCTGAGTTGGTTTGCTTCCAATCTTAGATAGCTCTTCCAGTAGATTCTTTCCTGATTTCATACATCTTTCCCCATATCCAGAGATGGAAAAGGCATGCAGCAGGGTGGCATGTAGCACTTGCAAGCTGGAACATCGGTATTACTATGAAACTACCTCAGTTATCAGTGCCTGGTTCCTACATCACCCTCTTCCAATTTGGGAGCATCAATGGGGTAACTACTGTACCCATATACCTTTACAAGGAGTAAAAAAATCACAGCATCCATCAGATGAAATCAGTTCCACACACATCTGCCAGTTTTAGAAAAGAGTTCCTATCAAATTGATCCATGATGAGGAAAAAAGGAAAACCAAGGTAAAGTTTTCTTTTGATCATCACTGCTAACTGAAGCATTTTCATGCTGGTATTGTTCGTTTCTTAAAGACTTGTTGATTTCCTGAGGGCCTAAGCAGAAAGTTTTATAATCCAACCTTGACACCTCTTGCTGTTGAGAAGTTTAAACTGTGCTATAGACACTGTCACAGGAACCTGTGGCTGAGCTCCCCATAATGATGAATGGGAAGTGCTCAAGTTTCAGACCCAGTGAGTTGGTTAACACTCCTGCCATCCACCAATGCCCTTTAAGCATGCATTTAACTCAGGGACATTGTAAGCCTCTCACGTAGCATACTTGGTTATATGTTTTTGTACAGAAGGACAACTTATAACAATCAACTTTAATAGAAAACTTTTCCAATAAAGCAAGGCCATTAAAAAGAGGAAATTAGAGTAATGTAAGAAAAAACTTAGCTTGTACTTAATATTAAGTGCTTTGACTGTGACATACACACTAAGTCAATCTTGAGAGAATTAATGTTATTCTCAAAGGTCTTAGTTTTTCTCTTTAGTGCAAAATCAAACTGTGTTTCATTAACATTTTAACATGTAGAATTTCCATTCTGCTCAATCCCCTCTTATTATCTTGTCTGTTGTGGGCTAGACACAGTGTGCTTCATCCACATACCTTCCCCTGTGCTCATTCTGAGTTGCAGGACTGGCACCATGCTCTTTGAAGAGTCAACACCAGTTTGCAACTTGCCAATTCTGCCCACATGTGTTTTCAGAACCTCTTCCCTGGTCTCTCCTATTTAGGAGATTTGATGTGTTCTGGCCTAGAACCTTTGCCTGCTGACAATAAGTCAGATTAATATTAGAATGTATTCACATAACTGAGAAATTATTAAATGTAGCTCCTATTCTGCTTTCTCTAGGACATTTGCATTGTTAAGGTCATTCTCCTCTCTGCTGTGTCCGCTCCTCACCTCTGGAGCAGCACGGCAAGTGGGATAAGAGTAGAACATCTGAGCCCCATGGCAGCTAATGATGGAGGAACAAGGCAGGTGGCAGAAAATACAGGATGTTGTGATGAGGTGAGTTACGACATGGCTGAATTACTGTGAGTAACCACAGTAGTGTGCAGTTAGTGCAACAAAGTGGCCAGAAAGATTCTCTTAAATTTGTCTGTCAGGCTGTTATGCTTTGCTGGGGACTAGATGTACTTATGGAAGCCTTCCCAGTGATTTCCTTGCTTAGCAGCTCTACATTTTGGAAAGGCAACAGAAAGTTATGTGTTCAAGGAGAGGGCTGAAAGCATCACAAGGCTGACAATAAATGCAGGCCTATTTGTGGCCTACAATCCAATAACTGTAGAAACCACAGATACTTCCAAAAAACGCTGGCAGAGTTCTCCCCCCACGAGATGAACTACAGTGTTTGCCAGAGCCAGTGGCTAATGGGTTCCTGGCAAGACTGAACAGCTTGAGAGCCTTTTACTTGCTGCTGGCTAAACCAGGGAATCATTTCACATTTCCATGTGCCTCCCAGGAATGGAGAGGGATGGATTAAGGCACAAACACAGTGCTGTTTCAAACACATTCCCATCCTGGGTGTGAAATTATTTGCTTTGAATTAAAGCAAGTCGGAGACACCCATCTGGCTCTCCCTAGCCCAGCCAGGAGAGCTGGGCACGTCGCACAGATGTGTCCCCACGCTCATGCCTTTTCCTGTCACAGCTCCTGGGCAGGGACTGTTAGGTGCATGGCACTAGCTCATTTCTGGCTAATGAGACTTGGGAACCCTCAAATGCTTAGAATATAGGTTGTTTTCATTCTCTTTTCTGAGGTGATACAAAATTCCTTTATGCAAGCATTTGAACTCCTAATTTACTAGTCTTTGTACTTATCAGAGAAATGGCAGATATTCTCTTATTTAATGTGTGACCTAAAAGATAGTCCTGTTTGACCAAGAAGATTTATGGTAATGATGCTTCCTCAAAATACAGAGACAAGGGCATAGACTGTCTTTATAATTTATACTCTATGGTCATTGTAACTCACAATAACTGCTATAGCAAAAGAAGTCATTTGCCCTAAAAAAATTGAAATATCAATTTGTTTTCATCTCCTCTTGGTGACAACATTCTACTATGGCTAAAATAGACAGAAATTATTATGATCTACAGTATAAGTAACAGTATAAGACCCATTGCATAGCTCATCTTGCTGCTGTTTATTTGTGTTGCCAAAATTTTAAAGCTCTTTTCCTGAATAGAGTCCTCAGAAGGCAGTTAAAGATGCCATTCACCACAGTTCAGGGATGGAGTACATATTTTTATTACTAGGAAGTACCTGCTTACACTGAATTTTCCCAAGCAATGTTTGCAGTGATAGTCACAGCCAATTTCTTCAATTTAAGTTGGGTCGTGTCATCCCATTGACTTCATTGCTTCAGTGGAGGTCCCTGTAGGAACAAGGGATGATCCTCTAGGAACCTATGCTCCATCAGTGAGGGTTTCTTCTGTAAGGAGAATGTTCTGTGTGGCTCTTTTCCTAAACATCACCAGGAGATGATGTTGGGAATCAGGCTAAGGGACACTAAGGAGAACTGACAGGACTTCCGCTGGGATTAGTATTGCTCATGTTGTTACTGCAGTAACTCCCACTTGAGTATATGCAGATTTTGGAGGTGATAGTCTTTATCTTGCTCCCTTCCTCGTTGCTCCTTCACAAAGTCTGTTTGCACCGAGCCCCGGAATAAATATAGCTGGTAACTGCAGGCTGTCAGCCGAGGTTTCGCTTCTCTTTGTAGGCAGACCAAGATATGCACATGGCTCCATCTGAACACTGAGCCTGGGACGAAATGGAAACTGAGCACTGCAGAGACCTTAAACTTCACACTAGCATTTCTCTTTCCACCCTTTCTTCTGTTTTACTGTCACTGCTTTTGTGTAATTATTTCTTTACTTTTTCATCTTGGTTATTTTATATCAGTGTTACCAATTTTGTTGTGATCTGCCTTAAGTGAAAGTGAGTCCATTAGTATATTTTCTGTCTTTTATATTTATAGTGTTTCTGGATCCATTTGAAAACTCTGTATCAATGGTATGTGTTGAAGGGATGGTGGAGGGTGAATGCCAGATATTCTGTATCAAACAATTGCAGTCTTTGCCCACTGTTTGGATAAAAGCTGTAGAAAGCCCCCGGGATTTATTCTGAGAATTGTGAGCAGCCATTTCCAAGACATAATCATATGGGTTTGACCTACCTGAAAATTTTTGTAAACCCATTTGAAATCTGAACTGGTTTTGAGGTGAAACTATAAATCAGGCACTCAGTAGTTCAGCAAAGTGTTGAAAGAGCACTTCAGCAGTCTGAGGTAAAATACAGAGCTTTGAGCTAGCTAATGAAATCTCTGATGCCTTTGGATTTTGTCACTGTAGTATCAATATAAATTGTCTATACAAGGTCTGGACTCCCCTGGAGGTCAATACCTAGGTCTTGAATTTTGGTTTCATCTAGAGGAAAACCTAAAATTCTCCATCCTGAGATGTCACATTAGCATTAGGCATGTAGTTTCCAGGGTCTGATATTGTTTAAACATGGTGATTTAGTATTTACTACCTACCTGCAACATTTGGCTGCAACTTCAGTTGCACTGACTCATGTAAGAAAACTACTTGGTCCCAGGGCAGAGAGTGCTGGTGGCGGGACTGGCTGGTGCACAGCATCACTATGGGGCCATCCTTTTGCTGCACGACAGCTGGGCCATCACAGTTCTTTTTCACAGCACTTCAGAGAGCAATGTCAGCTGTGGGGCTGACTGTGCAGCAACTCAGTGCCACTGGGCTGGAGCTGCCTGCCAGCATGTGGCTGAGGGGGCAAAAATTCCCTTTGTCCTTTGCCATCTTTTCCACCCTGGAAAGGAAATCTGGCCCTACAAGTTGAGAATGTTTGATGTGTCAGTGGTGGAAGCAGAACTGAAAGCTGGACAGGACTCTTGGGGTAGCCTAGAGCGGATAAACTGTTTCCTGTCAGACATATAAAGGGGCATTAAAATCCCTCTTTCATCTTGTTTTCCACCACCGGCTGAGATAACACAGAAACAAAACTAAAAAAAGAACTGTGAATCATTTTAATTAGGGCACTAATGCTTAATAAAAGTGTAATGAAGAATAAATTATCTTTAGGTCATCTCTTAAAAGAGCTTTTTGTTCCCTAGACTGGAAAAGAACTGCTGAACCCTTTTTCCCCTCCATATGCCACTTAACCCTACAGTCCTAAAGGGCAATTATCTTTTACCAGCTCTCTGAGAGCAGTCTCTGTCCTCTTCCCAGCACTGGCAATAGCAGTGACAGGTCTTAAATGTCACAAACAAGTTTAGCAGAGGAATACAGAGAACCAGTCAGGGCAGCACAAGCCTGCTCTGCCCATCTCTGCCCTATTTCATCCTGTGTGTTGCCTTGCTCTCTGGTATTAACTTCTTTTGTCTGCAGCAAACTGCTTCAGAGTGGACCCTGCCAGCTCCATCCCTCTGGCCAGCACTGCTTTCAACTTTATGAAGCTCTCGCAGGGTGGTTTTGTTATTCAGATAATTCTCTGAAGTAAGAGCCATCACTTTACAAATTCATCTGTCTCTCCCCTCTTCTTTTACACTGTGTGTATGTATAAATACACATACATGTATACATATGCATATTTATGTATAATTGCCCTCTTCAAGGGCCATTTAGGGCAGCAGCAGAAGTATATCACGGTTTCAGATGGAGTTTCCTGCAGGCCAGTAAGTCCTGGCTGTGTTTGCTCCTTGTGCTGATGAAGAATCAGAGGATTCGTTTGCTAAAAATGATGTTCATATCACATTGATTTGAGCAAGAGTAAAAAAAAACAAACCACCCACAACATTTTTCTAGTCTTCAGCACCGGGGAGCAATGTACTCTGATGAAATAGATGAGGAAAGCTGGAATACTAAACACTAAATTCACCAATAAATATTTAAAAGTGGATGGTGAAATAGACGTCATTTTTCTCAGAAGAAAAACAAATATTTGTGGCAAAGGGTAGAAGAGAGGGGTGGAAAGAATGCATTTGTGTTCTGTATAATTTCAAACCTTTGAAGAAGGACAGTATTTCCTGTTGTGATAGGTGGACACTGGCAGATAACTATCTCAGTGCTTTAATTAACTGTGCTGAAAGTACCTTCCATTATTTAGATCTCAGGTTGTGTATACATTTTTTGTCTCTGCTGTAACACCCGAAGGCAAATGCCAGACTCTGCGTGATCAGGTTGCTCAATGGCGTTATCTCATTCCACACTTACGGCTGGAGGGATGAGTTTTAGGTAAATGGAGAACAGATTTTGTACTCTTCATAAATCCCCTCTGTTAGTTCCAGGGTCTTGTACAAAGGTATGCAAGCTGATGATGCAGATGATTCATCTACCCTGGTTTTACAGGATAGACAGAAAAAGTGACAGGAGCATGTTTTATCCAGTAGTAAACCATTTTATTTGAGATACACAGCTCTAAAGGGTCTGTTGACTATAAATGTGACATGTTTTTTCCCAGTTAGCATGTATGTATGCAGAGTGGCACTTTGATATTTTTTTGTTCTTGGGTTGGTGTCACTCACTTGAACTCCATACATAAATGTATGTACACTTCTTTGTTGTGTAATATTTGTATTTGCTTGCACTTACGGAAAATGGGTTTTCAGCACACAGATACCTATTCAGTGTTTTCCACTCACTAGAAATAAGGTGTTTTATGCACTCATTTTGAAACCTCTTTGGCAAGAAAAATGTCAGCCAAACACAAAAAGTGGAGAAGAATCAGATAATGAAACCTTTTTGCATTAAACAGCTCTTGCCAAGTTACTTTATTACCCTGTCACCTCTATACAGCATACCCCACAGCTGAAGTGTGTGCTTGATACCCTTACAAATTAGTATGATTTGCCCCACATGTTTTAGGTACATAGATCAGTCAGTCCTTACCATCAGCACCTCACTTCATGAGACCTACATATGCTTCATTACAGACACACCATTTTTATCAAAACAGTTGGTATTTCTTCCAGATCACCACACGTGTTTATACGTACACACTCCCAAACTGTCCTTCCCATTTTCTCAGCATATGACCGACTTTGGTCATGTTGCCACGGAGGATTGTGATCTGCCCAAGAATTTTTCTTCCTTATTGTCAGTACTGCACAAAATTCAGCTCCTAAAAGTTAGCTATTTCACTTATAATTTAAAATGAAACCTCAAGTTGAGAGTAGCATTGTTTTTTCAGGAGTGTATGGTCTACTTTTTCATTCCCAAGTGTAATTACACATCCCTCTCTGAATATATTTTTGTGTTATCTGAACACATGTTGCTTTAGTAACTTGTTTTGGATCCTTAAACTTGACTGTATCTGATAAAGGCAAATGACAGTATAACTGCCAAATTTCCATTATTTGATATTTTTTGAGTTTCTAAGTATAAAATTACAGACATGAGGGTGAGCCTGGAGGACACGGGATGTATTTGAGACCTCCAAGGCTACTGCTGGGATCAAGGGAATAAAAACTGGCATGGTGTCAAAGAAGATGAAAATACTTTCAGGCCTTCAGAAAAGAGAAGGATGTGGGAGGTGAGTGATTATTTTGAAACATAGTGGCAGTGCTGACTGTTCTAGGAGAGACCACAGAGGACCCAGGAGGATTTGACAGCAAATCATGCTGCGTGTGATGGAGAGTGTTCTGCCTCAGCAAGAGCTTGTACTAGGAAGAAAATATGTTTATCCACAAATTTGGACTAATCCAAGCTTCCATGTCTAAGTCTATGCTAGTCACATACACACTAATCATGTCCACTACTTTGAAACATCACACAGTGCCACGGGGAACACTTCTAATTTGTCTCACTCATTCAGTTCAACTTAATAATCAATAATTTGTTGAGTGAAAGGGTGTCTGGAGCACTGTATTGCTGAATAATATGGTTCTGGGCTTAGTGCAGGAAGAGGGTTGTGTCCTGGGATGACTGAGTGGATGAGGACTAATTTTAATCTGTGTATTTGTTTTCTTTTTCATGGCAGCACAGGACAAGCAGAGCAGACAAGAGCCCTGAGATGTTTCAGCTTAAGATCGTGAATGGTTGGTTCATGCCCCTGTTCTACAGGCAGCTCCAGGTAAGCAGTCAGGCAATTTGAGTCTCTTAGTGAATATACATCAAGGAGATACACTTCCTTCTGCAGCTCTTTAGATTTCATACAAGAGAATGCCTTGCAGAGGGATGACTATCTGATAGCATCCCTTCATGAGAAGGGAAGGACAGAGAGAATCGTGATCTGTAGGGTGAGAGCTGTTGCTGTTAATTAGCAGAGTAGGTGAGCTGATACTCTTGTAGCCTCATTACACGTGGTGTCCTCTTATCTGATCTGTCTTCCTCTAGCTGCCAGTGGTATTTCTTCAGCTTGGTTTCAAGTAAGTACACTGTGCAATGTGACAGAGACAGTGCAATACCTCCCATTTCTAATGCAGATGCATAATTAAATCCAGAGAGCTAATTTGCTACTTTGGAAACGTTGTATTACCTAAGGGGAAAAATGGGATTCCCAGGCAAAGCTCACTTGTGAAGTAGAGGCCAAGTGATGCAAAGAACTCAATTCTAGTGTTTCAGTGCTTAGCTCTTAGCTACTCTGACGCCCAGTGAAATGAAAAGCCTGGTTAAGTGGATATTTAGGTGCCTAATTTGAGGTACAAAAGCTACCATGCAGAGTCAGATGCTGTCTGAGATGGTCAGCAGCAAATACCAAGAGGAATCAGGAGCCACATGTTTAATTCTGAATGATGAGGGCACTTGCCTTTACTCATGCTGTGCATCCCAGGCATCAATTAACTAGGTGGCCACCCCAGCTGTCACCCAAAATATTTACTGGTTAAGAGAAATTCTCCTGCAAGAAAAAAAAAAATGTAATCCCTACCAAGACTTGCTAGTACATTCAGGAGTGACAGAAGCACACCACAAACAGCTCTTTGGAAATGCTTTGCCTCTCTTTCTCCCCCCATCTTCCTTATTTAACAGTGGAAGTATATACCACCCCACTATCCCCTTCCTGAAGCCATGGTCTGGGCCAGCTCTGAGTTGTCAAAATTCCTATGGAATTCCAGTTAGAACATACAGCTGGTAGAAGGGGAATCCCTTATCTGTGAATCCCTATAGGGCTGAAATACTGAGTTGTTCAGTGCTGTCAGAACTTGAGTATATTTGGGCAGGCCTAGGAGCAGGGATTTATGCAACCAGAGAGCTTTACTGGTGGGATCTTAGGTGTCATGGGGATACAGCCTGTGCTGAAGCTAGACAAAAACTAAAAAGGGGGCTCAGAGGATTTGTATTTTGAATGAAGGAAAAATCTCTCTGTAGATTTAGCTGCATAACTATGCAGGATGGGAGGCATTGGGGAGCCAGCATTGTATTACAGTAACTGTCTGAGCAAAGTGAAGACTATAACTCCCCTCAGTGCTCTTCTGACTGTGACAGCTCTTGTTTGAAAGCTGAATACTGTTTAATTTATAAATCCATGTGACAAAGTCCTCCAAAATGCACTGTGGATAGAATTCCTTCACTGGACCTCAAAGAACTGACTAATGGAAATGAATAGGACTTCCTATCATGATGCCCTATGACTGTGGATCAAGATACAAGACAAACTCCACATGCAGCTGAAACACATGAATCTACTGCAAATTGATTTCACTTCACAGAGACTTAGTTGCTTTCCTTTATTTCTGTGCCTTTCAATGTAATTGCATTATTGAACTAGGAGCATTTCTGGCACCGAAAGACTTTAAATCCTAATATAAAGATGGAGTATGAAAGTCTAGATTCCTCCAGAAGATAACAGTGCTCTACTGGGAACAATGTGTGGTGGGAAGAGCAACCAATAGTACTTGGAGGATGGCAAGAAAATGCGTATGTGAAAGACTCATTTTTATGATGCATTTGGAGGATCCCCAGTTGGCTGAGGTCCAAAATTGAGATTTTAGTACATTTGTTATGAAACAAGGATTAAAGCAGATGAAATAACTGTTAGTTCCAACTAGAGATACCCATGAGCAAGGCTGACCTAAGGTCTCTCAGTGACTTGTACAAGGCTTGACTTTGCTCTGGTACAGGGATAACTTATCCTGCTGATTTATCTGGTAAAGGTGCACAGATGGGCAGAGCAGGATGAGCAGCCAGAGAGGTCAAGGGCAGATTGTCTGGTCTTGGTGTCCCTCTGCCTGGGAATCAGTCCTGCCACTGGAGCAGCACCTCCGGCTGCTCGGAGCCTTGGGGGTCTGCCCCTCATGGATGTATACTGCCCATGGCAAATACCTGACTTGACCTTTACCTAAGATCAGTCTTTGGGATTTCCTATCACTTGTTGCCTGGCTTAGCTGTTACAAACACCAGATTTTTGGAGAGGCACTGCTTCTGTTAATCAGGTGCCTAGGCACTGATGTTTGGAACCTAAAAGAAGGCCCCACCTTCACGGTTAAGACAAAGTGTTTCTTTATCACATTTCCCAGTATGGACAGGGAAGCCAGAGATGGTGGGAACTGAGCCAGCAGGTTTCACTGCCCACACTGACAGCAGTGCCTCAAAAAGACTGGTCTAGCAGGGATCAGCAACCCCCTTCTACACAAACAAGCTCATGGTTTCCATTTCAGTCCTTAAAGATGACCTCTCTGCAAGTGAGGATTTTCACCTTGTCATTCCAGTGCTTGGCACACCATACATGTTTGTATCAAAGATCAGCAGTTCTTCCATGTTGCTTTTCTTGTAGTTATGCAGTGTCAGAGGTCAATGTGCCCAGGTGGCTCTTTCAAGGTGGAAACTAGGAAAACTAAGATGGTAGACCTCTGGCATACTGCAACTAGTGATAATAATGGGGGGGGGCGGTATTATTGGATTGCACATAATTCTCAGAACAGGCTTTTCATTCTGGCATTAATTATCCTCATCTGAAAGCAACTGGGGTTGGTGAAGCACAGAGACAGTAGTCCATGCATCCAAGATGAGGTTGGTGCCAGAAGGACACTGCAGGTGATGCCTAGTGCTGTACTCCTTTGCTATGAAACACCAAAAGAGGGACCCTGTAACTACCAGAAATGGGAAGTAATGGCTGAACATTATCTCAGCAGGTAGAAGAAACATAAATAGATCAGAAAAAACATGGAGGCTAAGGAAAGACTGAAAACTGAACATCCTGGAAGCTTTTGTTTGAAATCTTTTATCTGAAAGAATTCCGGAATTTAACACTCTTCCATAAAGTAAGCCAAAACTAAAGTTCAGAAGCAGCACACAACCAAACCCAAACTTTTGGGGTTTGCTTTCATAGATAACTGTAATAATTATTATATCTTTCCATCTACATTAATCAGTAGTTAGAATTTTTTTTTCAGAAACAGTGTTATGAATCTGCATATGCAAGAAATTTTATTGGAAAACGTGAAGCATAAAGAAATGGTAAATACTGTGTGGTGTCTACTTGGCTTCAGGAGGAACAGTATCTGCTTCTATTGATAATGATGCCTTGATCTCTGCAGATCAACAATAAAAGTACCATCCCCACTATCAATCCTTACATTAAATTTTCGAATCATCCATTCAATATTAACTAAATAAAGCTTCAGTAAAATAAAGAAGCATTTGTTTGTTTATACTCCCTCAGCTACACATTATTCTGTGTGTTACATCAAAGATTTCCTTTCAAATTCACCTGGTTCAAAAGGCAGAGTTTCTCCTGACTATGCAAGTTAGCAAAGAAAGTGGCTGTATTTTATCAAATTCAGCTGCACCTTTTATTCTGAAGCATGTTCAAAAGCCAACAGATTTATTTTTGTAATTCATTGCAATCCATCCTGCTGCTGGTCAGATGAAGAAAGCTAGTTTTTTAACTTTGTTATTTTGTAGCAAATTTACCAATTCAGTTAGTAGTGAAAAAGTTCCAGACATCTCTGTTAAGGGTTGATAAATGAATACAGAGGAAAACTGTTCCTCTCCAAAAGGGAGTGAGCTGCTCTGGGAGATGCTTGCACAGAGTTCTGAATTAGCGTCATGAAAAAGAGAAGCTCTTCTTTGAAGTAAGAGAAGGACAAAGACTGTCTTTTGAACATGTTGAGGCTTTTCCATGCAAGCTTTTTGGTACTGCATTAATCAGCCTACTGTATTTATTATGAGAGAGGTCTTGAAATGTGTCTCAAAATATTACTCTGAGAGTTTCAGCCAGTTCAAAGAAAAAAATCAGGGCAAGACTGAAATATGTCTAATAATATCCCTTCTGGCTTCTTGAGGGCCATGAAACATTTCATTTTTTTTAAACAATGGGAAATCTGTCTCGCATCAAATTTAACTATGGTGACCATTAGAGCAAAATCTAACCAGCATCCTCTGTTGTCTGAACAACGTCCCTCTTCCAGGAAGAAGGACGCCAGTTACATCACAGTTCCCAAGCCTAAAAGTAAGTAACTAGTTGTCATTTTATTCAGCAAATAAGAAACCTTCCTTCTAGAGTTATTAAAAGACCGGAGAACAGGGGAGAAAATATGTGGATAGGTTCACCTTTTGAGATTACATGATCTACAATGTTCAAAATGTCCCAGGGACATAGGATAGATGTGCCCTCCAATCCTCTCCACACCCAGCAGGCTAGAGTTCTGCCAGGACTTCCAAAGGTAAGCAAATACAGTTTGGAAGATTACCCCAAGGATGGTGATAACTGGGCCTTGCTGGGATGGTGGAGTGGATCAGGATGCAGAGGTGGGGCTGCATCTTGGGGCACACCAGCAGCACCGGATGGCAGTGTTACACAAGTTCAACCAGCATCTTTCAGGCATCTAAAGGCAATGCATGCCATACCTGTGACTGGAAATGTGTGAGTTTTCAAGGGGACATCTGCAAGTCCTATTGTAATGTACTTGACTAGATGCCCTTTGTTTCCTTTTCCCATCCTGTCTCTTTTCTTTGGGTACTGCTTTCCCGTGCTTTCTTTCCTCCCCACTTTCTTTCTCTCTTTCTTAGTGTGTCTTGGAGTGTTTCCCGTGCCTCTTCTGAGCTGCCTAGGCACTAGAAAGGTCACAGAGATAAACAGAAAAGCTTTGCTACTGCAAAAGCAATATATAAAACCCAACGGTCATAAACCAAATAAAAACAATATCTTTTCCTCTTTCTAGTTCTTTAGCTTTAGGCAGAAAACACCAGGAGGGGCAGAGTGCCTTGTCAGTAGCCCAGTAAATGTGCATTTAACGTTAAGCCTGTCAGAATATACTGCAGGGAAAATACAGAATTTGTTCAACCAACAGTTTACTTGTGTTACGGAGTTTGCCTGTCACTGGTAGTAGCGCAGGGTAGCAATTCCAGGGATGATACTAAGCCAGAGCAGTGTGCATGTAATTCCAGTACTGATACATACACCAGCACTGTCACTCCAGGCATGTGTAGAGCATCCTTCTGGCAGGGAGATGGTAAGACAGTAGAAGCTGATGAATAGGTATCACAATGGCTTTGTTTCACCTGCTTGGATCCTGAGCTGGGATTTTTCTTCCACTTTTCATCTCATTTATCAGTGTAATACCTGGGTCACCCTTTCATACAGCAAATATAATTACAGTGCAGTTATACTGTATGACTCTGTTTCATGATACCTATAATTACCATTCATTCACATAGCTAGGAGGTTGGTTAATTCAGTGAATGAATTACTTTATCAGACTGCTGAGTTCCTCATTCCCATTTTAATTGCAATTGTACTTTTTGCATATATATCTCAAGGTTCAGTGTATGACAGTCATTTGTATGAGGCTAAACTTTTGATTGAATTTAATCTGTTTACAAGTATACATTTTTCTTTTTTTCTTTTTTGTTTTTGTTTGTTTGTTTGTTTGTTTTTTTGTTTGGTTTGGTTTGGTTTTTATGTGTGAAAGTAGTGTGTCCAGTCAATACAAAAGTCAAATCAATATCCAGGCCAGCAATGCACACTTATCAGTCCTGCCGGAAATCCATGTCCTGCTGAAACATGAGCTTTAAGGGGCTGACACTCATTTTTACAAGCCTCCTTGTTTTATGTGCACTGCTCTAGAGGTGATCCAGAGCTGCCTAAATTTCAAATGGTTGACAAAGGTTGCAACACATGGTAAATCCTTGGGACCAGGAGAAAAGTCCTGAAGAGGGTTGCTGTTCTCCTTCCTGCCCGTTCAGTACGACTGAGAGTATTCTTCTGCTGGATTCAACAGGGCTCAGCTTCTACTCAGGGATTTTGACTTTGTATTTACAGTGGTGAGATTAGTTTGATGTAACTTTTTTCATTTGAAATAAAAAGGTTTTGCCTACTTTAGTAGCTTACTAGGATCAATCACACTTCAAAGGGTTCCCAGGATGAAGTCTTGCAGCCATTTGATGTTAGAAAGTGGCAGGTGACAGCTCCTGCATTCTTCCTTCCGCTCTTCTCCTGCCTTTGTTCTTTATCCTCAGATAAAGCTGCTGAAGGAATCAGCAGCAGCTCAGCTAGGTGAGAAGATCTGCCATACATTGCTGAAGAGGTCCCTCAGTCAGCCTGGACTCACTGCAGCAAGGCCATGCAAGTGAGCCTCTTTCTCTATGCTTTTCATGTGCTGGACTAACTTCCCCCAGGCCAAGACTTCCTACAAAAACACTGTGCACCTCAAACTCACCTTCTTTTGCTACGCTGCCTTCCCTCCCCTTACCCCCACTCCCTTTTTGCTTCCCTCTGCTTCCTGAGCTGGGTGTCCAGCACAGATCAGGAAGGGCTGGTTGTGCACAGCTGGTATGGGACCACAGAGCCATCAGATATTGGTTGCATCTGTTCTTCCTCAGCACGCTCAATTCCTTTTCTCTTGGATACCTATAAATGTTTCAGGCAAAGAAAAAGTATTTTTCTCTTGGAGAATTAGATTTCAAACCCAGAGACAAACTGACTCTGCACACTGGAGGAAATTGTCAAGTGGTTTATATATATTTTTGAGTCTGTTACTGTAGGTTTTTCAGAGGATCTTGGAGTACAGAGGCAATTACATCTTTGTAAAAGGCATTGGGAACTCATCCCCTGTGTCTCTAAGGACTCCAGGACCCTGTCTGAAACTGTGGGATAGAGTGCTGTGAAAGGACCAGAGGAACACAAACCACTTTAGTTTGTCATGCCACGAGGCTTGATCTTAGGTTTTGCCTTTCCACTTGATGAGTACCAGCTGCTTTCCAGGAGGTTGCCCTGGGGTGGAGGAAGGAGGAAGGGGTCAGTGACGGGAACCGTGCCTTAGCCAGTTTGCAAATTGTCTTTGTATGTGCATGAAAATTAGGATAATTACATCTCTTATAATAAGAGGTTGTTTATGTGCTTTTGCTGTTTCTATGTATCTAGAAGGAAATTGCAGGCAAGTGCCTGCCAAGTATATCCCTAGAAATATTTTTGAAACTGTCATCCACAGGCATTGGATACCAGAGGCTGTTTAATCTCTCTCCCACTCTCTTTCTCTCTCCAAGCCCCCATCTCCCACTCTCTGGCCTGGTTTTTGAGTGAAAAGAGTTTGGCTTTTTATTGCAGTGTAAAGAACTAATTTATCACTCTACTAGTCCCATTTCATGCCACCACTAGTTCAAGTGACCTATGGATCCAGTACTGTAAAACAGATGGATTTTTGTAATGGATATGCTTATTCTATAGCCATCATTTGACCTCATTAATGATTTGCATTCAAGTGACATGGGGAAAAGAAACAGAGAAAGAAACCTAGATAGCAATGTGTAAGAAAAGTGAGTCAGTACCAACCCCTGCACATCCATGTCCTGCAATTTGTGGACCCTCTGCTCATTGTTACCAAGAATAGAAAACTTGAAATCACCCAGACATCCTGATGTTCACCACACTAAAAACAACTGGAAATTACTATCAAACTGTACTATGGGGAAAAGCAAAGGTGACACCTTGGAAAGCCAACACAACTTTCTTCAATAAACTGTGACCTGTCAGTTATATACCGGAGCATATTATTTCTATTTGAAGGCAGTGAAAACAGGAAGCATGATTCTGAAGTGCAAGCAGACATAGGACAATGCATTGTAAAGCTAGAACCTCTGGCCTGCAATGTTAGTATTTTCATATGTTACCAGTAAATCTAACAGAAGCAAAGATATTAGCAGAAGTAGAGTATTTTCTGTGCACATGGTGCATAGTTACTTCAGTTTAAGAAAAATGCAAAAGGCAGCTCTAAGCACACTCTTGCTTGTACATTTCCATCTCTTATCCAGTACTGATACTTCAACATCTATTGATTTTTTTTCCCCTACACATTTTCTGTAATTCGGTCTTCAATTGTTACTATCAGTAACTTGGATTCCTGGAGACAACAGGATCCCGAAACACAGAGCAAGAACTTCCTCCTGGTCTGCTGAAAGAGGTGAAAACTACTTAAAGAAGAGACAGATTTAGACATTCCTACCTCTAACTGCACTATTTTTAATACTTCAGTAAAAGTTGTTTCATATTCCATCTGTTTTAATTTGTCCATCTTTTGTTCTTTCTTTATTAAATTGCAATCCATATATCAGCAACTTCTGAATTTCTAGCTGAATCTAATAGCTGTGAATCTTCAATTTGCAATTGGTTACAGTGCGGAGGCAAAAAAAGAAACGTAATGGTCTTTCTGAGGAACTGATTAATTTGCTTTCATAAGTGGATATATGAACATGAATTATGTTCTGAAGGGCTTTAGTATTAAAACCAAGTTAGAAGAAAATACAGGACTAAGTTATCAGTTCTGCTTTTAACAAGTATGGCCAAAAACACTGGTGACCCTGGTACTCTGCACAGTGCTGTTTGGCACCAAACTCTGCTTGCGTAAGTTTGACATTTAAATAGTTGCCCACCGCATTCTGTACAAAGCTCTATCACCAGGTCAAGGGAATTTTGGTCAACAACACTTACCTACCTTTTTGTCCACTGTTCTAGTTTTGAAGAGATGTTATTTCCAATATTGTTGTTCAATTTTGTACCTGTTGGAGCAGTTTTAATTGCTATTATTAAGTAGTTAAAGTTCAACAAGGGGTAGTGTTGGATTCTGCACCTGAGTTGGGACAACCTGGAATGTACATATAGACTGGGGAATGAGGTGCTGGAGAGCAGTGCCAGGAAAGGGACCTGGGGGTCCTGGTGGATGGTGAGTTGAATGTGAGTCAGCAGTGCCCTGGCAGCCAGGAGGGCCAACCCTGTCCTGGGGGGCATCAGGCAAAACATTGCCAGCCAGGTGAGGGAGGGGATTGTCCCGCTCTTCTTTGCTCTGAGGTGGTCTCACTTGTGGGCAGTTCTGGGTGGTACAGTATAAGAAAGATACTAAGATCTTAGTGTGTGTCCAAAGGAGGGCAATAAAGACAGTGAAGGGCCTTGAAGGGAAGCCTTGTGAGGAGCAGCTGAGGTCACCTGGTCTGTTCAGCCTGAAGGAGACTGAGGGGAGACCCCATTGCAGTTACAGCTTCCTCATGAGGGAAAGAGGAGGGGCAGGCACTGATTTCTTTTTTGCGGTGATCAGTGACAGGACCTGCAGGAATGGCCTGAAGTTGTGTCAGGGAAGGTTTGGGTTTGATATTAGAAAAAAGCTCTTCACCCAGAGGGTGGTTTGTTGCTAGAACAGGCTTTTCAGGAAGTGGTCAGAGCACCAAGTGTGACAGAGTTCAAGAAGTGTTTGAACAATGCTCTCAGGCACATTGTGTAACTCTTGAGGATGGTCTGTGCAAGGCCAGGAGTTAGACTGGACGATCCTTTTGGGTCCCTTCCAACTCAGTATATTCTGTGTATCTGTGTGTTACTCGGAGTTACTCTCTCTGATGCAGTCCCTGAATAGGACAGCACGGTAGGCAGGGTGTGTGAACCACCAGCTCTGACCACTAGCAACAGCTGAGGGCAAAGACATTTCCCTGGAGCATAAGAGTTATACATCTTTGCACAAATCAAAATTAGTAGTTAGCAGCTGTAAAAATTGCCTGTACTTGTGTCTTCCTTGAAAGCTGGGTGAAAATCAAACGAACCCAGTCCTTGACCCACTGCTTGGGTGCAAACATTTTGACTAAATTAAAAAGCTTCAGTTTTTTCCTGTTGGAGTTAATGAACCTTTCATTTGGGCAAAGTGGTGCATATCAGCTTGTATTTCCCTGCCCAGATGTCATGTGCTGCTTCAACTGATTGCTGCAGTCAGTTCTCACCTGCTGCTGCATTTGTTTGTCCCATAAGGCTGTTCTCTGTTGTGTTAAGATGCTCCTTTTTTAATGAGATCATCTTACAGCATTCTTGTTGCCTACATTTTTATCTCTTGCTCTGTTTTAAACTGCATTCTTGCATTTTGAGAAGATGGAAATATATTCAGGATGAATAATGTTTGTGAGATAAGAATACAGCCATGTCTCATCCTTAGTTTACTGTGACAATATACTGTTGATACATCTCTTTCAGCTAGCAAAAAGGCAATTTTAGTTTCCTTCAGCTCAAAGTTTTACAAAATGTCAAAGCAGCATTGAGTCAGAGCAGGAGTAAGACTGACGGCAGGTTCTCAGCCTGTCTTCTGGATGGATGTATGGTGAGACAGCTTTTGTAAGCTACTGTAAGATATCTGAACCTAGGGAAACCACTCTCCAATCTTTTAGGTCCTACTGCTCTCCCAGAGAACTCATTTTATGATATGTTTTTCAAGAATGATCAGAATTGAATACATATGTATTCCAGGCTTTAGCTCCTCTAGAAGTGTGATAAGAAAGACACTCAAAAGACATGAAGTCTAATGCATGTTATGTTTAATTAATCTCCATATAAATCCAAGGAAAAGATAACTGGTCTGTCCCTATAAGCAATAAAGCATGTTAGAAAATGGATCATTATTTCTGAAAGTTTTATATTTACCCTTTTTGGAGGGGTCTGGGAGACCTTGGGAGGAAAAGAGGGATAGGGATTTCTTCTTCCCAGCTACTTGAAGTACTAAATAAATATTCCCACCCATTATGAAAGAAAAGCATGAAATTTTTCTTTTGAAAAATTATTTCTCCACAAATCTAGCACAGTAGGGTACACTGAAGTTTTATTCTAAGACATGTCTTTCTGTGGCATTACAAACCACAATGCTCACCCAATCATATCAAGGAGAGAAAACTTATTTTCCTGTTGAAAAATAAAGCAGGGAATTAGTTTCAGAAATAGTTAATTACAATTTTTGGGAGTGGTTGCATTCCCCCATTCCCAGAATGGTGAATGGGGAGATAGCCTGTGTGTTTCTGAGGTTAAGAAATACCCCCCTTCCCTTTAGACAAAGAGCCTCATGCTGGTTTGCAGTTTTCAGGTCACAGAGATTCAGGTTCTGTAGTGGACGCAGGCTCATACCACCAACCACAAATAATCACATTGCATTTTGGCAGGTGGAGCTGCTGATGTTCCCTGTTAGGTCAGGAAATGTGTGGGGTCTGCCAGTCTCTACAAGATAAGTGCTATTTTGGCCAATGTCCAGGGCTTGGCACCTCTGGAGGAGCTGCAGCACAGCAAGGAGGTGACAGGGCACTGCCACTCCCAGCTCTGAAGTCCCTTTTCCTTGTGGCCTCAGCTGCTCCCAGGCTTCTCTACATATCTGGTAGAGAAAAATTCCTGTGGGGCTGGGAAGCCATGAGTTAGGAATCAGAAAGAAAATCTTATTCTGAAAGAGTTTTGGAATATTAAGTAGCAGAAAATGCAGCCACTGCCCCTGGGATATGAAGAATACAACTGCCTATGGAAAAATACCTTGTCTTCTCGCAGGATGCACTCTCAGCTCTGGCTACCCATCAGAAAATATCCATGAAACACAGAATGTCTTCTAAACAGGTAATAAAAACAATTTGTTGGTTGGCAGGGTTTCCATATGATAACAGATGGAGAAGATGAAACCTGCGTATTTTGCTGAGAAGATGAGTTGGAGTGTGTATGGTTTGCACAATGCTAAATAATACAGAGGAAGTATCTGTGGGCCCCATGCAAGCTTTCTGAGTGCAGTAACAGGGGAGTGCTGAAAGAATTGGGAGGAAAAATAATGAAAATATACAAGAAAAGAGGGTCTATATCATAAGTAACCTCTCTTCAGGACATGTGTGGAATTCAAGACTCGCAGTCACTGACACAGTTCAAGTTGATTCCCTTGTGGCACTTAAATAACTGCATGACCACAAATGATGTTGTGACCAGCAAAGTTGTATCAGGATCCTCCTGCTTTGAAAGTCTTGTAAAGTACTATTGAACTGTGCTGGGTGATACAAAGACTGCTTTAAAAATTTCCCTTCTCTTGCTATTCACACCAAGCCAAGACTTTGGGAGGCTTCAGGTCCCAATTCCAACTTAGCTGTGACAATACATTGGAGGTTTAGGGTTTTTATAATTATTAATTTCTAGCTTTTAGGCTGTGCTTTAGAGAGCAACTCTGCAGAGAGACAGGACAGAAGGGTCAGCTCAGCAGATGCTGTCTGTGGTTGTACTCACCTTTCTACAAATACTGAGGCTGACACTCTGCAGGAGAGGAGCTCCATCTCTAGCATTTTATCAATTTAACATGTTCCAGTTACTGTCGCTTTGGAGTCCAAAGCCCATAAGGCATTCAAAAATCAGTCCATTCCAGGAGTTCTCTTTTGGTAACTGATGAGAGCTGAGACTCTTTGCCCCTGCCTGCAAAGGGAATGAACAAGAAACATCTCTGAACTGAACCAAAACTGAATGCCCAGGCTCCGTGTCAGTATTCTACACAATTTCAGGTACTTTTTACTGAGTTGTACTCCTTGTTATAAAGCGTATAATTCACTGTGGTTTACAGAGAGCCATTCTGAATCATGGTGTTTGGCATCGTCTCTACATCCCCATTTCTCAGCTTATCCAGCAGATGGAAGGGCAGAAGATGAGCAGAGTCATGTGAGGATTTTGCTGCNCTTTTTCCCCTTTTTTTTTTTTTTTTTTTTTCTTATTCCAGGAAAGCGGTCTTCGATATTTTCTTCCGCTGCAATCCTTTATAATCCTCATTCGTAACAATGCCATCTGAGATTACAGTCCAGATATTTTTCTGTCAGAAGCAAGGAGTGAGGAAGAGTTGGTGTTAGGAGAGAATATATTGACTTGCTTATATCCTGAAAAATAAATCCTGTAAGACTTTAGTTTATACTCTGGAAAGACAAGAGGTTTACCTTTATCTGTATAAATTCTGGATATGCCCATGATGTACTGTTTGTAGCCAGACCATCCAAAACTTCACTGACGGAGTTGTCCAGGGTAAGGTATCCATCTCCCTTGCTTGAGGCAGGGAAGGCAGCTGTGCCAGGTGTACTTGGGCTTGGGTGCCTGGGAGAGCAGGAGGGCCTGTCTTAAGGCACAGACTGTAAGCAGTGTGAAGTGAGAATTGTTTGCCTTTGTTAAAAAAGGCTTGTTATAACAGTCCCTCCTTCCAGTTGTTCTATGACTGATAATATAAATATTTAATGAGAGCTTCTTCTGCTTCATTTTTTCCTCCTTTATACATCCCAGTATATTACAGAATGACAGAATCATTTAGGTTCAAAAGGCCTCTGAGATCAAGTCCAATCTTTGATCAAGCACCACCTTGTCAAACAGACCAGCTAAGTGCCATGTCCAGTCATTTCTTGAACACCTTCAGGAATGGTGACTCCACCACCTTCCTGGGCAGTCCATTTCGATGTTTAACAACCATGTTTAACTTTCCATGAAGAAATTCCTCCTGATGTCTAACATGAACCTCCTCTGGCACAACTTGAGGCTATGTCCTTTCGTCCTGTTGCCTGAGGAGAAGGGAATTATTTTATGTTCACCTGGTCCAGAGGGAATGATGGCACTGATGAAAGCAGGAATAATGAGGAGTAATTCTCAGTGCTGATAAAACAGCCCTTTCTCTATATTCAGTGTGCTCAGTTAGGCAGCACCAGATCCCTGTAGAGGGTATATGATGTCTGATGCATTAAAGGCATAGACATTTAGCAGAAAGTAAACCCTCTTGAGTTCCAGCTGGTTCTCAGAGATCAGAAAGGCTGCGTGCAAAGAGGCTTAATTTCTAATTAGAACCAATTCAGCACTGTAGGTACAGTCAAGCTTGATGAGAATTTTCACTTTGGACAAATTCACAGCTAATGCTATTTACTAATACTATAGATCTGGTTGAGTTCAAGAACTTGCACAATCCAGATTCTGGGATAGAACACTTTATTGAAGCAACAGGAAAGCAGATTCAGGACTGTTCAAGCACAACATTCATTGGTGATTTTGTAGCAAGTGAAGTTCCCAGAGGGAGCAGGAGCAATTACCACAGGGAATGGACAGTCTCAAAAAGGGAGGTCATTCAGTACCAGGTTGTAAGGGGAATCTGTGGTTCCAGGCTCCTTGCCATGGCCTCTTTGGGACTGTTTGTACAGCTGAGCATTGCAGACAGAAGGTAGTAATTTGGTAGGGGGCAGTAGGAACTCTTAATTCTGCATTTAACTCTATTTATGTATTATGTATTTACTGTATTTATGAGCCATAGTGTATATATGAATTGTGTATTCTGAATTCAGAAGATGAATTCTGCAAAGATAGACCCAAATCTCTGTTTAGGAATGTTGTTATAATTTCTGGACAGTAAAGAAAATCAAGTGTAAGCATTTTTGGTGCCAGATTTGAGTCACATGCTGTTTTCTTTCCCCATCAGCAGCAGTTAGCAGTTTGCCTGTAAACATGATGCAAGTCTTCCCATTTCTTTTCAGAGAAGAGCATAATTCCATGTTGACTTTATGTAAGAAATAACCTACAGGACATGGGCACCACAGTTGTGACAAGTATGCGAATATGAGAGTTTGGAGATAAACCAGATCCTGTATACAGACAGCAAACAACAAAAGTGATCAGGGATCCCCTTTTACCTGAAGTTTCCCACATTTATTATGGTCTTTGACGAACAGAATGCAAAGGCCTGTGCTATGCCACCCTCCTGTGGTCTGTTTGAAATCTTGACATGCTGTATAAGAGTGTCAGGAATGGGAGGCCATGCTTTTATACAGGTATGGAGGGTCAGAGCCAACCCTTCGTGACTGGGAGTAGGGGAGGGAGTGCACATGAACAGAGTAGCATCAGAGGAGTGCACATGTGTCATGGCAACAGAGTGAATGAATGAATGAATGAATGAATGAATGAATGAATGAATGAATGAATGAATGAATGAATGAATGAATGATGTCCTTCAGACTGAGCTTCAATTAAGAGACTTATTTAAGAATAGAACCTCTTGCTTTTGAAAACTAGAAGGCAGAAAAAAATTATTGCAAACAGAATTCCATTTTCTTCCCAAATAGAGAATGAAAAACAGGAGTCCTGTTGGAACACAAAATTACTCGTGACCTCTCTTTCTGGAGGCTGTTAATTGCAGTCAACAGTGGCCTACATGCAATGTCCCGAGTCTGTGAAAGCACAGGTTTAAGCAGGGAAGTTAATTTCTTACAAAGGAGACATTGCAATTTTCTTCTTAATAATGAAGTTGGGCAAAATGCAAGGTGCTGATAGCCTGCACACATACATATTCCTAGAATATGTAGTACCTGTTAAAATTAAGGCAGGAGCATTGAAGGAAGAAGAGCCTGAGTAAAATCTGTGATGCCTTGGGGAGTTTTTCTGGAGGGATGGTATTTACATGCATTGTAACAACCAGATGGCATAACACTTCAAAATAGAGTATTTTACACTCCATTCTTTTTCACTGGCTCTGAATAATTTTCAGCAGTTGCTGTAGAAGTGCTCTCTGTGTAAATAAAGTTGTGGGACAGACAATGGGCAGTTTAAGACTACAGGATATTCCCATGGCCTCTATATCCCACCATGGTATTTTTCCCTGCCTAAGGTTATTTAAAACCTTAATCTGGCTTGGACTAAAAATGCTTTCACTGTGGACATGGGTCTAGATACCATATTAAAACCAGATAATTTCCATCTATTTTAAACTCACTGATACAGCAGTCTGTTAAAATATTGCCAAAGTTTTCTTCTTAAACTGCAATAGCTAAAACTTGAATACCTGCACAGGAGTACTATTAAATGTTGGTGCATATCCCGGGATGTAACACTACACTGGGGGGAAAAAAGCTTTAAGACAACCAGGTGACAATTAGGAAGATACCTCCCTACAGTGGATTATATCATGACCATGATAGGACAGCCTGAGGCAGCAAGTGAGTGGGTTGGGAAGAATAAACTGGGGTGTTTTGTTAGTCTCTCTAACTTTTGATTTCATCTTTCACATTTTCTTTGCAGTTTTCAGTTTTCCTTTTTGGAAGTCCTTCCTGACAGTCCAGCACTTTTGGCTTGCAATGCAATCTACAGGCACTGAAAACTATCATCTGCAGGGTTGGTCAAAGAGAAAAATTGTTTGCTATTACTGACAGACTAAAACTGCAGCCAATGCTGTGTGCAAAAAGTGTCTTTGAAGCTGGGACTAATCTTTCCTGATGTACTACTTTGTTTCTGTGTATGTTATACATTGATCTGTTGGTCTCATGATCTCATTTTAATGGTGGCTGCAAAGCTAGAAATCTTGAATTCCTTGAGGTCTCCCACATAACATCCATAAGGATGTTGCAATATTGGGATATTTTTGCATTTTCCTTTGTAATTTTTACCAATTTCCTTTAAAAATATGTAACAGCATGGGTCATTAAACGTCAGAAAAGAAGCTTTAAGCCCCCAAGAACTAGGTGTACATGGTTCAGCCCAGTCTTTTTATGCTTGATTTTTCCTAAGGTTTAGGAAACAATCCTGAAGGGGAATGGTTTGTGCAAAACTTCCAAGACTGTTCAGAGTGCTTTGCAGAACCAAGTCCCTGAGTTTCTTATTCCATTGTCTGAATTTCTTTTCCCCCAGCTCCCACTGTTTAACAGATGCCCTGAGCTGGTTGTCTTCACCAGAAGAAGAGATGGTGTCAGCTCCAGAGGGCAACATATGCCCTCATCAAATCTGTATCTAAAATAGGTGAATTGTTTGGCCCATGGTGACTACAGAGGCAGTCAAGGAAATTTTCTTAGGCATAGAGAGGGACCTAACTTCGTGCCTGGCAGAGGTCATGAGGTGAATCAGTGACCTTCTGTAGGAGTGTAGGAGAACATGCCTACTAGCTGGGTCACCATTCTCATCAGATCACACAGTCCTTCAAGGCAGAGCTGGAGAATGAGCAGAGTATTTTTACCTTGTTTGAAATTAATTTTTGATAATCTAAATTCCAATGAAATTGACTGGAAAATTAACATTCACATTGGTCTAACAAAGACCAAACAAATCCCTCTGTTTTAAAACATACACATTGCCAGAGAATGGCTCTCAAAGGGTAGAACCAAGGCTGGGTTTTGTCATGGAGCATAGGATTTTGAACTATAGATTAAATATGAAAACTGCTGAAAATAATTTTTAAAAAAGATTACTTAAAATATGTGGGCATGGGTTTATGCGTGGAGGTTAGAGAGCAGGAGGAAGATAAATATGTAGCGAGAAGGCAGAGGTAACAGTTGAGCAATAGGACAGACTCAGGGATTTTCAGTCCACTTCTTGGATGAAAATAGATAATAATAAAAAGACTCCCACCTTCACCTGAAGAATTCTAGCATTTAGTTAAAATTAAATGTATTATTTTGAATATGCAATCAGATTCTGGGGAATTTAGCCTTCAGTCTCTTAAGAATGCAAGCAGAAACAAGTTAAAAATTTCAGAATTTGTAACTAGTCAAAATTTGGGCACATTTTTACAGAATAGCATATTCTTGTCACCAATGCCCATCTCCCTGATACCTTTTTAACAATAGACTCAAAACATGGACATATTCAGTTATAAGAATATCTTTAACATGGACAAAAGCCTTTTTTCATCAAATCTCCTTGGAGCCAGTTAAACTGATTTTGGTGAAACATTAAAAAAAAAAAAAAGTAAGAATCCAGCCTTGTGCTGATACATAAAGTGAAACATTTCAGCCCAAGCAGTTGAAGATGGGAGATTTTCAACCATACCTGCCAGAGTTACTTATCTGCTAGTAGGTTTGAGGACTCACTGTTTCATTAGCATTTCTATATTAGCATACACACACACATATACATATGTTCTTTGGAATTCTGACATGATGTATATTACATCTCTTAAAGCTTTGTGGAGTTGTTAATGGACATTCAGATTTAAAGCATTTTCTTGGATAATTAGGAAACAAAATAATTAAACTCATAGGGGTTTTTTTGTTGTTTTATGTGTTTGGTTTGTTTTTTGGTTTGTTTTGGTTTGGTTTTGGTTTTTATTTTTAATCAGCCTTATGCATGATTTTGAATTATGCATTGTTCAAGTTTGTTCTCACATTCTAGTTTAAGACAGCAGAGGGTTTGAAATGTATTTTAATTGAATTGGGCTGAATCAGTCTATTGTCATAGCTTAGCAAGCTGAATATTGAAATAAACAGTGTGTTTTAAGGAGAGAGATGCCAATGGAGTTGTTCTGGCTGGAGAGGAGGAAAATGAGACCAGAGCTAAGCCCTAGGATCCATCTCATATTTCACACTGCTGAGATTTGCAGAACTGGCATCTGTATTCCCGGCTTTGTAAGAAAGGAGTGTTCATAAACCTAGGAAAGGATGACTGCACTCCAGGAGGCAAACTCTCTTATGGTCTTCTTGTGCTCAGCAGAGAGAAAGAAAGATTCTTTCTGTCACAGCTCTGAGTATCTGAGGTTATGCTCCAGCTTTGAAGACCCAAGTGTCTTTTCCCACCATCCCTAGTGAGAGCCCAGAAAAATCAGGTTTCCTAGGCTAATATCAGGTTTTTGAGTCCTTCTGCCTCCCACTTCCCACTCATATTAGTGAGTGCTGTACAACTGACCCCCACTCAACCATATCTCCTCCCTGTGCAGTACTTTCTCAGCAGCACACAAGCTGTAACAAGAATTGAAAAGTAATACATTAATTGTCACTTGAATTTGAAAGTGAGTTTTAAAGACTTTTTTTATTCAAATTGTAGAAATGTTTGACTGCTCAGGCTTAACTGCTGTGAATATGAAAACAAAACAAAACAAATCAAAAAAAAACAAAACAAAACAAAACAAAATTAAGTAACTAAGCAAATGTCAAATGTTACCCTTCCCTGCCAAAACCAGAACATGCACTGTGATGTTTAACTAAAGAGGGAGAAGTGGTACCACGTGATTTAGATATATCAACACCTTACACATTTTTTAGAGAAAAGATTTTATATATAAAAATGTATGTGTACAAAAAGTAAATATATATATATATAGCTAGATAGATACACAAACACACAGACATGCATTTCCTTACTTGAACTGTGTTGGTGGCTATTATACAACATTCAAGTACAGAAAAGAAGTATGGTTTATGGTGATGTTTGCAGTTTCTTCCATATGATAAACGCTTTTTCAAAAGCAGGAGATGATACAGTTTCTGTGAAAAATATATATTTTAATAAGACACAGATAAATACTGGTGAGAGAGAGATACAGTATACAAACAGTATGATCAGGGCTATGAAAGGCAGATATTATATCTTTCTGGATTTAAGGGTTTTTTAAATACATTTCATGCCTCCCTCCACATTTCAGGCTCCTCATTCCCACTGCACAGCAGTTCCCATCACAGCTTATGTAATTCATCATTGTAAAACCTGCTTTAAACAGAAAAAATGACCAAAGGAAACTTTTACAATATCACAAAAGAAAATATTCAAGGATGTCAAAGTAAGTACGCCTTCTGCACCTTTTCCAGACCAGTAGATAAAGACCAGCTGGAGAAAACCTGAATTCTACGGGAATTCACACATCTCTGTCACTTGGTGCCATGAGTTTTCATAATCTTTGGACACCTGATGTGGTAGAAATGTAGACTACCATGTTCAGGAAAACTTTACAACTTCAGGTCAGACAGATGGAGTCCAGGTAGAAAGCTGTTCTTGACTGAAGGACAGGAAAGAATAACATTGTTAGATAGGAAGAAACTGATCTCCTGATGAACTGAAAAAAAATGTGGATAGATCTTAGCATATTTCTAGCTGTTATAGAAAAAAACTTAAAATCCCCTCTACAGACCTGTCTTTAGCACAGGGAAGTATGAGACTGTACTAATCTTGCTCAGACAGTGCTCTGACTTGTTCAGATGTGAGATTGCCAAGGCAGAAGAGAAAAAAATGCCTCTGTGATGCTTGAGCAAGAATCTGGGTACTCAGGAAATGGAATTCTTCCTCTTCTGTTTAGTTGCACTTCTCTTAGTCCATCTTGGTACACTAGGTAAAACAATGTGAGGCAAAGTTTCTCACATAAATCTCTTCAATACTTCTAGCAAACACTGTCTTCTGTACTTTCCCAGGTGAATTTACAGAGGCTGTGAATTTTCCTTTCCCACAGTGTTCTTTATTAATCAAAATGAGCAGAGACTCTGCTACTAATGCTCTTCTGATGTTTTTAGCTCTATAGAAAAAAATAAAATCTCAATACTTTTGGGTTTGTGACTTTCCCAGATTCAAGGCACAAGTTCTTCCATGCCTAAAATTGATCACCATGGCTTATTTTTCCCCCAATGATAAAAAGTCACTGGGAAGTTTGTTATAAGTCACACAAAATTTGAGGAGCATTAGAGCTGGAACAATTTTTATGTTTGCAAAGACAGCTGAAATAGCTTTGCACAAAGTGAGGAATTAAGTGAAGATCAACAAGGCCAGCATGCGCTGGCTCTGAATGGTTCCTATTAAGTTGTCTTTGTTCTTTTAGCTTGCATGATCCTTGTAGGTGCAGAAGTATACATTTGGCCTGACGCTGTTTAAGTCATGGCTCAGAGACTGCCAGTGTACATTACCTGCGTTTTTCTGTCTGACATGTTCAATTTCTGCAAAACACATCAATGTGGTTCAATGGAAAACTCTGTGGGCTGAGATGCCCACAGAAGAATCCTCCCTGTAGAGAAAGTACTCACGCTCATATAAACCTGGCAGATCACCTCCTATGCTGTGTTTTGTGCTTTAAAGGGTATGCAGGCAGGATTCAACACAACAAGGCTCCTCATACTTGACTCTCAAAGGATAAAACTTTCTGAGAACCTCTGAGAGGGAGGTGGAAGGAAGACCCCTTTTTCTGTAGACCTAATGTGTTTTGGTGCTGCATGGCTGAAAAAATTTTTCTGATTTCTCCTTTTTTCTGCCGAATCCATATGGAACACAGCACACACAGTAGAGTATTAGGAGTTTCTGAAGCATACTTCCATAAAGACAAACTAGGATGCACAGAGAGGTATCATCAGATAGTATCTGAGAGCACTATATGTAGCACATGGCAAAAAAAAGACAGCAAGACTCACTTGACCTGCCATTTGTTGTCCACAATGGCAAGATGCACAGGAACTTCTTTGTTCTGGTAAGTGAAGTAAGGTAACTAAAACTAATGGCCCTCCACAACTTGCTCCTGCTGAAAACTGGCATAAGTCTGTACTGCCTGTAAACTTTCATATTGGCTAGTCAAGCTAGCCACCAATTCCATACAGTTTATTGAATAGTTACAAACAAAGGATCCTTCTGTAAAAAGGCTGAGAAGTTCAAGATTGCTGCTACAGTCTGATACTCAAAAAAGTACCATGAAATAAGGAAAGGGCTTTGAGTTGACATTAAAAAAAAAAAAAATAAAAAATCTATAATAGTGGCAATAAAAGATGTGCTAAAGCCTCTTTAAAACTACAAAGAAACTATAACATAATGACTGCCTGAAACAAAATAGGAGAGAAGAATTAATCCCTCAGCTAAGGTCTTATTTAGTTTGCTTTAACAAAGTCTGTAAAGCCTTTTGCTCTGCTGTTCTAATGATGTAGGCTAAGACACAGGAGATAAGAAAAGCCAAGACACTGAAAGCTGTTGTAAAACTAGGTCACTGTTAAATTAAACATTTTATGAAAAATAGAACCTACCTTGAACAAGTCTGAAAACCTCTTTGCTTTTTTTTCATGTCCTCAGCCAGAGAGAGACACTGCTGTAGTGCTTGGTTTAGTGGCGTCTGGACACACCTCCGAGCCAGTAGCTCCATCTTTTCTTGTAATTAACAACTATTGAATATTTATGAAGTAAGTGCCACGGGGTAACACTTACTCATTGGATCAACTACACTGTTGGTTGGCAAACAGAAAGGAAAACACTGGCCCTACTTCGGAGCACTGCAACCACTGACTGCAGCTGCACCAGCCTTTGCTTTTCCGAGCCTCTCAAGCACCAGGAGAGGGGAATGCTATTGGCAGAAAGTTAGCGATATCTCCTCCTCCTTTTTTTTCAGATGATCACAGGGGAACATGCTATGCTGTGACTCTCCATGTGAAGAAGCTGTTGAAATACTCTGGAGACTCCCACTGTTGAGCTGTGAGTGAGTTAGCACAAACCCTGTGAGCATGTGTAACTCTAGAGTCATAGCCATGATATGCGAGGGTTGAAAGCTGTGGATTTTGAAGCTGGTAAAATGACCTCTTTACAGCAATGAGGATAGTACAACTTTAGGAGGGTATTGCTAGGCATGGGAGAAGATTTCTACTGCTGCAGTCTTCAGTAGAAGATCAGATAACTTTATAAAAGGTCATTGGAATATACGATGAAGTCTCTATGATAGAGAAAAACAGACAAAATAATTTCAATAGTAAATGTTAGTGAAAATGAATATCTAGCTCAGGTTCTTTGAGTTCAATGATGTATCATTAGGGAGAGGTGATGTTCTATACATGGTGTAGATTATACTGGGCTGTTCTGGCTTTTAGATCTCATTATAAAACACAGCAGAGAGGGAACAGTCAAACTCTGTCCTCCTGGCCAGAAAAATGCGTGGCAGTCCCTTGCCCAGTGCATTCTTCCCCAGTGCTTACTGAGCATAACAGTGTTTCAGATGGAAGGTCTTTTTCTGCAAACATTGCTGTATGTGCGTAGTTCTACATCAGCTTGATGATGTCCCACTGATCTAAATGGAACTGTTCCTGCATCTCTAATCATATTTGTCAAACTGCTGGCTCTCCCGCTGGGAAAGAGGTTAAACTGAGAAATGATCTCTGTGATGAACAAAGTCTGACTACACTGTTTTCAGCATAAGGATCAATGCAAATACAAACCTAGCTTGGTTTTAGCTGGTTTTAATTATGTATTATTTATTTAGGTAATTAATGCATGAGATTAAAAAAATATTGCTAAGCTTTTTCTTTTTTTTTTTTTTTTTTGTTAATACTATTTATTGCTTCAAGGGACCAAAGAATAGTTGTTTCTTGAGAGAAACCACTGGGCAAAGATTAATTTAATTATACTATTAAATGTGGAAATAAGCCATGAAATAGTAGCCAAACCGAAATACCATTTAAGCTGTATTTATTTGCCTTTCCTGTTATTTGTATTTTTTGGTTACAATGTGTTCTGTTGAGCACGATTAAAATAAACACAATGGTTACTTTTGCTTTAATGTTTCTGGTCAGCTTCCTTTCTCAGCATCATATGCTCTTTTAGTATGGTAATACTCAGCCTGGAAATACTGCCAGGAAACATAATGATACTTTCTTTGAACTGCAAAATTAATACAGATGTGAAATATTTTCTATCAATCTTGTATTTTGAAAACAGCATTTCTATAGAACTTGCATTTTAGCCGGAGTTAACCTGATATATTTAAGCACTGTATAATGCATGTACACTCCTTTGAAGGAGCTGTGAGAATAGACTGTGTAGAGCAGTCATGAAACAGCTTTTTCTGAACAGATCTAAGACACTGAAATATTTAATATATGATATTACATGTAGTCATACCTCAGAATAACTCAATTCAACTACAGATTTAAAATGTTTTGCTGAGAAAAATCTCTATCAAAAAAGAAAAATAATCTCTATTTCATAGGTAGCCATTGTCTCTTTCCTCCTTTGGCCAGACAACTTTGTGTGACAAATAATGCTTGGGTTAATCTGAAGGGAATGACAAATAGTTTAAATTAAAACTTGATACACATTTAACTACTTTTTAGATTAACTTAAAAAATTAAAAAAAAGTATCCCAAAGATTATCCTGTGATGCCTCAGAGGTGCCATCTTTTTAAACAAAAAAAATCAGGGAAGATTACCAAGATCAGAATATTTTAACCTGCCACAAAAGTTTTTAAATGCCCACAGCTGAAATCTGAACCAAATAATTTGAATCAACACTGTGAGGTGAAGTCTAGTAAGGGTCAACAAGCTTTTATGGAGCACAACTGCAGAATTTTGCCACTAAGATGCAATTTTGACTGTGACAGGGAAATAAATGTATAGTCTGTGATGATGAAGGACCTTTTAGAAGGAGACTGTCCAAACTGTACAGGCTGGAACCTGGCTTTTGCAAGACTAAAGAAGGAGTAGTCAATAATGGTAAAGATGGTGTTATTGATCCAGTAGAAATGGAAGTGATGCAGAGTTGCGTCAGATATATTTTTTTCCTTCTGAATTCAACATTTGAATTACTGCAGCAGTTTAGTGTACCAGACATTACCAGAAAGTGTGCTGGGCAGACTACAGCTATAAAATATACACTTGATAGCTTTTGCTGTCAATCAGCAGGCTTATGAAATATGAACCTAGTTTTGATAAGATGTTAGGACATTTGGAACATGTGCCCCTTTAGGACAGGCTACAGAGGTTGGTAAAGTATCCCTTCCTCTGTGCAGCTGGCAGCCTTATCGTGCAGAGTTTCAACTGCAATAACAAGTCCAGTGTGTGGAAATGCACAAACTTTGGCACAGTGATAGGCACGGGTGCCTGCTGTCAGTGGCCTGCCCCACTGCTTTCCAGCACAGGCTTTTCAGACCGGATGGTCAGTTTTGGAAAAGGTGAGCTTAACTTGCCTTCTGGAGGAAAAGGAATAAAAATTTAATCCAAGAGAAAAATCAGTGGATAATATTCGTAAGAAGTATGCAAGCTACTTTGCACACCTAATTTTGTGGATGTTTGTCCTAGCCAACAGCAGTGGCTTTTGCCAACGGGATGGACAGGTGTGTGTAACAGAGCTCGGTCTCCAAGCCATTTCCTTGGACCTGTGGTGCCTGTTAAGACCGACGGTGCTGTGCAGAGCCCCGAACATCTTGTGAGCCCAGGCAACAGCAAGGAAAACCCGGCTGTTGGAGGTGTCACCCTGCGATAAGGCTTTCTTGGTTTCAGATGGCAGAATTTTGCCGAACACTTTAACCGTGCTACACAGCACATAAACACGAGCCCAAGACAGACGCAAAGCCGTGCCCGTGGTGCTGCGCCCCGTGCCCCAGCAGCAGCCGGGCTGCCGGGACGCGGCGGCTGAAGGTTCCCATTGCCCCCGGCAAAGGTTGGCCGGCTCGGCGCCGGAGGGGCAGCGGCGCCGGGGCCGGGCTGGGCGGCGCGGCCGGAGCCGTCCCGGTGACACCCCCGCCCTCCCGGCGTGGGCTCGGTGAGGGTCGGGCGGTGCCGGTGCGGGGTCGGGCGGGGCGGTGCGGGTGTCGTGCCTCCGTGGCGCTGTGTTGGCAGCGGCGGCGTCCTGTCCGCCGTCCCCGCCGCAGCCTGAGGGGCGCTGAGGAGAACGGGAGGTTTTTGGAAGAGGCGCGCAGAGGAGCGCGGGCCCCGCCCGCAGGCTCAGGCCATGCTGCGGGTGCTTCCCCATCCCTGAGGAGGGAGAGGCGAAGGGGCGGCCGGGGACGGCGGCGGCGCGGTTGCTAAGGTAATGGGAGTGGGCTGCTCTCCTTGCNCTGCTTATCTGCATTTGTGTGGCGGGCGGCGTCCTGGTCCAGCCGCGGAGCCCCCAGCCCCGGTGGGAGCAGCTGCCGGGCGGCCCCGGGGCCGCAGCTCGCTCCCGGTCGGGAGTACAGGACAGGTGCAAGGCGGGGTGTGTGTGTGTGTGTCTGTGTGTGTTTTCGGGGGGAGGCCTCGGAAGAGGACGGGAGAGAGCAAGCGCTGGGGTACAGCTTGAAGGGGGAGTTTGTGCCCTGTGGGAAAACTTGGAAACTGTTTCGCCTCGGTAGCGTGTGGCAATAATACACTTCCATCCGCCGACAAAGTGCGGTTGCATGAAGACACGTCGGTTTGTGAGTGTAAAGCTACCAGGCATTCTCCTTCCAGAGCCTTCATCTCCTGTGGCACTGAAAGATCTTCTTAGTCACTAGCTGTGATGGCATAAACAGAAGAGTAGATTGCGGTGCCAGTAAGAAGCTTCAAGTGTTTTTGTTTGGTTTTGGGGGTTTGTTTGTTTGTGGTTTGTTTGTTTGTGGGTTGTTTTTTTTTGGTTTTTTTTTTTTTTTTCATGAGAAAGATGTACATTTTTGTGTGGATAACGGCACGCTGCCGCTAACACGCTGCAGACACAATAGCAGACAGGGCTGCCGCTCCTGGGAGCCCACTGCGCCTGTGGCTCGGAGCTCGGCGTCCCGTGGGCATCGGCGCTGCCCTCGCTGCCGGACGGAGCCCTCGTTGGGACGGCCTCGGTAAGTCGGGGCTTCCTTCATGCTGACCTGCAAAGCACTTGCCAGAACGGCATCCCAATTGTAGCCTGTGTGCTACAGAGCAGCATGACGCTTCCTAATGCGTTCCTGAAATTAAAGATACGCATAACTGCTCATGATTGGTTTTTGTTTGCTGACTGCCAGTGTGTAGGGATTGGAAATCAGAAGAATCTATCTTTTGATAAATAAAGTCATACTGTAAAATTAACCTTTGTGTTGGCGTGTTACGATAGATACTGGTGGTTTCCCACCCCAGAGAAAGCTATGTTTCATTTGTGTTTGTGAGCTGTGAGTATGAAAAGCACTTTGTAAAGGTACAGTGATTTTTGTAATTGCTTGCTGAAGAACACAGTGAAAGAGGTTAACTGTAGTTTAAAGCTTTGGGGATTTAAGACATTTGATATTGTCCTAAATATCCTCCAAGTGGAAGATTGTGTATATTTGATATAACCAGTTTCTTTCTCTACTTTTTTGAATGCAAGATTTATACTAATCTTGCAGATTGGAAGAACTAGAAATGGTTTACTGTGTGATTATGATCCATAATACTTTCTCACCAGCTGATTTGGAACACTTTCACTTTACTTCCTTGTAAATCTGCTTTAAAAAGAGGTCAAATGTTGAAGAGCAGTTACTGACTTGGGGGCATATGGTTACAAGCACAGAATAATAGTGTTCATTGCTTGAATGTGTGTATGAAATGCTGAAGAAGCTGTTTAGACTCAGCAAATGTTGACTTTATTTTTACATGAGCAGTTTCTTTTTGTAATGACTTGGGTAATAGAACGATTGATGACAAACATTCCAATTTCCTTTCTAACTAGCTGCAAGTGTGGCAGAGTTTAGGTAGCCCTTCCTTTTCCCATTCTGAACTGTATTAGGAGGAGAAATAGTTATTTGTTACACGTCTAATACTGAGGTTTATAGTAACAGATGTTTGACGATTGGTGTTCACCTACCTGACTGATTTTTCTGGCTTTTTTTTTTTACTACCCTTCCCTTCTAAGAAAAGGCACAATAAGAAGCTGCATGTAGTCATTGTCAACACTGTTTGCCTTAGTTTTTCTCTGTCAGTTCTCATGATGCAGGCAGTGCAGATATCTGTTTTAATCAATGATACTTGAGGATAAGAGGAAAAGATATGTCCTCTTGAAGCAGCTGTTATCTCCTTGCTAACCACTACAAGGTGTTTTCAGTGTCTAGCCTGTAATTCTGGCGGAGGATGCTGGTAAAGGCAGAGGTGAGCAGAGCACTTCTCATTCATGGGAGTAGCTCTACTTTTGTTAATGTTTCTGAGGCAGCTGGAGAAAAGCTGGATGCATGGACTGGAAATGCTAGGCTCTGTCATCGTCCCTTTCAGCATCCAAGAAGGGGAGAAAAGGAGAGGGTAGTCCTGTCCCAGCAAACTGCAGCAAAGTAACAGATGGCAAGGAAAGAGAAGAAGTTGGTATACGTGGAGTAGAAGGAAGAGAAAATAGCTGGAGTGTGCCATTTTAATTTGTACGTTAGGATGCTATTAGTTAGTCTGTGGTGGAACTTCAGAATCTTGCAGTGCCATGGCTCAGGCTTCCTAACAGGAATGCAAGGATGTTATGGGGTGATTACTTTTTTTCTCTCCTTGATAATGATAGGAGTCCTCAGCTTTTCAAGAACAAGGGATAACTAACCTGGAGGCTTTGGCCTCCAGGTATACCCTTGATATCTAAATCAAATGCTACTGTTGTAAAGTGGCAGCAGAACAAGGGCAAGCTGCTCTTCTGTTTCCCAATGTTACAAGAGAACAGTTTTACCCTTACAATGGGTTATTATATTGTCTGTGTTCATCACGTGGAGCTTCAGTTATATTTCTCCAAGCAAAACACCTAGGGTTTCTAGAGGGGAGATTGTAGAAACAAACAGGTCCAATTCACCGAGCAGCTCTGGACTGTTTCAGGGGACAAATATTGCATCTAGTCATTGGAACTGAAATGCTCCTGTTTCCTCACAGGACTCTTTTTAAGTTCTTCATGACTTCATATCTGTGTCAATTCATACCACAATATTAAAATTACAAAGAAAACTTGGGTACAGTAAGAAAATTATGTTGATGATTTGGGTGTTTCTTCATGTCATTCATTGTACTGCTGTTACCAATATGGTGTAAAATGGTGCTCTGCCTTGTGAAGCATGAAAAAAAATGTAAACGACAGATCATGGCCCAGTGTTATTACTGAAGGTGTAGTAGTACTTTTAAACCTAAACACCTGCAGCTCTTTGTCTGCATATGAGAGACAAGCTGACCAGAGCTGTGCTGGCCAAGCACAATTCAGAAACACTTGGGTGCCTGTAGGTGGTGTTGGATAGCATCTTGGGATTATTTAAGCATTTGGTCATGCACTTGGTTCCCATGGAGTTACACATCTGATTTCCTCAGTCTACAAAATTTCCTCTTTGCATCTTTGAGCACTTATGTATAGTTTAACATCTGTCTTCATAGTCTGAACTGAGTGATTATGTTCCTACATCTCTCATTTTTTTGTCTGCAGTTTCTGCTTCCATTCTTCATCTGTTAGCTTTCTGTGTAGTGACTGCAAGAGCAATGCTCATGTTGTGATGGTGGTGGATTATGGGAGTTCAGAGGTGGCTACACTGCTTTGAAAAATTTGGCATACCTTTATACCTATGGAAAGGTAGTAATAGACATATCATGCATAGTTCTAAACTGTTGGATCACAATTTTCCTGTAATGATATAGTGGCTTGTAAATGTTATAAAGGATTATATTAATGTTATTAATCTATAGAGTTTTCTTAATCTATATAAATGTTGCCATGAAAAGACATTTCCATGATTTCAGTTACTGTTTCCAGATGGAAAAATAGCATATTGTGGTGGATGAAGAATGAGCTAATTTCTGTTATGTTCTATCTATGAAGAGAGGAGCAAGAAAGAGGAGCTAATTTGTGTTTTCCTTGTTGGTTGTCAAGCTCTAGAAAGATTGTGGAGTCAAGAGAGATTGCTGCTACCCACTTGTGTTGCATCAGATCTCATACTATTTTTTAACATCTCTGTAGCTGGTGGCAAGCAATGTGGAGGGAAGGAGAGAGAGGCAGATTAAAATTTCAGTGAACAATAAGGTTCTGACTCTTCAGTGTCCTGGGAGCTCTGCATTGTCATGCTGGAAACAGCTATTTCTTCCTAAACTTAGCAGCAGCAGAGTAAGACACAGGTAATGCCCTTTGTCTGTGTGGGGTTGGTGGGCACCATGAGGCAGTGAAGAGGAATTAATTCCGTATTTATGTAGGGATCTTCAATTCCACAGTAAAAAAAGCATAATCCCAGTTGAAAGGGACAATATTTCATCTTTTTCACAGTGCTTATAGAATGTGGTACCAGTGATGAAGGGTTCACAAGGTAGTTAAAAGCTCCTCAGAATGATTACTACAGACCTAATATGCTATTGGTACTTGTGTTGAGCAAAGGATAACTAGTGGCTTGAAAGTCAGGGTTTATATGTCTAATTTGTTATGTCTCATTTGTTACATGAATGTGGGAAGTTGATTTCATTGTGATTTAGTGTATCATTTTGTAAAAGAAAATAGTATTTGCCTCTGTCACAGATAAGACAATAGTTTCAGATTATGGGTTCACTGGTGTAACAGAAAACTGGTGTAGACGTGTAAGTTTGATTAAAGGAACTATATAGGAGTATTATAGTATAACAGCAGCAGTAGTAAAGTATATTAGTATTTATAATGCATGTAGCTTATATTGGTATTTGTAGTAGTCCAGCTCTGACATTGTGAAGTTCAGGCTAGATGAACCACAGCAGTGGGATTTGTAGACTTTGCTGAACTGTGTGGGAGTGCTAGCTAATTTAGGAGTGGCTTAGATCTTTTTTACATTGCAATTACTAAAGTGATTTGAGTGTAATTTGCATCTGAAAAGGCTGTGTGCTGTTGTGATAAACAGGAGGGCAGTGAAATCATATACTGCATCATGGCCTTGAAGTAGCTGGACTACAACCAGTTGTGTTCATTTGCACTAGGGGTATTGCATGGTGCCACATCTTCAAGGGCACATGTTCTTTTGGGTAGCAGACTTCACATTTTATTTGATTGCAGTGTACTTGCAATTTTCCCTCCTCTTGAGAATGAACAACCAGCAAGAATTCTCAGCACTTTGGGATGTTTTAAATGAGTTTGATCAGCAACTGCACAATGCAGGGGTGGATTAGTTCTATCAACTCGCATAAGATTGCTTGAAGGGAGCTTCATTTTAGCAATCTCTATTTGGAACAGGGAGTTTAAGTGAAGGAAATCCAAATTTGGAATCTAACAGTCACTGAGGCCTATTTGGTTTGTTTAGTTTGTTTTGGTTTGTTTTGGTTTTGTTTTGGTTTTTTGTTTGTTTGTTTTTTTGTTTTGTTTTTTTGGGTTTTTTTGCTTTTGTTGTTTGGTTTTTTTTTTAATTGTGACATTTTCTTGACAGTCTGTGTTACAGCATCAATTGTTTTGTGCTTCTCATCCAGTTTTATCCTTGAATCAATTTTCTTCAGTTGTTTTCAAATTACTAGATAGAGTGTAAATAGAAGAAGCCACCCATCCCCCAGAAGCTGCTTACCGTAGTTGCAATTAGTATTTTCTATGGTACATAAAGTGCAAGGCATTTGCAGAGATGGTTTCTTTGATAGACCAACTTCATAGAACAGTATGCCCTTAGCACACCTTCCAATGGAAGATGATTTTTCAAAATACACTGTGTATCAGAGAACGAGTTAGAAGTGCACCCCGAAGCTCTCTATTACCAGTGCAGTTACCCATTTTCCACAGGGAATGATTCTGGCCAATAAGCTGGCATTGTTGCAAAAAACCCAAAATGCAGCTCTCTCTTTTGTAACTACTCTTTGCAGGCTGATGGTACATTGTAAATGCTGCTGTAGTTTCGGATTACCAAAACACATGAAGTTCAAAGCTGGGATATCTCTTTGCATTTCTGAATTTCTATAGCACTGGCACTTGTTTTAGTTAAATATTCAGCATATATTTGTTATTGCATTCTTTGTGGCCACACTTGGTAACAGCATGTTAGCTCAGAGCCTTTCCAAGAGCCCTTGCACTCACAGCAGTATTATTTTATTGGAAAGGAGATTGATTACAGGTGAATACTGCAATTTTTTCTGAATTCTTTGGAAGAGAGCTGGATGTATTGGAGTCAGTTTCTTCCTGAGTGTAACATCATTCTGGTCCATTAAAATTAAATTTGGTATGCAAGTGCCCATTTTAGCAATTGATTTCATAAAGGGAAAAAATTGCCTAGTTAATTAGCCATTCATACATCAATATTCACTACCATCCATCCCCATACCATTTTTTCTTCCGGTCACCTTGCTTTCCTTATTTATCTGTCAGATACTATGTTGAGAACTCTGAAAGTGGGAAAGTTCTTCCTTTTAAGTCAGCAATGCTTCCAGCACACCTTGGGGTAGACAGACTAGAAAACAGATAGTGCATGTTTCTCTATTGAATCAAAAAAGGGAGAATGCCTCTAATTTGGCTTCAGGGTAGTCAGAATTTAGTGTCAGATGCAAAGAAAGTTACTTTATATTAGCTTCCACCTCTAGGCTTCTTGGATGTAGCATCCAGTTGCAGACAGTATTTTCAACATTTTAAAATAGCTACAAGTATCTGCAGATTTACAAATATGTAAAATCAAAATGGAGTGTGGCACAATGATGATAGGAGAGGAGAGTAATCTACTGCTGTGGTTTAATAAGAAGCAGTCTGATAATCTGCCAGGTGACTGAGACAGATCACCAGTGGCTAACACAAGTGGAACAACTGGAACTGCCCATCCTTAGTGTCATCTGTTAGTTACATGACAGGGTGAGCACTACCACAGGTGTCTCAGATGGAGAGAAAATTGCCCAAGACCATGGAGACCACCCTTTATGGAGGTGATATGAGACCTTGGTGATCCCTGGTTAGCAATATTCTGCTTAAACCACCACACCATGAATATTTATTTTTTTTTAATGGACATACATAATTTGGAACAGGAAGTGATTGGAGAGTAGTGTCTACAGAAGCCTACAGAATGCTCTCATTGGATTACACAGGGGGCTGAGTTTAAACCTGTAGACTGTTTCTGTCTGCAGGAAGCCAAATAGGTTGAATTGACTCATGTCTAAGAGCTAGCTTGGCATAAAAGATGGCCTTGTCTATACTTCATATCCTTGGCCATAGGGGTCCCAGATCTTTGGACCCCAGACGATGTTCTCTGTGGCCTGAAGATACAGTGGTCACTGTGTATGTTTTTTGTGGGTTTTTTTTGTTTCTTTGTTTTTGTTTGTTGGTTTGTTTTGGTTTTTGTGTGTTTGGGGTTTTGTTTGTTTGGTTGGTTGGTTTTTTGTTTGTTTGGTTTGGGTTTTTTTGTTGTTTTTGTTTTTGTTTTGTTTTGTTTTTCCAAGCACAGTGTTTAGAAAAACTGTGAGATTGTCCTGCAGCCAGTCAGAAGGATGAAGTTATCCTTAGGAGGACCTGGGACAAGTTGGGAAGCTGTATGGTGTTGCAGAACCTATTGAGAGACTGATACAGGAATGGATAAGAAGTAGGACGCCAAACCCTATGTAAGATCATCCATGCTGACTCTTTGGGGCAAGTGCTGACGGCAGAGAACATCCCAGAAGAGAATCTGGGAGCCAACTAGCAATTAAGTACTGTGGGTGATCAGGAGCCCAGAGCTTGCTCCCAGCCCCATGTGGAAATGTAGATGTATCTGTAGGATGTTTTGAGACAAGTTTTCCACAGGAGAAACAGTTATGGAAGGGGACTGCACCTTTAGAAAATATTTGTATGAGTAGTAAGAACTGGAAATCCCAGCCTTCATCAGGATCCTAGTTTCCCTAAACAAGAAAAAGGAAGTGTCCTGGAATTAGGTCCTTTCATCATGCTCTGTCAGAGTGAGGCAAGAGTCTTTGCTTGTTCCTTGACCTAGATATATACTCACCTTTCATTCTGAGAGCTATGGAATGAGAGTGTTGAGCTCTAGTGCATTGGCACAGAGCTTCTTCTTAGCTAGTACCTCAGAAAGAGGAGGAATGGTGTCCATTAGAGTCCTTGAATTCTCCCAGTGTCAACAAAACTGCTTTCCCACAAACAAATATGAATTTGTTTGGCAAAAATTTGAACACAGTGCAATTGCTGGAGGTGTTTATACTTACTTCCTTAAAAAAGGCAGCAGATAGTTGATAATGCTGAAATGCCCAGCACTGACAAAGAGGGACAGAATGTCTAGGATGGTCTTCTCCTCGGAAACTATTTTCAGAGTAACTTCCAATACAATTGGATGTCCAAAATAATCATTGGAAGGATTTTTAGATATTTTGGGAGCTGTACTTCACCGATGAAAAGTGGACTTCCTTTGCTGCCCCTCTATGCAGGGGAACAATTCTGTGGTATCCAGAGTGGTGCCAGACCCTTCAGTCTGTCACTGCTGCCTGTGGTGTGGCTCCATCCATGGGAATGCTCTGCCTCTGTTTCATTAAGCCTTATGTCCTCCTCATCTGGTTCAGGGGAGGAACATGCAGAGTCTCAACTTGCTGGGCACAGCGGTCAATGCTGCCACGTGTAACACCAGCCTTTCCCCTACTCACCAGAAAAGGGAATTGGTGGAGATGTTGGAGTTTGGATCACTGCTCCAGTCTTCCTGGATTTTTCTCCATTCTGATGGGTGTTGCATCAGTTCCTACTTGTAAAGTTATTGTGCTACCATGCAGGTTTACCTCTGAAGGAGGAGTAGAGGTGAACTGAGCTATACCAGTCAAAAGCAGAGTATATCCCAGGCAGGGTCTGGGGATCCTCTGGTGGATGCATTTGCCTTTGTCAACAGCATCACTTCTGTGGTATACTGGATGTAGTCCCCTAGCACACACACCTTGCTTGGCGTGCCCATGTCCTGGTTTAATGAATAATAATTAAAAAGAACATGAAGATAAGTGTTTTTGCAGTGCAGTGTTAGAGAGATTTATGTAATGGATGCAAAATATCAACATAATACTAATGGGTTCTAATTGAATTCAGAGGAAGTGATTTTTTTTTTTCATGTTATCATAATAACATGATCTATTTGATCTAAATATTCTAGCAGACCAGGTAGGTATTTTTCCTCTTAGGTAATTATGAGTTCAGCAAGGCATGTAGTTATATGGTTTCTCAGGTGTGTAAAAATTCATGTAGTCTAGTGGTATTTCAGCAATTAGAAAAAAATTAACTAGCTATTAATGACAGGAAATTATATTTTACTCTGTGATTGTGTGCTAAAGCTCTAAATCTCTCCTGAGTTGACGTTAACAGTACAAGTCATTTATAAGCAGCCCTTGAAATATATTAATTACATAGCATAAATGTAATTTCCATTTATTGTCACCCAAAATTAAACGTCAGTTGAGCAGTGATGGTGGATATCTGCATTGGAATTCATTTAGTATATTCTATTTTCTGGGATGTAGTTTTTCCATATTATGGCAAACGATCTCATTTTATCTCAGATGTGCAAGAAATGTTTTATACCACAAATTTTGCTTATTGAGTTGACAACTTATAAAATACAGAACAAGGGTTGAAATATGACCTTGTATTGAGTTGTTAAATCCAGGTGGTATTTTCAAGATATAGTTTGTCTTATAGAATTTCTTCTGACTTTGTATTTCTTCTTTATTTCTCTATTATGTATAAAACCCAGAGTCTATAAGGACTCCTAGATGGGCTAATTTCTGAGAAACACATGGGGTAGTATGTCTGTAAGAGATTTCTTACAGTAGTTTTGTTTACTACAGTCTTCTAGCAGTCAAGGTGTTCGAGGACTCTAAAGGAAATATCTTAATTTACTGCTCCACTGTTTTAATTGAATTTATGCATACAGAGAGATTAAATGTTGACCGTATTTATGGATTAAAATGTCTTTATAATTTTATAATTATACTTCTTTATCAGAAAATCTAAAGAGGTGAACTGAGAAAAAAACTTTTCTTGCTTTTCAGAACATATTTTCAATTGGTTATTCTGGCTTAAAGTTCACTGATCCTTTTGTGACATATGGGAGCCATATATCTTTGTGGCTTCTGGGTTTTGGGAGGGCATGAGGAGCCTGATCAGATAAGAGACAGAGAGAGAACCCTTGCCATGATTTGGTACATTTTGTCAGTGGCTGCCTATCTATTCCAGTGTGCTTATGTTTCTTGGGGTAAAAGCAGAAGTGTTCTACAATAAAGAATAAAATATAAAGAGGAAAAAAAAAAGAGAGGCAAATGTACCCTCTCTTTTTATCATATTTTTGGGAGTATTTTTTAAAGGCTTCATAGGCCATCTTATCCATAAACAAGAACTTGAAGACTGATGATTTTTTTTCTTTTGTGTGGCAGAGTGAGGAAATGATTAGCACAAATGGTTTTCAATTTTTTCATTTTTTTCATTTTTCAATCACTTTTGCTGTTGAGAAGTCTGGATCACTCCAAGTGGCTATTGTCAGAAGAACAGCTGCGGGAAAATAACATCTTTGAATGTGAAAGTTGGAATTTAGAGAACATTAATTTTTTGAAGATATGCATTTGAATTTAGATTGCTGGTGTGTGGATGCAGGCTGGTATGAGTTAGCCCTTGATAATACAGCAAACTGCCTGTAGGAGGGAAGGGCTGACAGTACTCTTCAGGTAGTAATCGGTGAGGCTCTTAGCTGTGGGCTATGTGTGACTACTTCTAATTTTTTAAAAAGCCTAAATGTTTGTTTTCACTCTCCTCAGTGTAGCTGAAATTTCTTCAGAAGATCAGGCTGCATTCACTTCTGGCTGATGCATCTCACAGATGTGCTTAAAGAAAGGTTCAGATGGCAAACTGTTTTCAGTCTGTGTAGTGTTGCAGGGTTGACTTTCTGTTTGCATTTGAGTGGACTGGGTTGACAGTGAGGAACAAATTGTGTAGAAAGAATAGATTTCAGTGGGATCCCTTGAAAAATTAGTCTGATTCCTTCACCCCAGGCTATAGGGTTTTGTTGGTTTGTTTTTTAACAGAGAACTGTGCAAGTCAGATATTGACATCCACATACAAATATATTAATTAAAGGGTTGCAAATGTGGCATATTAACATAGTGTAAGGGTAAAAAACCTTGTACTTTGAATGTAAGCAGTCTCATTTGTGTCTGCATTAAATAGGCTGCATCACTGGAGCCCTAACTCTGGGCTCGCTCTCCTTCTTCCTGGTGGTCTTTTCCCTGGCAGAGATGGAGAGGTGCTCCCTTGAAGCTATTGCAATATTGCTCCTTGGTCAGAAGCATTATTGCCATGTAGCAAGCCATTTGTACTGTTCATTGGTTGCGAAGTCAGTACCAAAATCCTCAGGCTAGTGAGAATACACCATCTGAGAATTGGCTTGAGACCAGTCTTCAGCATGGCAGGAATACAGGAAAGCAAGCCAGGAAGCTCTGGGAAAGCATTGACTGTAACTTTCATACAGGTGGTGGAAGAACTGATGAGGAAAGCTGTGCTGTTGGACTTTATACTAGCTAACAAGGAAGGTCTGGTAGGATACGGGAAGATTTTGGGCAACCTTGGCTGCAAGATTGCACAGTTTAGTATCCTGTTAGGAGGAAGCAAGGCAATGAGTAAGATCATGACTCTGAACTTCAGGAGAGCTAATTTTGGCCTCTTCAAGGTCTTTTTTGGAAGAATCCCATTGGAACACATCAGTGGGAAGAGAGGTCCAAGAGAGACCATCAGTATTCGAGGATCACTTCCTCCCCACTCAAGACAGGTGTATCCCCAACACCAGGGAGAAGATGTGGAGGAAAGAAGACTTTCCCTTGATTTAGTAGGATTGGGTTAGAGACCATTTAGTCCATCTCTACGTCCTCAAGTCCATGGGCTCTGATGGGATGCAGACATGACTGTAGTGGACATCATTGCTAGACCACTCTCAGTCATCTTTGAAATGTCATGACAGGAGGGGTGTCTGAGGACTGGGAGAAAACAAATGTCACCCCTGCCTTCAAAAAGGGCAAGAAGGAGGACCCTGGGAACTATAGGCCAATCAGCTTCTCCTCAGTTCCCAGAAAAGTAATAAAATGGCTCATGTTGAAGGCCATCTCTAAGCATATGCAAGGCAAAAAGGTGATCTGGAGTGGTCAGGATGAATTGATCGAACAGAAATCATGCTTAACCAACCTGACTGCCTTCTCCAATGGGACAACTGTCTGGAGAGGTGAGGGGAGAGGAGTGGTTGTGGTTTATCTGGACTTCAGCAAGGCTTTTGGCACCATCTCCCATGATATCCTCATAGACAAGCTCAAGAAGTGTGAACTGGATGTGTAGACAGTGACGTGGTTTAATAACTGGCTGAATGGCAGGTCTCAGGGAATTGTAATCAGTGACAAGCCTGTCACTAATGGTGTCCCCCAAGGATCAATACTAGGCCCAGTATTGTTTAACTTATTCATCAATGACTTGGAGAAGGGACAGAGTGCCTCCAGCAAGTTCACTGATGACATGAAGCTGGGGGGAGTGGACCCAGAATGCTGTGCACCTCTTCAGAAAGATCTTGACTTGTTGGAGGTTGGAGGGATGGTGAGAGTGGCAAGTATGGTGTCCTGCACCTGGGAAAGAATAACCCCATGCACCAGTACAGACTGGGGTCTGACTTGCTGTAAAGAAGCTCTACAGAAAAGGACCTGGGGGTCCTGGTGGACAACAAGCCGTTCATGAGCCAGCAGTGTGCCCTTGCAAACAAGAAAGCCAATGGTATCCTGGGGTGCAGTAGGAAGAGCATTGTCAGCAGGCAGAGGGAGGTGATCCTGCCCCTCTACTCAGCCCTGCTGAGGCTGCATCTGGAGTCCTATGTCCATTTGTGGACTCCTCAGTACAAGAGACATGGAGCTTCTGAAGTGAGTCCAAAGAAAGTCCACAAAGACTATGAGGGGACTGGAGCATCAGTTTTATGAGGAAAGGCTGAAGGAACTGGGCCTGTTCAGCCTTGAGAAGAGATGACTGAGTGGAGGAGGCCTCATCAATGTCTAAGTATCTGAAGGGGGAATGTCAGGAGGATGGAGACAGGCTCTTGTCAGTGGTGCCAAGCAATAGGACAAAGAGGCACAGGGCAGAAACTGAACCACAGGAATTTCCATATGAATATGAGAAAGAACTCCTTTACTGTGCAAGTGACTGTGCTCTGAACAGTTGCCCAGAGAGACTGTGGAGTCTCCATCTCTGGAGATACTCAGAAGCCATCTGTACACAGCTCTGACTAACATGCTCTAGGGAACCCTGCTTTAGCAGGGACGTTGGACTAGATGACCTCCAATGCGCTCTTGCAACACCAACCATTCCGTGGTTCTGTGAAAAAGTCCTCTGTCATTGGGTGCTGAGCTCCACTCAACTCCCACATGTTAAAAAGCAAAGGTGTAACAGAATCCATGGGGCCCAGCATTTCTCTGCTTTGCCCTTGAAGAGCCAAGAATATGTCCATGTCATATCACTGTTTTCTTTTATCTGTAGTCTTTCCCCCCCACCCCTGTAGAATACCATCTGAGAAAGGATTATGTGGGGGGGTTTTTGTTTGCATTTTTTTGTTTGTATGTTTGTTTGTTGGATTGTTTGTTGGTTTCTTTTTTTTAGTTTTGTTTGTTTGTTTTTTGTTTTTTTAACAGTCTAAAAGAAAGAGAATATACTTGGACAATGGTCAGAGCCCTCACAATTCCTCAAGGGCCTTGCCTTGGTCTGCTGAGGTGCTTCCCATTAGCAGTAATGCCTGGGTATGTGGAGAGGTTGCCTACAGTTGTCTCTGCTCCAGGGTGCACCTCAGTCCTACCTGATCTCCAGTCTTGTTCTCTGAGATATCTATCTTGCTGTCACTCCTGCGAAGATGGCCCTGCTCCTGCTGCTCCTGACTGAAATCCAGTACGGCATGCTAGGCGCTAGTGGGACTCACTTTTGCAAATTTCTGTCTTCCAAAAGCAGTCTGGTCCGTTTGTACTGATTACCTTATGTAGACCTTCAAAGGCAGTTGGTGGCTCCCTCGATGTCACCATGAACAGCATGCCAGCTACTACTGTAGTTGTACATGTTATGTACAAGATGTGACTTGTTGCACTGGAGTAGATGAAAAGCTTCAAGAAGTGCTGTGGGGGAGAAATCCTGAAGTATCAGAAAAGATCAAGTGAGCTGACAGTATAACAAGGGAACAGAATTTGTAAATGTGGACGTTCAAGGTGAATAATGCAGTGAGTGTAGTGCAACTAAGTAATGATGCAGAGGGCTTTTCAATTAGAAATTTTAATTTTGTTCTCCAAAGAGCTCTGTTCAATTGAAAGCTAATTGTAATTGTTTTCTTTTAAAGTATGCATATAAAATCCTGCATATAAAATCTCATGTATAATGTAAGCAGTGAATGTGGTCTTTATAATACTGCAGGTGAAGCTGGAACTTGAGTTACTTGACATACACTTTCAGCTTTGTTTTATAATTGCCTCCAGAAAGTTACAGAAAATCTCTACTTAGTTTCTGCTCCATTCATTTGAGTGATGATAACCTAGTCTAATTCTTCAATGCCTTGAAATCATGAATGAGCAGTGTTGTGACAATGCACATTACTGTAAATAATTCAAAGTGCTATAATTTGAAAATGCGTTCATCTTCACCATGTGTGCTATTTAATTGGTTTTCCATCTAATAATTTTGCTTAGAGAACTTACCACATTTCCTTTTTGGCTCATGACCTGGCACAGCAGTGTAGGGTTTGGGCTTCTAGGAAACCATGAGGTTTAATAGGAGTTAAAATAAATTTATGTCCTTTATATATAAAATAGCTTCTAAATTAGTCTGAACATACCTTTAAAAGGTGATCGAAATTTCAAAATTGGTATGTGCATATACAAAATCATTTGTGCCCACTGTATGTGTGTGTATGTGTGTGTGCATACTTTATAAAAGAAATAAATGAAGGAATCTGGATTGGTGTAGATTATTTAACCTCAGTCTCTTTTTTGTTTGGCTTAAAGAGGTGTCTCGGCTGCTTCTGAGATAGAGGATGCCATGTTACAACTGTAGCCTTTTCGTGGCTGAGATAGGACAGAGCTGGAATACGCCCTGAGCTTTTCTGAATCTGGCACTTGACTTGTCCTTGGGAGCTGATAACTGGCAGCTAGAATGGCTCAGGGCTGTATTATACATCTAATTATATGCTATATATGTATACTATATGCTGGGGCACTTTGTCTCCTCTGGCAATGTGAAAGTGGACAGAGGAAGGAATAGGAAAGTATCTTCTTCCTTAAATGATGGAGACAGTTTAATAGTGTACTGTGTTTTAGAAATGAATGCATTGATTATGCTTGTGTGAACGTAGGCGTGCTTTTTTGTCTCAGTTTTTAATAAAATATATTGAGATGGGACATTTCAGTACATTCAATGTTAAAGAAATTGAACTTGTTAGATAGTTTTAGTGCCAATGTCTGTACGAGACAATGTTACTTCTTAGGTTAGGCAAGGTCACCACACAGCTCCACAGCAGCCTTTAATTTAAGATGTAACCTGTCAAATGTGCTGGTGGAAGAAAAATTTAAAATATAACATTTGACTTAGAATTTGAAATGCCTTCCCGGCACCAGGCCCCTTTTTTCATTTTAAAAAAAAACTAGTGCTGTTGCCTCGAACCTGGTCTGACCTGGAGGAGATGAGGCAGCAGTTCTGTGCTTCTAGAAGATAAGGAGTATTACGTGCAGTTGTCTGCCAGTCCTGCTGCCTCTTCCCAGCTGTGTCATGAGAAGAGGTGAGGGAAGCTGCTTACTCTGAGCAAGCAGGTATGCCTCCCTGGCTCCTGACTGCTGCTCTGGGGTTCTGCAGTGTGCCTGACAGTCTGCTGCACCTGCCACCTACAGTGGGGTGCACTCTGCCTCACAGCAAGCCCTTTATCCTTCTTGGCTTTTTGTTTGCAGGTACCTCAGAGCTTCTAGAAAAGTCAAAGCTGCTTGTGTTATACAGCAAGGAAAGAAGTGTGTGAAGTATTAATTGGACTTTTATTGAATGAGGGCTTATGATAAAAGATCAGAATGGGGGGAGAAGTGTGTGTGATGACCCAAACCACAGCCGTATGTGACTTGGTGGTCTTTGTTCTTGGGTCATTATCCTGTAGATAAGTCAGTTCTGACACAGTGTGATAAATTCCTGCACGAGGTGAAGCCTGGAGTGTGATTCCCTCTGTAACATCCCTGTCTTTCTGCCTTGGAGGTAGTCACATGTCCTTGCCACGCCCCATGGCAGACTGAAACGATGCTGACTTTTGGTCCTGTCCTTGCAGTTTGAGCGACGAGAGGCAAAAATGGCCCAAGTGCCCAGTGATCCGAATAGCGCAGAAACTGCTGACACAGAGGAGAGTTCTCCAAATATGATAGTCTACAGAAAGGTAAGGATTTGGAACTGTCTATAAAAATCCCTTCTACATGGAGAATTTAGCATTTGAGAGCTTGGAAGTCATATTCTGCTCAGTGAAAGCCTTTAAGCTTTTTAGTATAAAACATTTGATGACACTCCAATAACTTGAAATCTGAAACTTTTTGTAAGTAGCTGTGATATTGTGACTTTAGCTAACTGTTCAAGATGACGAAGACTAGCTAAGATAATTGTACATACCTTTCAAGTTTTATCGCACAAAGCATAAAGCAGCTGCCATTTATGGCAGCAACAACCTTTTAGTACCTTTTTTTCTTTTTTCATATTTTGGTTTTTTTCATAATTAGCAGTTTGATTCTTTGCAGGATGTTGTTTTTACTTCCCATTTCCTTGGTTAAATGAAAAAAAAAATCTTCCCAAGTGCTAGCGAAAAATGAATTAGACAAAGGTACAGTAACAGCAGTGTATAATGTCAAACAGCATTCTTTCACCATGATAAAATGTCTTATTCTGAAGTACGTGGGAGGTAGTATAAAAGATGAAAGAAAGCAGTCTATGCAATGCCATTTGCTAAGACATTGTTTTATTGTGAGGCAGGTGTATCCATTATCTTTGAAACTGAGTCTTTGTATAGTTCAATGAAATAATGTAAATATATTTTATTTAGCCTGTAAAATATTTCTTACGTAGTATGCAAAAGTACTGTATAGTTCTGACAAAAAGAAAATTTCTTGTATAGCTTAAATAAGCTGCTATTCTGTTAACCTAAAAGCTACATTTCTAGCTCAGATCCAGTTTGCTTTTGTAGTAGGATCCTGGGTAAAATTACTAAAATGTGTTGGGGCTGCATGGTTTTGTTTTCTGCTTGCGTGACTGCAATCCCTATAACTCTCATATGCTGAGAAAATACTTCAGGTTTCATACAGAGCATAAGTTGTTTAAAGTGTTACTTTTTGATAACCATGATTTTGTTTTAGTTGTTGCGTATTTGGTTTGGAATCTAGAATTGTTAACATGGGAAAATTTTCTGGGTAATGTGTAGGCTTGTTTGTTTTGAATGTGTTATGAACACACTTTGGCTGCTAATTTTGAAGTAGCAGTAGTCAGTCAGATTATCTTTTTAAAACCTGTTTGCTCAGAGGTCCAACACCCCAACAGGCTGAAGTAGATATGGGATATGGTATAAGTGTCTAGTTGCATCATCGAGAATTAGGGCATTAAATCTGTCTCTGCACAGTATCCGCTTACCTGTTTCTGAAAACTTTGGGGTTTTTGTGTGCCTCACTTTCTGTTAATCTCATCGCATTTCTTCTTAAGAGCTTCTCTGTGTCTTTGCCTTTTGCTGTTTTATTTTTGTCACTGTAGAATAGCGCTTGAGAGTTCTGTGGGATCAATGGGGAATGTATTCATACCATTTGATTCGTCTCCTTACTGGTGTTCCTCAGATGTCAGTGTTAATAGCCATTCATGAAACAGTCATCTGTCAAAACACATAGTTGTCTTTTAGAATAGTGTACCTCGTGCGTTGGCAATAGAGAATACAGTATTACTGCACAACGTTAAACTAATGCATGTCTGTTTTTCTTTTTGCTGAGGCTTTTTGTTTCTTTATAAGTAGGGCTAATACCACCTATTCTTCAGAGTAAGATTCTATTGGTGATTACCTTTTAAATGTAGCTTACTTTATTTTTTGTATTAGTATTAGATATTATTTGATATTTTAATTTTTTAATTAGATATTAGATTTATTACACATTTTATGTTTCTAGTGCTGAAAAATCATATGCAAAATCTGGGATAAGACCTTTATTCATTTGATTACCTTTCTCCAAATGAGTGTTTAACTCTTCATCTCTCATTTCCTTTCAAATTGCTTAATTGGTAGCAATGAATGAGAAAAACACTGCCCTGGACTCCCTGAAATATTTAACACAATCTGCTGGAATACCATACAGTTCAGGACTGGTGTTGTGTCACAGTAGAAAAAAAGGTTTGCTTCTCACAGCAGGGATCCTGAGATGCAGTTCTTGATCCCTCTTAGGAAGAATAAATAACAGTGGGCTTCAATAATGGTACCACAGTAAATCCTGCTGTAAGTGTGAACTATTCTTTTGCTTATCATAGCTATCACATTTGTGGTTTTGAGGGAGGAAAGCCCTGCATGTATGTAGAACCCCAAATGGTTCATACTTTCTTTACTGAGAGTCACTGAGGTCTATTTGAAGTTCATGTACAAAGAGGGTGGTTGTAGCCTGGTTTTCTTTACAGTCACTAACAAGACATAGACACATTTAAAGGACACATCAGACTGTAGGTGGTACTGAGTGCCCCTTTGGAGNTTTTTTGGTTTGTTTGTTTGTTTGTTTTTTGTTTTTTTGGTTGTTTTGTTTTGTTTATGGGGAAAAGCCAAGAACAGGCTGTGTTCTTTATTTAGATAGGTAAAACTAAGTGGGATGGGTTTTGGCCATGCAGAACAAAATAAACTAATTTATTTTGACTCAAATTGGTTCATGATATCCTCTAAGGACTCCTGCAAGCAAATGGATTCTAACTGCTTTGATTGCTGCAGCAGATGGTCTCAATGAGATAAGTCTCATTTTCTTCTGCCTTCAGTGTTAACCTTTTGTGGGTTGGTATTTATCCACTTGTGAGACATATTATTTTTTTAATCCAAAATACTCAATATTGCCCCATTGTTTTGAAAGACACCTTTGTGTGAATTAGACAGTGCAGATGCTCTTGTTAGAGCTGGTAATGTTTAGGGTATGATCTGCCTCATCCTATCCTTTGTTAAAATGAATTGTATCCTAAACGACACGACTGGTATTGACTAGGTCTCCACTGACAATCATGGGTACTTAATACCTAGGTGTCAGGTTCTTATGGCATATGATAGACATCTGTAATTAAGTAAATTGCATTCCACTCTTTGGACTTAAGCTTTCTCTCATCCCCCTGTATGTCTCAGTGCTGAGCCTTGGACTGGTTACAGGCCTTTGAGTAGTGCTGCAGTGAGGATGTGCTGTCATTTATCTTGTGTGGTGTAGTGAAAAATGTAAGGGTGCTGCAGATGCTGCACTGCTGTTTTAATAATGCTCTGGGAGTAAAATGTAGGAACCATAGTTTTTTTTTAATCAATTTGACCACACCTGGAGGAGATGCTAATGTATTTTTGTGGGGCATTGCTACTGGAAGAGTGGTGCACGGTGCTTAGAAAGACTGTTTGAAATGCACTACCCTCCTTTGCATGGGAGCAGGGAGTGACATCCCAGTCTTCAGTCTGTGAGCATTGTGTGGGTGCTGCAGCATGGAAGGAAAAAAATGCAATAAAAAGCCAGTGAGAGGAGAAAAAAACACTTCTAGCAAACAGTAATAGAAAATATCGATTGATTTTAAACGTCTGTCACATTCCCTTGCAATCCAGCCACCCTTGATTGCCCTTCTGTCTTCCAAGGGCTGGTTACTGTGTCCCAGGGGCCCTTTGGCTCATTGTTCCAATAAGCCACATCTGAAAATTCATCTTTTGCAGAAAATATTGAAAGACTAATAGTTCATGGCCACCTTCTGGCACCAGACCTATTAGGTGACTTATTACCAAAATAATTTGGCAAATCAAATCATCTTACAGAAACTATGGTGGAAAATTGTCATGTTACTGAATGAAAAATGGAAATATTTAGGGTTTGACTAAAGAGAACTGAAAATACCAATAAGCAGGAGTACCTTGGGAATATAACAAGAAGAATAAAAACACCAAAATGAAAATCTAGATTGGATGGCAAACTGTACTTGCACCTGAGAGAGGTCTCTCAAGGTTGGGGAGAGCTTGCAAACTGTGCTGTTTAGAGATGTCTAGAACTGCTGTGAGCATATATGCTCTGAGGGTTATCAAAGGGTGCTGTCAAAGAAACAACCTGTATTATCTGATGGTACGTTTCCATTTCTGCTTAATTCTTGCCAGATGCATCATCTACACCTGCTTGTTAACACTGGCACTTAGTGAGTTAAATTTTGAATTTTTATGGTTACTCATCATAAATCTTTTGAACAAGCAGGAAAATCTAATTTCCAAAGGCAATTGCTGTTCCAACTAAATGTAACACAAACTTGCAGCTGCCACAAGATGCTTTCAGAAATATCTGAGTTGTTTGCTACCTTCAGCACTTGGCAGCCTTACTATCTTTTTAAATGCTGATTTGAGATCTGAATGGAAATCATTAAAAAAAAAAAAAAAAAAAAAGGCGCCTTATATTAGCAGGTTTTCTCCAGGCAGATTCTAGAGTTCCAGTTGTGGGAAGTAGGTGGAGTGTTGCTGTCAGCCCTGGTCTAATGTACTGATAAAGCAGGAAATGAGAAAACAAGCAGTCATGAAGACAGGTGTATGCATGCAAAAAAACTATATAGACCTTGAAGCAGAAAGATGGGGGAAGAGACTTGTTCAAATTAGCTGTTCACATTAAAACAAACAAAGACCAAAAAACAATGCTGGTATTATGAGCTTGTCAGAAGAGCAAGACTGCTATTTGAGTGCTTCCAAGTTACACTGTCTCAATAAGACACTCTCCAAAAAGGAAACAAATCCCATCAGGATATAGTCCAAACAATGACTTGTAGTAAAGAAAGAGAAAACTGCAGTGTTTCAAAATGAGATGGATTTCATGCATACAACTTTTGGGTTTTTATTAAATGAAAGCAGTCTGCATCTTTTTTGAGTTTCCCAACCCCTTCAAGGTTTCATACAGTTTTAATGAAAGGCAGCAGAATCTAAAATGTATTTCAAATGTTGAAGACATTTGGCATTCTTTTTATTTGTGTCTTTAACTATTTTAGGATTCTGCTGCATGTAAAAGCCTTGAACCTTATTCATAGAAGTGTAAATTGCTGATGATAATGCATGAGTTAATAACACTGCAGACCTTTAGACTTCAAATTTTACGCAAGGATTTATTTGTACTGTCATTAGAGATCACTTTATGATATTTTAAGCCATCTTTCTCTTGACATTTCCTGACTTTTTTTTCACTGTTTCCTGACTAAAAGCAATAAACCAAGATTAAACTAGTGCTGAATTTGAGAGCACATGTTGGTACTTCAGGAGTTGTAATATGCACATTTTCCAATAAGAAACCCCCAAACTAGCATTGTTAATGTTGGAAAATGAATTTTAAGACAGTCTTGGTACCAAGATGTGTTGTCACACAGATTAGGCAGCAGGGCAGCTTTAACTCTGCCCTTCTATATTACACATTGAAAAGGAGGTTTCAGTTAATTTATTACTGCAAATACTCTTGTGCCTTGGCTGTAAACAGAAGAAACCTTTCTAATTTTTTTACTCAACTTGATTGTGATGTCAATAACTTTGATTGCATAGGACATTGCATGGAGTGGGGGAAATGTCTGTGTGTGAGGTGGGCTACTTGTTCAATGTTTACACTTGAGAGGCGGTGGGCGTTGGCCGAGTGGCGTAGGCCCCCGCCTGTGGAGTCGGCTCCTGCTCTGAGGACACCGGTTCGAATCCTGGAGGAACTCGCTGTCACCATCTGAGCGTGCTCAGCCATGGCAAGATGAGCCTCAGGAGCAAAGGGGGTGGGACCAGTTCTGCGCACACTGTGCCTCACCTAAAAAATCCATTGTGCAGGCTTATCCCAAAATCTTTGTTCGCCAAGTCCAGCCAACAACAACAACAACTGGTTCAATGTGACTGCAGTAATGGCAAAGCTGGCTGGTTTTTATCTAGGAGAGTCCCACTTGTCATTTCCTGCACTAACAAGGAGTTCTCCTTGCCTTACTCATATAGTAAAATCTGTGGGATAGTAATCACAGTAGTGACACTTAGTTCTACAGAGAGAGAGAGGGAAAGGCTGTGGGGGACAAAGATGGGAATGGCCACGTGCAACAGGCCTGTGCAGGAGGAGCAGCAGAGAAGAGAGACCTGAGCATGCTGGGAAGTCATAGGGAAGTCATGGTCCAGTATTGAGCAATGACAATGAAAATCACAAATAAAATCCCAGTGTCTTGGATAAATATTTTCAGGGGAGTGATAGGTGTCAGCAGTATTATGCAAAGGGCCAGTGTTATGGCCTCTTCTAGGTCATGATGTAGTCTTCTCTATTGTAATCTCCTGTCTTTAGAAAACATGACCTGGTTGCACAGAATGGACTAGAAACCAGTGGCTTATTTAGCTGAGCAAAAGCTGCTACTCACATGCAGACAAATTTTTATAAATTTCTAATGGATATAGGCAACTTGGAATTATGAAGTGGCTCCTAATTCTCAGAAAAGTGGAGCTCTGGAGCAGCCACTGCAGGGGATTTAAGATAGGTATAATAAGCATGTTTATGAAGAGATCTGAATGACATATCATCTTGCAAAAGTGGAGAAGTAGACACAATGAACCAAGAAATCTCTCTAGATTTTTGTTTGTACCTTCTTCAGATTACCTTGAATAGGGACTGACAAAAATACCTTCAAACACCCTCTATTAATGGAATAGTGAACAATTTGTACTGGTGAAGTTTGACACCTATCAGTGTCCTTGGAAAAAGCTAATGCCACCGACCTTGACTGTAGCTGTCAGGGAACTCAAGTGATAAAGCTGGGGGCTGTGGGTTTGATTTCCAGGTCTGTTAGACAGCATGAGTAATTAATGATCTACGGCATTAGTATAAAATTGCAAGAAGTTAGTGCCCGGAGGACTTCAGAAGCTGACTTGCATCATTGTTTAGATGCAAATAAGGCTGTCATACAAGTGGCAGAAACATGTTTTTAGAGTCAGGGGGAGGTGATCCATCTGGAGAAAGGGCTTTTGGATGCTTTGTGGGTTTTTGTTTCATTCCATTATTTGTCTTGCAGTAATAGTTAAGAGTTAGTTGAGGTTAAAGATTCATATTGGTAGGCGGTGTGCAAAGTTACAAACAGAAAAATATATGTAATGTGATAGGTAGATAGATCCTTAAATAACTATTTTCTTATTTGTCTTTTGAAGTGTATATATGCATGCACACTCCTGTGCATTTCCATGCCTTCGAAGTAATGAGGAAGAATAAGTAACCTTTATGTTTTATCCTGGTTGTATTGTGTAGCCTAATATAGGGGATACATTCTCACAACATATGTAAGATATACTAAAATATGTAGATGTATGTATGATGTATTTTCTTATATGTCTTATGTGCTTGTATCTTTATATTCAAATAATGAATGCGCAGACTAATTTTTTTGCAATCCACACATATGGATCTTTCTTTCCAGTCTAGGAAAAGGTGGTCTTAACTTTAGTGTAGAGGTGTCCTTGGCTCTCATGTATTGTATCCCTCTTTGTAGTTAGAGATTTTGATGATAAGCCTGTGGCTTTTTGTTTGGATTTGCTTTTTTATTTTTTTAATTTTTTTTTTTTTTTTCCGTATTCAGAAGCAGTCGCCTTATTCAAAATTACCTAGTGTTTTTTCCTCTCTGGCTCATCATTTCTCTGTTCCCGTTTGTGACTGAAACAAACTGCCTCTTGCACCCATAAAAGTATAATTACAGTGATCTATTACTTTAACTATTCTCAGAGGCAGAAAAAAGATGAGCCGGGACCAATAGCTATGACAACTTCAAAGTATATTTTTAGCAAAGCAACTAGTGCAAATTTAGCATACTGAGATAAAGAGTGAAGGTTCAGCTAGAGGGTAAGATTATGCTATTCTAGCTGTAGCACTTAGTGCCTTGCATTTTTTGGAAACAGTTTTCTTTTATTCTCCTAACATCTTTCTCATGTAATTTGTATTTGTTGTCACCATTTTAAGTGACGGTCTTGAAGTATTTTTACTCTCTTTGTGTTTGTTTACTTTGCTTCACTTTTCCTTACTTTTTTACTTACCTGGTTGCTTACTCTTGCATGTTATCATGGGCAAGATGCTGAATATGAGTGTTTTCTTCCAGCTTAAAACTTTATTTTAGCTATGGGTTTGTTTTATTTACTAAAAGCAAACCAAAAAGAAGTAATGAAGCAGTATAGAGCTGCTAGCCTGACTCGTTCCAGGAGGCAGCTTCTGTCTATTTCAGATGCAATCTTGAACCCTAGTATTAAGAGAAAAGAGTTTGGGTGAATTGGATGAAATGTGCATGAAACTCCGTTTTTCTGTTTTTTAGCAGAACTTCAACTAACCTTTATTCTATGCTGGTTAATAAAATACCACTTCAGAAGATTACAAACTTCTTTCCAAAGGTTCTGCAATAAGTTTGAGTTGCAGGATTCAGTTCAATAAACAGAATTACATGTATGGGACCATGAAAATATGTAAATAAAGTTCTACTTAAAAACTGATGCTAAGAATCCTAAGACATTTTGAAGCATGCTTTCTCTTTTTCATTCAAGGGGAAGCAATTGCTTTCATTATTTTTGCTTTATCAGTACTACTGTTGTCCTGTATCTTCCTTTTCTTTGTCTCTGCAAAGGTAACTGAATTGAAGAAAATAGAAAGTAACCAGTTAACCAGAGAGTGAAGTGCATAGGTCTGTTTAACAGAGTTGTATTCTCATTCTTGAAGGTAAAATGATACATATTTGTGGTATACACAAGAAGAAATGACAGACTATTGTATCTCATTTTTAATGGTTTAATTGGGAGTAGACTAAGTGAAACAGGTAGGAAGAGAATTTAATCAAGAGACATGTTAATGAACTAGTCAATTCTATTTCTTGTATGAGAGAAAAAGTGTGTCAACTCCAATTTCATTCATGCTTCTGTTTTGTAAAAATATGGTTCTGTGAGACAGAAGTCAAACAAATGTTTCTGTGATTATGTACTTAAACTCTGGATGGAAATGGTTTTGTGTACTAGTCTTGTCAGAGTGTAATGCTGGAAGTGTCCCTTCTGTTCTCATCTACCATTTCATTATTTGATGAAAATAGGTTTAGTGTCCATTGCAAAATAAGAATTTTCCTCATTGGTTCTCTTACCATTTCACGTGTTTTGTCTTTATGTCTTACATTAGTTGGAAGCTTTAGCAAGGAAACCTGAATCTAGAGGGCTGTGGAGACTAACAACCTCTATTTGTGAGCACTGTTCTCCTCTGCTTGTTGGAATATTGTGGCTGCAGGAGCTGGCTTGGCATGATGCCTCAAATAAAGGGAATATTTCATTCACTGATGCTGTAATTAGATGTCTTTCCCCATCAGTAAATCCAACACAATTTTGCTAAACATTGCTTGTAGCTACATACAAATCAACTCATTCAATAACTCACACAAGTGTCACAAAATCTTGGCAGCACTGGGTTCTTGTCACTTGCACTGTCCCTTCCAGGCCCTTATTAGTAAAATTTACTGGAGCTGTGTTAATTATATTTTTTCCATGCATGGAAAAACAGAGCTACAATAATGGCAGTACTCTGTTTATATGCTGAAGATAGTCCGACAATTGCTTTGTATCTGGAAAGTTATCTGTGGAAGAACAGTGATTAAACCACATATTTTAGTAATGGGAAAGCATCTGTTTGGAAACAAGGAGCCTAAGTGCTTTCTCCCTTGGTTGTCTTACCAGGGAAGGTGACCTACTTTGCTAGTGATTTTTTAAAAGTGTTTTTGAAAGCTCTTAAAACATGTTCAGTTCTACCAAGTTTTCCTTTCTGCATGCAAGAAAGAAATCTGTTTTCTTTATCAACAATGAAAATGGTGTGTTTAAGTAATTCGTAGTCTATTTAGCATCAGTGGTGCTCTCTTCCCACTTAACAGATGTCTGAGAGTTTCAGGGAGCATAGCTTTGACCGAAACTTGCATAAAATTGTGACAGGCTAAAAGTTTTGTGGGATAGCCTATGCACTGTTTTTGTGTTTGCTAAACTGTAGTTTTTCTGTGTTACTCACATTAGTGAGTAATAGTATTTGAAGGAAAAATAGAGGACTGAAGGAGAATGCACTAAAAGTAGGCAGAAAGGATAAGTGAGCTGGAAGGGTCTCTTCAAAATGAAGAAAAGTTAAGACCTTAATATTGTTTTTAAAAAAATCAGTATTTGCTGACTTGGAATTGAAAGAGATATTTAGAGAATCGTCAAGGTTGGAAGAAATTTCTGACATACCAAGTCCAACCATTAACCTAACACGACCATAATCACCCCTAAACCGTAACCCCCAAGTGCCACATCCAAACCCCTCCTGAACACTTTCAGAGAGAGTGACTCCACCACCTCCCTGTGTAACTTATTCCAATGCCTAACCACTCTTTCAGTGAATTTTTTTCTAATATCTAATCTGAAACTACTCTGGTGCAACTTAAGATCATTTCTCTTCATCCCTTCACTTAAGGCATAGTGAAAGATACGGACTCCCACCTTACTACAGCCTGGTTTCAGGTAGTTGAAGGGGGCAATGAGGTCCCCCCAGCCTCTTCTTCTCCAGACTAAGTAACGCCAGTTCTTAAAGCAGTTTTTCAGCAGTCTAAAAAGTATTTGAATTCACTGTGGGCTGCATTCAAGCACTAACTGTAGCCTGTGACTGACGTAATTGTCTTTAATCCCATAAACTTGATTTATTCAAGAACCATTTGGCCATAGAATGAGGCCCTGAGTCACCTCTGAGGTGCAGGTGAAGGCTCACAGAAACTACATGCTCTGACTCCATTTTGCAGTTCCTACCAATTTTTTTCTCCCTTATCAGTTTCATTTGATGGTCTGGCCATTCTCATGGTGTAGCTATTAAATTGATGAAAACTAACTGAAGGCGGAGTGCCATTTAAGCCGCTGGTGTCTCAGTAGCACTGACTTCACCTACCAGGCTGAAGGGGAGCAGTGAAAGGGAGACATGGACATGCACTGGATCATATATTCGATGGTGTACACTGCTTTACACCCCTGATTGTGATGCATTCAGTTGAAGTGCTAAGAAAAACAGTCTACAACCAGAGAAACAGTTTAAATATGTCAGGTTGCAGGGAACTTCCAGGGGAATTCAAGGAAAAGCAGCTCAGATGCTTCTTTCTGAATGAATTACAAAATATACAGGAATGGATACACTGGATCCATTAATTATTTTCTCCATAGTGTATTAATTTTTTTCTTACTTATTATTGCAGTTGACCAGCTTTCTTTGTGGCAGCTGTACCCCTGCAAGAGTGTTTTGAATAGGGCAATCAAAACCCTTGGAATGGGAAACTGGTTAATAGAGGGATATTGTAACAAGAGAGGAGTTGACTGTTTTAGCTTTTAGGCTTACACTGCACAGGTGGATGTGATTCAAAGAATAAGAAAACGATGACATTTTGCCATCTCTTGCTGGGTCTATTGGAAATCACTTAATTCTGGTTGATTTTGTAGCAGACAGATGCCCCTCGCAAAAAAATTTACCCCAGAGTCACTGGGGTAGTATGAACTAAGATGTCCAGAAAATGTCAGTCTGTCCATTTTGGCTCTGATTATTTTGGGTTCTGTAGTCACAGGACATGACAATTTGATTCAATTGGAAATTAGCAGCTTAGAAGGAAAGGCAACAGCTTCAGCACAGAGGAATCCCTCTGGCTCTCCAGGCACCCTATCACCTCGTTAGGGTTAACTTCTGAAGGGGCTTCTTAGGTATTCTGTTCATCCCCCTGGTGGTCAACAGTTTGGATAAAAATCATACCCCTATCTTGAGGTATCTTTCAATTTCACTTCAGCAAAATTTAAGAAAAGCTCTTGGAAAGGTCAAAACCCGACCCTAAACTGAAGCAGGAGAGTGCCTGTGAGGTGTACATGGAACCTCTTGGTGTTTGTGTTGTTGCCATCCATAAAGCCAAAGCTTCAGTAAGCTGCCTCTCATATTAAAAAAACAAACAAACAAAAAAACCCCCTAAAAATCAAACAAATAAACAAAACCCAACAAAAACAAAACAAAACCCCAAAACAAACAAACAAACAAACACCACAAAAAAACCAACCAACCAAACGAGCGAACAACAAAAAGGCACCAAAACCCCAAAACAACAACAAAAAACCCATAGAAAAACACTACCATCAGCTGAATAGAACAAGTGAGCATGGTGAAAAATGCCTAATGAAGTAGTTACAGATTGATGGAAAAGGACTTTTCCACTGCCACTTTGTTGAGAGCAAAAAGGTGACAGGTAATGTGTCTGCTTTTTCTGGAGCACTGAGTGTTTCATCTGTTTTATGGTACTCTGTCTTTTGGTAATCCTGTGACCTCACTGTCCATGTCTGTACATATTTACTAGGTTTGGGTTCTGTTGCTGTGATTTTTTTTTTCCTTCAAACATTGCTGCCTTAGATTGTAAGCATTTGTGCTGGTGCTAAAATCAGATCCAAGAAATATCTTTTTACCTCTGTGGAATGCTTAGTGTACAAAACTTGAATTACTGCTGACAAAATGTTTGCCTAATGGGAATCATTATCATCTTCCTGGTTTCCTAAGGATGAGACCTTTGAAAGAAACACCTGAAATGTTTAATAGGAATTGTTGTTCAGTTTTGACTCAGTAGGTTTGCAAGCAGCTGAAGACATAGTTGAATCATTATAATGGCTCTATAATTCAGAGGAACTAAATGCTGTGAGGTACATTTGTTTGGGGATATGAGGTTGAGAGGTTTTTTATTTAAATGAACTGTTTATGGAAACTTGTGAACAAGATATCAGTAAGGATTTTTTATTGGGTTCCTGGTGGTGTATTTAGTAAACACAGAAATGGAGACCAAGACTAGCTTAAGTATTGCAAAGCACCCACCCAGTGTATTGCCTTGAGTTAGATTCACTTTCCTCCTCACTGAGGGCAGGTATTTGAACCCAATCCTGTGGCATGAGGTGCATGGCTCAACTCTTGATTTCTCTTGCTTTTTTTTCCTTCCTACCATGACTTCCCCTCCCTTACTTACAGTAAGATCAAGAGACTGTGGAGTCCAAGTGTTTTCTGAATTCATATTCTAGTTTAATGACTTCTTGATCTTGGAAGTTTTTCCAGAGTCATTACAGGAAACAGATTTTTCTTCTCTGTGGCTTCCTGACTGAAAGTGTGTAACAAACCATTTAGATGCACGTGTGAAGCTGTCCTCCAGATCCTGCCAGACATAGCAGGTAAGGGAGCTAATTGAGGCTATCACTAATTGTTTACTCAAGACTGCAGAGAAGAGCTTGGAACAGGACAAATGGTCCTGTATGTTGGAAGAAGAATATATCCAGAAGAAATGGGTTAAAATTGTGTAGGAAGAGACTCAAGCAAAATCAGTGTTCGGGAAGGAGAAGGAGGGATGGCGGAACATGATTTTTCCCATCAGATTATGGTTGAATCTGGCTCACCATAACTTTTAATATAATGCTCCCATAGAAATTGGACCTTCCCATTTGGTGTGACTAATACTTTTGTGCTTTGTTTGACCTACCCCAGCCTTCAGAATGACACAAGTATGTCTGTACTGAATCAGGTAAAGCTTTAGTATCTTTCACCCTGCCTCTTCGTGTCCTGATTAAAGCCAAAGTGTTCTTTTTATCTTAGATTCACACAGAAAGAAAACAAAATTTTCCACAGTTCTGTAATGGAAATACAGATTTCACATACTACTATGGAAATTAGGTTAAGTAAAAGCTGGAACTCTTAGCCTCTTTTATACAGGTTTCTTAATTGTGACTCTTCAGTTCCTGCTATTACTTCAGGTCAGAGCATATGTAGCAAGGCAGTGGGTATGGAATTAGAAATTTATTTTTTACACATTGCTGAAATAAAAGCTTCTCCTTGCTGAAAAATTAATTACTGAGTGTTCCAACACCTTATAAGATATTTATATGTTCTCCTGAGTCCTGTCTCTTCCTGTATCAAAGTGCTGTCTTGAGAGCAGTTCAGGCGAGAGAGCTGCTCAGCTGCACTTGGTAGTCTTCCTCTCTGCCAAGGAGTCTCAAGACAGCAGTCAAAAACAAAGAGACATACTCTAGGGCAAGCATGAATATTAGATCACTCTGATTTAATCACTTGAGATATGGTGTCCTCAATTTACGCATCTGACATTTTGGGGGTTTTGTTGTTGTGGTTTCTAAAATGCATCTCAGAGTGGTTAAATCAAGAGTTCTTACAGGCATTTGAAATCCCAGATGGGTAATGCTTTTGTGGTACTGTTGTCCAAGGACTGTGCCCAGTGTATAAAGAATTGGGTGACAAAATCGGTTGTCTCTTAATGGCTTTTTGTAATGTTTTCATTGTGACTTTCTCCCTCCCCTCCTGCCCCCCTCCCTCTATCTTATGTTTGAAACAGAGATAAAAGAATAATCTGCTGGATTTGCTTCATTTGAGAATGCACGGGATAGATGGTGGCCTGATTAAATAGCATCTTGGAGTTGCATCTAACCTGTTAGTTAAACATAACAGTTACTCCATTGCTGCAGCAAGTGCTCTCCCAGGGCAGGCAGCTGAGGAAATGTTTATGAAGTACATCTAGAGTCTCTGCTGGTGTTCCCAGCTCCACCTTCAAAGTTACTGCCTTGAAACCTTATGTATGAGTGGATGGAAACTGAGGCCAGTGGCTTTACCCACTTTGAGATGGTGCAGGGAATGTCAGTTTAGGACACGCACATTTTTTTTGTTCTGCCTCCTCCAGTTCATCTGTGCAAGAAGATCTTTATAAGTAATTTGTCACAGAATAGGAGGATCCAGGAGGCTACTTAGTCTGCATGCTTGTTGTTGACCTCCTTGTTCATCTGTGCCTGATCTGGTTCCTGGGTGATATGTGGGGAAGCTGAGGGTGCATTTTTAAAGCTTTTAGGTCTCTTAGCTTTTTCAGAAGTTTACTCTGTGCCTGTATCCCATTGAAAATGTTTGAGGTGCTCTTGAAGAAGAAACTGATACTGCTTATTTGTATGCAAGGCAGCTGAAGCATCATTAATACTAACAGCGTCAGTAGTCCTGATAATATCACTGACTCTATCAACAGTTCCTTTGAGAGCAAAGCTTCAAAGAACTAAATGCAAAAGGCTTGTGTTACAGTCTCTGAGTAGTGAACATGTTGAAGGTCAGTTGAGGTATTTGACATCATGGTGATGCTGGGGACAAGGGGTGGCTTTTTCATATAGAGAATGGGGAGAGAGATTTGATATTTTTATCTATATAGGGTAAATAAATAGTTTTATGCCTTCCATATCACTTGTGCTTTTTCTCCCTTTAGGTCACACTGCTGTCTGTTTTGTCGCTTGCATTTGAAATTACTATGATTTTATTTGTGATATGAATTGTCTGTTTGTGCAAAAATCACATTTGGGTAACTTGTGGATGATCAAACTATCATTTTTGCCATCAAACTTGCAATATGAAGCTACAAAGCAATTAAGCATATGTCATGCAGCTTATTCTGTTTCCTCACTTTTTTTTGTGTGTTTAATTTTAGTGATTTTGGGAGTGCTGAACTAATTGAAGCGACCAGTCTCAGACAAAATTAATATCATGCTTCCATCCACTGTAATTTCAGGAAAGTAATTTAGTGGTAATAATGTTAAAAAAATCAAAGCTAAATTTGTGCTGTTATATGTGTCTCTTTAGAATGGGGCTTCTTCCTAACTCATGGGTTCAAATTAAAATGAAATAAATACCCATAGTGTTTCTGGAGATTTTACTGTATATAAGTATTTCACAGACTACTGAAATGCAACCACTGTTGGTTTAGTAAGTATAGAACTCAGAGCTGGAAGCTGCTTATTATGAAGAGCTGAAACAGTGTTCAGCATGTGAAGATGCTGTAGGAAGATTTGGCTGGATCAGAATGTAATAACTCAAATTGGAATTTGTCCCAGATGCTGGGATTGATACATTTACTATTGCTAAAAGAGAAAAAAAAAAAAAAGATATTCAGTCAGGAGCTGACATTAAAGTCTGCCTTAAAACCATACTGAGCAGGGGATTTGGTCTTACCCAGTGAATTACCAACAGAGCTTCTGAGGCATACTACATCTACTTTGGAATTCTCCTGCTTACTAATTGGTCTTGTCCTTGCTAAAATGCTAATTCAGATTTAGCTGGTTTTGGGATTCTTAATGGCTCAACCCAAAACCAATGAAAGTCACTGAATATGGTCCCCTCGCATTCAGCAAGTGTTTGATCAGGACTTGTGCTGTTACAAATGTAAAGGGTTGCTGGATTTTGCCTGAAATAACTTATTTTTAAATGAGGAGAGGTGTATGTGTGTATGTATTTTTTGATGTTTGCTGAGCCATATTTATTCTTTAGTGTCAGCTGTAAATTAAAAGAATAAGTGAAAAAGTTAGTGTGTTTTTGCTTGAAACCAACTCAGGAACTGGGATATTCGTTGGTGTTTTTTAAAGTTAGGGCAATATGATTGTTAAAACTTGGGACCTGCCACCACCAGGAAGGTAAAGCTTGTTCAGTGGAGAGCTTCATGTCCAAAAGCACAGGCTACCAAGGTGATCAGGAGCCTGAAGTATGTGTCCCATGAGGGTATGCTGTGGGAGTTGGACTTGTTGAGCCTGGCAAAGAGGAAATCTAATAGCAGCCTGCAGAGGACTGAAGAGTAATCACAAAGCTCAAGGAAATGAGCACTTCTTGGTAAAGCCAGATGATTTAACAAAGGTTATGGGCTGGGAATTACAGCTTGGGAAGCTCAAGTTGACTGCTAGGAGGAGAAAATTTTGGTAGAAGGGCAGTACTTCATTGACTGTGTTACAAGAGGCAGATTATGATGTCCAAGGAGCTTTTCTGACCATGGTAGCCTCTTCTGGAGGGGGCTATAGCTGAAAGACCCTCTTGGCTAACCTGGTTTTCTAGGTACACTTTGAAAATGGACAGATGTGACTTGTGAAAATAAAGGCAGTAGCACCTTCTACTACCTGTTGTCTATTCTATCTCAGCTTGTGGGAAGGGGCTAGCAGCTGCTGGTATCACTCAATGACATCATTCTAATTTGCTTTATTAAAAAATAAATAAATCTTTGATTATTGAATCCTCCTAGGCATGTCCAGCAGTAGTATAAATTCTTTCCATAGTTTTGCAGCAGAGGGCACCCAGATTTGTTTTAGCTGTATAAACCTAAATCATATGCAATTTCTGAGTATAATATGGTAGGAAGTTAAGCAGGAAAAAGAAATTTATGAATAGTAACCATTGGGCTGTTAGATATGAGCAGTATAGAAAATGTTGTCTATTAGTAAAAGCTACGTACATATGTGCAATATTAATATTTTGCATATATAACGTAAAGGTGTATGCATATATATGTGTATGACGTGTACATGCATAGGGTTTTGCATAAGTACAGTATAGTGTACCTATAAGTGTAGAATGTATCATATTTGCAAAGAGAGGGAGAAACATCCTGTGATGTAGGTAGCAGAGAGAAATTTCACAGATCTGGAATTCTGTTTTTCTTTCTTATTTCAATTCAGTCAACTCAGCTCTGCCTCAGTCCATTTAATGAAAACTATTAAAAGCACTGCCTTTCCTGTATCATTCACTTCCTCTATTAGTGACGACTTCTTGCTAGTACAGTTTGCCAGAAAATAACTCACGTTTTGTTTTTGAAAAGGCTTGGTCATTTCTTTCTCTTCTGTTGCCAAGAAAAACCAAGACACTATAAAAATATCAAAAATGAAATGAAGATGCTCTTCTAGAGTCACTATCCTGGAGTTAAAATTAAGTCATAATCATATTACATGAAAGCTTTTCTGCACTTAAGTGGTATCTTACAACTTTAGGGAAATAATTAACTTACTGTGAATTTTGAAAAATCCTATAACTGACTAGTTGAATATCTGATCCTAAATAAATCTTGCCCCTAGTGCATGCCTGGTTTCCACTGGCCCTGCAGGCAGGCACTTCAGGAGGAGCCCAGGGTTAGCTCTGCCCCTCGGCACAGCCCTGTCATCATTTATAATCACCAGTATAAATCTGTAATAATAAGTTTATTTTTATATATTTATATCTGCTTGTATCTAAACTGACTTAGTCTAGCCTTTAACCTGTTGGGTTGCTCTGTCATTAGCTAAACTAGTCAATTCCTGCTGTGCATATTTTTCTGCTCCTACATCTTGTTACTTCCCTTCGTTCTTTTTCATTTGTTATTTCTTTTTGTCCTACGTTACTTAGGTTAAGAGCCTTAAGTTCTAAAGCTTTAAGAAAACCCACAAATCAGACAAAAACCAAAACAAGAACAACTTTGCAGAAATCTGTTAGCATTACTACATCCCCTCTCACAGATTTTCTGCCTATTCTTTAGAAGAGGAACATCTTTTGTGCCTGTGCAGCACTTAACTTAATGGCCCATAACTTGAACTGAGTCCTGGTTCTGAGTTAGGGAGAAGAATGGCCCCATCCCAAGGGGAGATGCTTATAATACTTTAATCACAGCTGTCTTGTAAAATGAGAGTAGCGATTGCATCCTGATGAATTGTAATGTTTTTTATTACTTAAGATGCACATATAGTTCATCATGTTGATTTTTAAAGCAAAATGAAATGTTGTTGTATTCCTTTAGAACTAGAAATAAAATGAAAGCATAATGAAATCTTGATTAACAAAAGAGCTTATATTCTTTCAGCTATACAAATTTAAAACATAGCTAAATTGACTGACTCCTGTCTAATGGTGACAGAAAGCTGAATATTTAGTTATCTTTGTGTTTTGATTGTTTTGTGGAACTGCAGTTTAAAGCCAATGGAGCAAACAGTTGAGACTTACTGGGATTAGTTGACTGTGTTTCTGAACCAGCCTTTTGGCTTGTGGAGCTGCCCTCTACCAGCTCTCTCCTCTTAATCATACTCCCCAGTGCTTAGCAATGAGCAGATGTATGTAGTCCACCAGGTCTTACATATTCTTAGATGTTCTTCTGAGTCTTTGTTCTTCAGTGGCAAATAGCATGAAATTTGGTACTTTACATAGATATGAAGTTATATATTTTGTAATTCTAAATGAGAACTTTTGCTCTAGAAGAAACTAATAAAGGTTTCTTCTACAGCTTGGATTGGTCTTGAACTGTCTTGAGATATGCAAACAGGAAGAGGAGACTGCTGAGTTCCATTGGCTGCTGTTTTCTTTCTTTCCTCCTCAAAGGTTGAGATTTCCCTTCATGTTTGTATGTACTTTACAATAGATGATTGAAGTTTCAGTTTCTTTCTAGTCCATCACTCTCCTCTGAGACTGCCAGAGACAGCAGTTCTCTAAGTTGTTGTGATGTTGCTGTTACACTGGCTCTCAATGGCACAATGGGCACCCCACCAAATTAGGCCATTCAGATTAGCACTTGCTTAATGAAACAGAAATATCTTTTCTTTTCCTTTTTTTTTTTTTTTTCATATTTACCCTCTCAGTTCTAAACTCAAAGCAATTATACAGAGGTTGAAGGCTGTATATATAACTATGATGAATTGTTTATTTTTACCAGATTAGCTGTCCAGATTACCTGTCTTCATTTCTTCTCCATTTGAGGTGAAAATGTCAAATAACTAAATCAGAGGAGAAAACCCACAACCTGATAAAGTACTATTTTCAGGCTTCCAGAGTAGCGTTTGTAATTCTATATGAGGTGGAACCATTTGAAAAAGAAGGCCTTCAGTTTTCATGATTTAGATAACCAGCAATGCTACTGTTTTCTTGTAATTATGAGTTAATATATGTTTAAGTAGCTAAAACTGACCCACTCCCACCATGCTTTATCAAGTTAATGAAACAACATTAACCTTACTTGGTTATGGACTTGCATGCTGGTGAACTCAAGCACTTTCCTGTGGTTTAGTCATTAATCTTTAAGAATATGTTTCCATTACCAAGGAGAACAGTGTTTTGTTTTAATATTTATAGAAATACATCAAGAAATCACTGAAGAACAGAAAATAGAAGGACTTTTAAAAGTCATTAATAGAACCCTTTTCCAACGTTAACACAGTTTAATAAAGATTCCTGCTTCATAGTCCACATTATGCAGACTAGATCTTTATTTTTGAAATAATGACATCTTTGCTTCTATTGCCCTAATTTATCTGAAATCTTATTATAGTGTATCTGTAGGAGATTTTTTAACAATATCTTAAAGAAAACAATGAACTTCAGATAACAATTTAACTTTGGCCTCATTGTTCACATTCAGAGGCCTGAACGTAATATGGGGAGTTGCTGGGGTACTCTGCCAGGGTCTGGGTGAGGAAAGGAGGATTCATTTGTCTTGTATTCTGTAAAGTTCTTTGTACTCCCAATCTAGTCTTTCTTGGTTAGGAAAAAGACTTTTTCATCTCCCATTGACAGTCTCCAAAAATAGAAAGGTCTGTTCTGCAACGCAAAATTCTTAAATTTCTTTTCCTTATGGACAATGCAAAATGGGCTTCATAATAAAAAAATAGTTCATATTGATCCACATCTATGTTTATCTTAGATGGAAGCAACCTGAGAGGAGCAAATCATCACATCAAAAATCCCTTCCACTAGAAAGGTGGTAAGCAGTAGCTGGAAGCACATCTGCATGTATTTGACCCTGGTTTCTTACAGCTGCAAGTCTTTTATAGAATTTTCATTGTAAAGCTGAGGATCAGAATCCTTCCTACATCAACCAATGAACAAATCTCTGTTCAAATCCAGTCTGCCACCTTTGAAAATACTTACCTCTAAGTAGTTTACACTGTGCTGGATGTGCCATGAAATGGAGGGAGTGGGGTGGAGAGAGAAGATTATCCTTCCTCTACTGTCTGAAGTAAAGAACGAAGTCCTATACTGCATGTTAAGGGAAAGAATTGGATTGCGTAAAATAGGTCAGAGATGTACTTAATTTTAAAAGGCTTGTGTTGAGAATGGAGAGAGTATAAAATTCTCCATAATGGCCATTAGGTAACCCTGAAGTGTAGTGTTTATGAAATAATTACACCCCAGAAGGATTAGAGGCATCTGCCATTACCTGCTGCCTTGTAATGCCTCAGGGATTTTATTAACTTATTATAATTAAAGCTCTTACAATGGAAATACAGTGTGAACACGGAGAGTCTGAAGAAGTTTCAGGGTGCAACTCAGTACATCTGATCTCCATGTTAACCTGCGCTGTAAACATCCTCTCTCTTTAAGCACATTTCCTTGTTATTCAATCCTTAGTGGATGGCACCACAAATGAGTATGTTTCCTAAGACCTGAACGCTTCGTTCAGTACCTCGGATTGCATTAGCATGGTGCTACTGATGGATTATCTGAAATGCAGATACCCTTGATGAGGAGTCTAATAGCTTCCTTATCTGGTAGTTTTAAACAGCATGGAGGTGGGGATCATACTCGTTGTGGTCTTCAGGACAGTAAAGCTGTGTAAGACAAGTGTACTTCTTAGGGAGGACAGCTTATGAATGGCTCTAACTTTTGTAAAATTTAGTTGGTACTAAATCAGAAATGTCATTCTTCCTTACTTTCTTCTGATGTGGGTGAATGTATACGTGGAGGCCTGTCACTCTCTACGTATAGACCTATGGAACATTTTGCAGTTTACTGTCTTTACCAAAATTGCTTCCATCAGTTTTCTCTCACTCCTGAGAAAATGATTTTGAAGAAAATATTTTAATTTCTCACTGTATTAAGAATGTTAAAACCAGGGGACCTTGTCTTCTCAATAAAGATGTGGATATTAGGAAGTCTGAGTGTTGAGAATATAAATTCCAGTAGTTATTTTAGGATTAGTCCCAACATAGATATTTTGTTCCCTTTTTGTAGTTTTGTATGATCTATTTGAAAATTGACTAAACTCATCTTAGACAAAGAAGTTACTGTGGACTACAAGTGCCAATATGAGAAAGATCAGCATTTAAAAATTAATTTTCTAGATTTTCTTTTCCCTATGTAATTCTTAGGCCCTTCTTGAAGGTTTCTTTCTACTTCATACAAAATATGTCTGAAATATGAAAAGAGAAATGCAATTGTCTCAAAGTATGAATTTTTCATACATGAAATTCCCTGAAACACTCTATTTTTACATTTGCATTTCACCAAAGAACCTAATCACAACCATCGGCACAACAGAAGTGCAATGTGCATTGGCAGTGACTTTATTTTTATAGTATCAGTAAAACCTTCTGAAGAGACATCTTAGTCACTTTTTCTAGGAGAAAAGTGATGTATTACAGACTATGTAGTGGTGCAAGACATGTTGGGATAATAGCAGGCTCACTAGAGGCGTGTATTGCTCAAGAGAACAGTGTGGGGATGGGTTGCTCCCCCAAAGGCTGTGAGTAGAACGACCATAGGAATTTGGTGTTCTTTATCGGATGTAGCAGTTAGCTTCCTTGGCACTATGTCAGGTGCTGGGCTCTGCCTACTGACTGCTGATCAAACCTCACGGGTGACTTCTTTGGTGACAGATGTCTGTTCTGAAGATGTTTTCTGCTCAGAGAGAAATAACTGATGATTTTCTTGTAAGGCTGAAGATGCACTGCTGCTGTCTGCTGACCTTTGCATAACCTTCTGAGGATGGGGTAGTCATGCTTAGTAAGTTAAAAGATTTACTTATTACTTATGCTTCAAATGTAGGCTAATTTTCCTGTGAAATCTGCATAAGCAAGGTTCAGGTTTAGATGCTTTTGACTACTGCAAAGTTAACACTACTTAGTTTATTCAGAAATGTTTTGGTGTTTTAAGTCATTAGTGGATTTATCCAGAACATGCTTTTAGAGAGATGCAATCTAGCCAATGGTGAAACCTGAGTAGCTTGTATTTCCTTTTTTCTTTATCATATTAAGTAATCTGACATGTATATATGCCTAAGTATGACTAAGCTTATGGATGTATATGCAAAACAGCAGGTTTCTATGCTTATATGTGTCTATTGACTACAATATTGGGTATCCGTAGTTTTTGAACAGATGTTTGTATCCATTGTTTGTCGTTGGCATGATGGCACTTCCTTATTTGTGGATTGGTGGGGTAGAAAACAAACTTTTCACTCCTTGGACTGTCAGAAAGAGATATGAGAGGCATAACTTCATAGACTAATTGCTTCCAAGGCTTAATATTATATTTTTTTTTCTCCCCGTTAGTTACTACTTGCTTACTGTTAGTACTGAAGATATGTTGAGATTACTATGATCACTCTGGAAGGTTATTTCTACTTTAAAAAGTGTGAAGATATTGTTCCCACTTTGCTTCTTTGCCATCATAGTGGAGACCACCAAAATATTTCAAACTTAGTACCTATGGAGTATCATGTTTATACCTTTTCATACCTCCTCTTACGCTGGAGCTGAGATGGAAGTGTGAGGGCCTCTTCCTGGGCTGTAGCAGTTGTATCCAGCTGATCAATACAGCTTCTTATGATGGCTCTCACAAGAATGCCTGCATGCAAATAAGCCTCCAGAATAAAAGATACCACATTTTAATTTAAGAACTTCTTTCCTGTATGCTGTGGTGCTGTTTGTTCTTAGTGCTTTGTGCTCTCCTGCCCTAGTAAGGTAATGCCCAGTGTGGTGGGGTGAGCTGTGGGCTTACTGAGCCTTACCTGCTTTTCTAGGGGAAGTGCAGAAAGAGCCTTTGCAAACATGCTTATTCACTTTGCAAGCATCTATGAGTATCCTTGTGAAGTGGTGAAGAAGAGCCAGTGAGCTGTAAAGTTGCTCCTCAGCTTGCCATTCACTACCATACTGTGTCTTCAGGTCCCACCACATGTGCATGGGCTGTTTGGGAAGGGTGCAGCACCTGAGGCCCTGGGATGTCTTACAAGTAAAACCATCAGGCCTTATTGAATCTCTTCATTTGTTTATTAAGTAGGACAGTTTGGTGCTTGAAGGCATTTCTTTTTCTTTTGCTCTTTCTCTCCCTCTCCTTCCTCCCCCTCACTCCACCCCTCTCCTGCTTAATCATTTTTAAACGTGTTTTATTTCCATTGAGCAGAGGGTGTTTCTCTTAAGTAGTGTGAAGTGCAGTTCTTTCCACAGGGCAAAGGTTAGTTAGCCGTTTCATCCAGCTCACCTGTAATTCTTCCTATTCTCCTGGGTGTGAAGATCTGAAAACTCTCAGACTTTTGTTGTATACTGGGCAAAGTTGTTTTACAGTATCTTTCTGGCACAGGTACTAGACTCAGGTTTACCTAAGCTGCTCATATATTAGAGCTAGTTGGAGGGGTTTTTTGTTAGTTTGGTTTGGTGTTTTGTTTGTTTGTTTTTTGTTTTTGTGGTTGGTTTGTTTGTTTGTTTTTGTTTTTGGGGTTTTTTTTGTCCCATTTTTTGGATGATACTGAGGCCAAGAAATCTCATTTCAGAACTATCTACAAAAATGTGCAGGTTTTTTTGAGAATGGATTGGTTATACTGTTCAAATGTTACAAATGAAATTGTTGATGTTCACTAGGTGCTCAAATATTTTATCAATCCTAATTTGCCATCAAGTGTGGTTTCTTAAGCCTGGGGATCTTTAAAATAAAAATTCAGTGACTACAAATTGACTCTATCACCTTCAGGCCTTTTGGTCAAGATCAGTCTTTGGTCTCCCTAGTCTTCATGCCATGTTTAACTGACTCTGGATTTTAAAAAAATGCACACTGACCTCTAGGCAGTCCGGAATGTTTTTTCAGAAATAGCTACTGAAAGTTCCTCTTAACAGCTATATGCATGAGGCTTTCAAAGATTTCAGTTGTTTTGAATGGTAGAAATCCTATGACTTATAGTCCTGGAGTACTTAATCAGGTATTTATGGTTATCTTTCTCTCCTGAAGGACAGCATTATTTTCTGCTTTCATAGGTGGTGTATGTATTTCTCTTTTTCCCTGTAGAGAGACCTGAAGGTGGCCAGCCTTCCCATGAAGGCTGGTTAATTGACAATTCTATTTCACATTTAAAAAAAAAAGGAAGAGGTTTGGAAATTTGTTTCTTTTCACATGGTTTCTCCAGAAAATTTAGTTTGAATGTGGCATATTATATCCTTTTAACAACACTAGCATACTTAATTTCAAATTTTACCATTTATTATTCTTGTATTATATGATCATGAATTCTTATTTTTCTTTTTTTTTTTTTAACTGTAGTGACAATTGGTTCTATGATTGTTACAACAGAAATGTAGAAAAATATAAATAAAAGTAGATTTATAAGAATAGGTTTTGTTTGGAAATGAACAATAAAATGAACTGTGGTGCATTTTAATTTTTAATGGATTTATGCTGAAAGGTTCAAATGGACATTTGTATGATTATTCTATCTAAAGTAGTGCTTCTATTTTTTTTCTACAGCAAACAAAGCCATTTTTATTATGCATGATATTGGAGCTAGATGCAGTAGTGCTCAGGTGCAGCAGATCAGAAATTCTGTTATCAGCATATTGGAAATCTGTAATGAAAGAAGTAACAAAATGGTTAGTCAGGAGAAACGCACCTGTGCTGCTAAGTGCAAAACTGTATTGCATATCCTCAACTCTTTGCATGCTCTCGCTTCTTATTCATCTGTGATTTATTGTGTTTACAATTTATCTCTTCTTCAAAGGAGAAATGGATTTTTATGGAGGATGTTCAAGGGAGATGAAATTACCTGATTTTCTTGTTCTTGTCCAGGAAATGGAATGGTCTTGCAATGACAGCAACAAGTTACCCTAAAGTGCAAAATATTTATGCAGGCAGGGCTTTCTCCTTCCTTGTAACGTCTTAGGAGCACTCATGTTCAAAAAAAGCTGTAGTAATCCCAGATTTTAAGGCAAGGCATTTGACGTGCTTCCCTGTTTAACATGGCCTGGTAGTCACACTTTGGTGATAAAATATTGAAGAAAGGGTCTATGATGTTGCAAGACCTGCTGACCTACATCTGAATTTGTCTTTTGTCTGCGTTGTCCTTGTCTAGAAATGCTGAACTTTTACAGGGGCTAGTCAGCCTCTTCATATTATCCTTTTAGATCCTTTTAACTGGACTGTAATGCGTTGTCAGGAGAGTTAAGTCAAGACACTGCAACAGGGCCTGCCAGCTTATATATTGGAGAGGCCCTCACTGTGATGAGCTGAGGTTTGGGTCCCATATTGTGGAAAGGGTTTAGTGAGAAGGACTCACAGAATTGACAAATGCTGTACACATGCACTCTACTCTTGACTTCCAGTTGTCCTTAAATTGGAGGCTTTCAGGTTGGTTTTGTTTATGTTGTGTGTGGAAAATTGCATGAAGAAGAGAGTGCTCACACTAGTGCTTATTACAGTCACCTGAATGATGGAAGAAGAGTCATCAGGCTTAAATTTCTGTTGTTGCTGCCTCTGCCACTGACAAGTTGAAACATCTTCAGAAAGTGATTTCTCTTGTTTTATGTCTGTTTCCTTAGCTCATCAAGTAAGTGTAAATTGTTGTGAATTATTCGCTATTGAGAACTGGTTTTTTGTAATATTAATTGTACCATTTGCTCTTTTACTGAATCACCACAGCATTCATCATTGTGAGAACCAAGCCCTGAGAAGGGACTGTTCAGGAGGCTGTGGTTTGAATAGGAATAAGCATGAACATGAACTTATTGCTACTTTAAAGAACTGACCTATTGAATTCAGAAACAGATCTGAGCACAAAAATGTGAAGCAAGTGTAGAAGTGGATTTATACTGGAAGTAACATAGTTATGTTCTTAGGAAACAATACAAACCTGCATTTTTGACAGCTGAGCTAGATGCTTCTGTATCAGATATAAATTGAACTTTCTGGCATTTAAGACTGCTCAGCAGTGTGCTGTACTCTGAATAAATGGCACTGTTATTCTTGGGCTGCAGCAGTTAGCATTTCTAAATCTCAAGTAAGATATGCCCCTTATGACAGAGCATGCAATGCTGGCTAAGCTTGGCAGGTTTCCTGCTTGATGGGAAACAGGGTTACCCAGAGCTCTCTAAATATTTGCCAGCTAGGGATCAGTGAGCAGCACACAGTGATAACATGTCCACTGATGGGAACGTACTCTACCACACCGGCTTGCTCTGTGCAGGCATATGTGAGATTGAGCACCCAGCTGTGAGGGGATTGTGCCATCCACTAATGTTGTTTCCGCTCTATCAAGAGCCACAAAGGAAGCCCAGCTGTAATTTGGGTAAATTTTGGCACATATAAGTACAATTTTTTGCTTCCTGTGAATGTAGAAGCCAGCAACCTACACTTGCTGGGATGTTCAAAAGAAGAGAACTGCAGTTTATAGAATCTTGTGTTGGATGGGACCCACTAGAATCATCAACTTCTAATTCCTGACTCTGCACAGGACAACTCCAAAAATCACACCATGCAACTGAGAGGGCTGTCCAAACACTTCTTGAACTCAGATAGGCTGGTGCAGTGACCACTTTCCTGAAAAGCCTGTTCCAGTGCCCAACCACCCTCTGGGTGAAGAACCTTTTTCTAATATCCAGCCTAAACCTTCTCTGGCACAGCTTCATGCTGTGGTCACCAGAGTGACCACTGGTCACCAGAGAGTAGCAATCGGAGCCTGCCTTTTCTCTTCCCCTCATGAGGAAGTTGTAGACAGCACTGAGGTCTCCCCTCAGTCTCCTCCAGACTGACCAGACCAAGCGACCTCAGCTGCTCCTCATATGGCTTCTCCTTAAGGTCCTTCATCATCTTTGCAGCCCTCCTTTAGATTGAGCTTAATAACTTTCTTACATTGTGGTGCCCAAAACTGCACAGAGTGTTCAAGGTGAGGCCACCCCAGTGCAGAGCAGAGCGGGACAATCCCCTCTCTCACCTAGCTGGTGATGCTGTGCCTGATTCACCCCAGGATGCTGTTGGCCGTCCTGGCTGCCAGGGCATTGCTTTCCAGTGACCAGGATTCCCAAATCTCTTTCCACCACACTTCTCTTCAGTGTTTCATTCTCCTGTCTATGCATACATCCAGGGTTTCCCCATCCCAGACGCAGAATCCAGCACTTGTCTTCATTAAAACTTCGTACAGTTGGTGATTATCGCCCCTCTAATTTGTTGAGGTCTCTGCTGGGCTTCCCTGCCTCTGAGAGAGCCAACAGCTCCTTCCAGTTTAGTGTCATCAGCAAACTTACTTAATAAGCCTTCAAGTTCTGCATTGAAGTTGTCTATAAAGATGTTGGCAAGAATTGTCCCTAAAAGGGAGCCCTGTGGGACCCTGCTAGTGACTAGTCACCGCCTGATGTAATCTCATTTTTGCTATAACCCTTCGTGCCTGATCCATGAGCCAGTTGTTCGCCCATCAAATGACATCTTTGTCCAGCTATGTGCTGGACATTTGTGCAGAGGGATACTGTGAGAGACTGTATCAAAAAAAGCTTTACTGAAATCCCAAAAGATTACATCAACTGGCTTCCTTTGGTTTCATTTCAGCATTTCAAGTTGAAATGAATTTGTTTGGGGAGCTGAGGTGCTTGGTCAGCTCCATGTTGCTGTTAAATGTTCAAAATGGGGTTCATAGAAGAACAGATCAGAATACATAGACTGGACTGTGGTTTGGAGAGGGATTTTGCAGCTATGTGAGTAGTTCGCTTTTTAGAATTTGTTTAATGCCTATTAAAAAATTACACTAAATGAGCACATGTGCTACATTACCATATTTTTACACTGGTTCTGTGCAGCATTTTATGTTTTTTATTGTTTTAATTTTTTAATACAAACCCCGCAATGAATAGAGCTTGGAAAATGCAGCTCTTAGTACAGAGCTAATGAGGTCTAGAGAAGGTTGCTCCAAGTTCCCAGTGCACATTTCCCTCCACTTACTGCTTGTGTTCTATTTGTAGCAGTTCCACTTTAAATCACCAAAAATAAAGAAAAACTGCACTGGAAAGTTCTGAGACCTTGATGGAGAACTTCATGTTAATATACCTTGGGCTTCTGGTAATCTGCTTCTTGTCAGCTCTTGAGTTCCTGATTTTTATATCAGTGCTTGGGCTTAAGAGGGAGGGGGGGCAGGAGAAGCTCCCTGAAGGCATCTATTTGCGAGAAAAAAAGGTATGAAAGAGACTTGAAGAGTTCCTGTTGCTTGAGAAATCTATCTTACTTTTCCAAAAGGCTTGTAAAATAAAATTGTAGATGCTTCCTCGCTCTCTGAAATCTAATGTGATGGGTAGAAGGGGTGAAAAAAAAGGAGATCTCTATTGAGAGTTTTTCTGCTGAGAGGTGGTAAAAGGGACATGAGAAGAATGACTTTCCTTTATGCACCTCTTTTGCTTTTGTTGCTGTATTTTTTCCCCTATTATCTGATTACAAACCCATATAAATTATTTTTCTTTCTGCTAATTTATAGAAAACTTCCATTTCTTTAACAAAATTTTGTTTGGAATAGGAAAGCATTCCAGAAATAATTTTAGCATCTTCTGCCAAGAACTACATATTCATATGCATGGTTGTTTCATCTTGGTGCAAGTGTGTTGTTACAGTACTTGTACAGTAGTCAAATGAAGAAAGAGCAGCACAAAGGAGAAAGGCTGTGCCATGTTATTGCTGGTTTCAAAGTGTTGTCCAGGGCTTGCAGCATCAGCCAGAATGTGTTGGCTCCATACACTGAGTACAGGGTAACTATCTTCTGCTTTTTAGAGGTTCTATGAGGCCTCAGTCCTGCCTGTGGATGGTGAGGGAGCTGTTTCCTTCTGCAGACTGCCTTTGCACCTGCCCCTGCCATGCATCCCCATTCCATGGCATATATATATATTTGTAAGAGGGAGTAAGCAGCTTGGAGCATTCTTTTGGAGGTGGGGTTGTGTGTTGTCTTTTTAATTAATTTATTTTTTTAATGTAAAGATGATGGGTTTGGGTTTTATGGTCGTCTACAGGTTTTTTTCCCCCAACTTCCACAAATATTAGCTGTCAAATTACTCAGACACTTTGAATGCTAAAATATTCCTGATCAGGCTGGACAAGGTAGAAAGGATTCAGGTGGTTTGGTCAAAGGAGTGTGGTAAATGCAGATTATACTGCAGAAATAAAAATATGTAACATAAGGATGTCCTCTATCATTTTTGGGTTATGTTGAGACTGTTTCAAAAAGTTTTCTTAATTATTGTGTATTGAGGGCAAACTGCTGAGAGAATAAATGATGAGGGATGCTATGAAGCATCCTAAATGTTTGGTTCTGAGAGCTTTTTTTCAAGTGAAAATCAATTTTAAGTTAATGGACCTTATTATTTCCATGCAAGTGATAAAGGTCACATGCTGGACATAGTGCATACTCTCTTTGGTATTTCAAAAGCATCCAGGCACTTTTTAAGCACTTCTTGCTATGTTAAGGATTAGAAAATTCAACCTCACATGAAAGCTGTTTTCTAAACCTTACTTCAGTATATAACTGAGACTCTTCAGATTAATCCTCCATAAAATAAATGAATAAATAAACATATAAATCAAACTTTTATTCTGATTCTTATGATATCCACATGAATGTGGGAGACATTGGTCTATAGTCTTGCAGTGTTCTGTTTAAATGTCTTTGCATTAGGCTGAGAGAATCTGTTTTAATCTTTCCTGCTGGAGCTGCTGCACTTGGTATACATAATTAAACACTCCTTAAGCAAGAGAAAAGCTTAGACCCCCAGTGCATGGACAGGTTAACCCTTGGCAAGTTGAGCTGTCCTGATTTTAGCTGTCTGCAATGGTTATTTGCTTAGTATTGTCAGAAAACTGTCAGATAAATGAGTGTTTTACTTCATCTTTCAGATGGCCATTTACTTTAATGCCACTGCATTGATAGATAGAAAAGCTGTGTTACATGATGCTGTAGTAGTCTGCTGTTCTTGATTGCTCTGTTACAATAATGAGGGAGAATAAACCAACTGCTCTAAGGTTTGTAAGCTGCTAAACTGGCATTTAATTTTATGCAAGACTGTCTAGAGAGATGTTGCACTACATAACAGCACTAATATGCCTTATGAATTGAGAAGTGGTGCTGTTTAAAGGTGTCTGCAGGAATAAAAGGAAATGAAGATGTTTACAGTAAATGTCTGACTGACTGACAGCTTGAATGTTCGTGGTAGGAATTGCTATTAACTCTGACAAAGAGGAGTTTTGCAGCCTTGTAAGTGCAGGATTCCCTCAGATGTAAATGAGTTACATCAGAAAAAATAGAGCATATGAAAGAACTTTAGAAACCATTTGAATAAATTGAAGATATGCTATTAAGGCTGCAACTATTCTTTAAAATAATACTTAAATCACAAAGTGAATAAATGGTACATTTCAGGTTTGCTATGTCTTTTTTGGTTTAATGTAATGTCATCTGAGTGATCAACAACAGTGATCTTTGGAGCTGTATAAGTGAGATTGAGACACGTAAGGAGAGGTTATGGTTTTTGCTGTCCTCTATACAACCTCCTTGCTTACATCAGAAATGAATTTGGCCTTCTGCCTCTCTTCCCATTGCAGCCTGTACTTCTGCACTGTGCTAACAGTGAGTAATTACAGCAAGAGCACTGCTCTATTGATTTTAAATCCATCACGAAAGAAGTTTTTTTGAAAGGTTTTGTTGCAGACTCATTTTAAAGCCTTTTTTATGTTGGTTGGTTTTTTTGTTTGCTTGTGTTGAGCCTGCAGTTACTGTGCTGGTGGGTGCATGCAAGTCCCAGACAGCCAGATCTCTCTGCTGAGCTGCACCGATAGCAGGGATTACAAAGTTTTCTCTCACCTGATGAAGCCACAAGTAAACTGAGAAGACAAATGCAGGGCAGGGGGTAAGAAAGACCCCCAAACTCCCCAGTTTTATATATGCTCGGCCAAACTCACTGTGGCCTTTGGCCAGCTCAGAAGTTTTAGGCATAGTCTCAGTCTTTGACAGGCGTTTATGGCTGCTTTCACACTGCCATGGGTGCCCTTCTGGAGGTAGATTTCTGGTTTTCTCTTCCCCACCGTGCTTCACACGGAGGAATGGATGTCCCCATTTAGCACGTCGGGAGTGCGGAGTATCTGTGCAGCCTTTCTGCATACAGATGACTGATGTCTGTAGGGACTGCAGGAGGCCAAGTCTACATATGTGTTGCTGGTTCGGAAAGTCATTGCGCTGTAACCCAGTGTAAAGTTCAACTGGTGTGAGGACATGCTTTCACCATCTTTGTTTGCAATGTGTTCATGTGCCTGGGATGCAACAGAAACATGTTCCGCACTGAGCCACAGCTTTGTGCATGAGCATCTTCTGTCAGCCGGTGTCAGTTTTTCTGTATACATCTGCATTGTTCATTCCATGAAAGTGAGGCACATGTAATGCTATGTAAGCAGTGAAATTAAGAGGAGAAAATTCCTTACCAGTTGATTGAGGTTCCCCTGTTCTGCTTATAAACTGTTCTTTTACTCTGGAAAATCATGAATCAGCTAACTGTTCAATTTGAGTCCATCCCTTGTCCATCGCTTTGCTGTTTCTTCATTGAAGTTCCTCTTACATGCAGAAAACAGTGATGAAGAAATCCACTGGAACTAGTGGTTCCAATATTTGCACAAGTCTGAACCTCTATGCCTTCATTTTAAACTAATTTGAAATGGAAAAGCTAAATAATAGCTACTGAGTTATAACAAAGTGGTTTCCATTAAGCCATAGAGTAGAAGAGATGTATTATAAGTGTGGGGTAATAAATGGTAAGTGTTTATTCTTCTCAGGATTGTCTGCTAAGTGCAGCACAGGTCATCTCTCTTTCATTACACTGTTTTCTCACCTTTCAAAAGGTTTTTTTTCAGCTTTCCTGATGTGGATTGAAATACTGATTTACCAGAAACTCATTAACTGTGTAATTTTATGGCTATTTTTCTCGTACAAAATAAGTATTGATTTGTCAGAATGCACAGTTTTATGTAACTGTTGTTTAATTTTTATATCTAGAATGCTATATTTAGAATTTATAATGGCTTTATTTGTTGTTGTCCTGAGGGACAATTGGACAAAGGCTTCAATGTACTGTAGATTGCTATGCTAAATGCAGCAAGGGTGGGAGGAAACCTGAGGTAAGAGTGTGGCTGTTCCCTTTTTTTTTTAATTGTATCTTTTCAGTATAAACCCATTATGTGTTGTGGGTTTTTTTATGTTGGAAAAAATTATACAGTGACAAGAGGTTGATGTTTTTAATTAAGCCATTCTGCTGAATATTTAGCTAGTATCTAGAAACAGTCTTATCTACTGTGTCATCATTAGCTGTAAATTAGTATGCTGAAAATGGGTTGTCAGTAACTCAGATGTGGAGTAATTTCATTCCTAGCAAAACATAAAACATAATGAAATGCAGTTTCAAGCTTATACTTTAATGCCCTCTTTTTTTTTTTTTTTTTTCCTTTAAGTGTGCTCTCAGATACAAAAATAAAACCAGCTAAAAGAAAGAAAGGTTGAAGGGAAAAAAGAAAAATAAATATTTAACTTCAGCAGTCTTGTAAGTTATTCTTCTGGTATTTATATTTGCTTTTGGACGTGATATGGGGTAGTCTACTTCTGCAAGTGGTGCAGTTTATAATCAATTTATACCAAAAGATATTTTGCCAGTTCTGTGATGATTTATAGTGAGAAAAATGTAATTTTCTCCCTTACCTTTCTTTTTGGGGGGTGAGGGCCTTGCATGATTACACAAAACAGTATAAGCTATTAATTTTTCAAAATTCTGAAATGGAAAATGTAGCTTAGGTATGTTTTCACTCCTCATCATGCAGTGAAGCTTTTGGAGCCAGATCGTTTAGTGCTTTGAGTTGACAGAAGAGTTACAGAGTTGATCAGTGGTAGCACTGAGGAGTTAAGAAATAATTTGGATTAATTTCCATTTGTTGGTTTGTGGTATGGCAAAGAGATGACTAGGCATTAATCCTAAGAGCAGATGGCTGTAAATGGGTAATATAACTTCTGTGGAACATAGAATGGGTTGAAACCTTCCCCTTTCCACTCAAGTTAAAGAGTTAGTATTTTATGGAAGATGCATTCACTGGATTTTCATAAGACTGGCAGTCCTTACCTTAAAGCAATTAAACAATGAAATTAGAGTTATAGAAAATGGTAACTAATCACAGCAAAATACATCTGCAGATCACTTGGATGTGGATTCTCTTGCTGTTTCAAAACTTACCCTTCCTGATTTCTAAAATACATAGAAAATGAGAACATTTTCTATTAGTCTGAGTTTAAGGAATTAAATAACTGCATTAAAGGAGACTGTAGGACAGGGTTTCTGAGAGGCACAAGTTCCAAGATTTGCACTACTCTGGTAATAGTCTCGTGTTTATGTTATATTTGAAACTTTTCCAGCTTATTTCAAATTACTCTAAGCAGTAGAACTCTGTACTACTCTAGTAGATTGATGAAATATTAGCATTAGCAAGCATTTCAACTCAGCTGTCTTCCAGCTCATCTCCTTAACTTCACCAAAGTTTCCTTCCCTTTACTGATATGATTTTGACAGGCCTGTGATTTCCCTTAGGAAGAAGGATAAATAGATTGCGATTCGTGTGGTGCGTGGAACTCTGGGGCTGTTACAAGAAGCTCTAGAGAAAGGATGGGGAACCCATGACAGAAATCTGTCTGCCCCAGGCCAATGGAACACCTTTGTTCCATTTTCTGTACTTTATGTTTGCTGCATGGCATTAACCGTGGTTACTGCTCCGGTGGCCACTGAACATGTGGGCACCCTAATATTTATGAGCTGCACCAGGGTCCCTGTGAAAGGGGACACTGAGGCAACGGTGCTGTCCTCTGATGGCAAGAGAGGGATGTCGTCCCCTTGTCCCCCTCCCACAGAACAGAGGGCTTCACAGGCCCAACCAGATGACTGGGAAAGAGGAAGGAAGGTGTAGGTCTTGATTTTACTACCAAACACTTGAGATTGATCCACCAATTGGAAATGAAAATATGAGGACTTCTGACTTATCCACAGCAACTGTGTGAGAAAAATCTCTTTTATTAAATTTAGAAAATGGCAGAAATATAATTTGTAAAACAAAGAAATCAGGAAAATGCTAATACAGCATGTGCTGGGTGCCCAGGTCCCTAGGGTCCAGGAAGCACCCCTCCTAATTCAAAACCACTGCTTTTAGAGGCTTCTAAAGTCCCACCCCATTTACGTAACAGGAGGGGTGTTCCCCTCCCCCTGGTTGGCTGTGCCATGCCAGGAGGTGGTTCTGGTCAATATGGCAGCCTCCACCTGCCTACATGGCTGGCCACATGGTGGGAGGTTTGCCTTATCTATATTCATTTTACAATCCTCTATTCCCAGCCACACAATCCCTAGTACCAGCTCCAGACAGCAGCAGGTACCTTACAACTCCGCGATGCACCTATAGGTTAGACAAAAAATCCAAAAACATAAACCCCTAGACTAGTAATCCCTGTTCAATTCCTTTGCTTGTAATAAAACTGCCTGTTTATTTCTCATAACTGGACTATAGAAGGGGAATGTGCTGGAAAAGAAAGTTTTGGGGAGAGTGAGAGTGAGCTGTGTGTTAGTGTGTGCTGTCCTGAATGCACACTCCTTGTGAGTTACCACTGAGCCAGCTAGGATCTGGAAGTTGTGGATCAGCATCTCTGTAGACACATCCTAATTGTGCACCCACCAAAGATGTTTGAAAATCCTGTTTGGGCTTTGTGAAGGTATCCCAAGATGTGTAAGATTTGGAAAGAGTTTGCAGTGATGAGTGGGCTTAATCAGGCATGTGTCTTCTAGTTGAAGGTGGTAGTTTTTTTAACATCAGCTATACTGTAGATTACCAGCATGTACTGTGTTATTGGGTTGTGACAAATGGGTTTTGGAATGGAAGCTAGATAGAAAGAAAAAAAAAATCTGATATTATTTATAAAGCCTATTTACAAGATTTAAATTCTCTGTCCTATTTCTGCCAGTGATAATAGTGTTGATGAATTCTTATTTGGAGAAACACAGATCTTATATCAAGAGATAAATATGCAGTGTGATACATGGGGATTAGCTGTGCGAGTCATCATCTTTGATGTGCTGTCTTTACTGCTGTTAGTCCTTCTCAGCAAATGATCTTTTCTATATTTAAATAATTTTAGCTGAAAAAAAATGAGATGATTACCATGCTCTCAGACCTCTTCCAATGATTTTTGCTAATGTCAGAATAGACCTGGTCTTATGGAAGATGTGTTTGATAATTTTGGGTATATATTGTAAGTTTCTCAAACAGCAACTGTGATGGTATTAGTTCATCTCATTTCTCTGGAGTGGTGACAAAGATAATAAAAGACTAAATCAGACAATGATTTTTATACAGCAAACGTCTGCTGCTAAACAGCCCACTGACAAAATTACATGGTCTTCTAAAATGTTTTAGCACATGTAAAGCCTCTGGGATTTAACTGATTTGTATGAAACTGAATCCTTCCCAGAACTGTCCCCTGTACAACCTTGCTTCATTTCCAGAAGGTAATTAAACCCTTGGAGATGAGCTGAGTAGTAGGAGCTTTGTGCTGCAGAAAATCCTGGGGGTGGGACTACCTGTCAAATGATGATAGTACTCCCCTTAATGAGTTTCCTACTGCCAGCATTGGTGTGTCCTTGATAAGTTGTATTTATAGTGTTCCTTGCATCCAATGATGCTCTAGAGGGGGACTTGCTAACAAGAAGGTGTTCAGTTCTGCCCCTGAAATGACAGAAAGACCAGGGTGATTTTCCTCCTCTTTCTAGAGTTCAGCTTTGCTGACTAAAGTTAAGTCACTCAGCCAAGGATGAATCATTGGTGGCTCATAAAAATAATTTCTCCAGAGAACATTTTTTGCCTCTGAAACAGGCAAGTTGTGGAAGTAGTTCCCTGAGGGAAGGCAGTCCTTCCCAAGCACAGGGCTTTACCTTACTTTCAGTTACCCAAGCTTGAGTACTTTGCCTGTGTATCTAACAAGTTTCAATGTAAAAATAGTCCTAGTTAAATGTCAAAAAATTAAAGGTATTTGTCACTGCTCTGTCACTGTCTGCTGGGGTCTAGCCTAACTCACAAATAAGTGGGCATCCTGGGGCTTTCATTTTCCCCCCTGTTGTTTCCTGGTCCTCTGGCAGGAAACTACATTTTGCTTGGGATGTAGTGTTCTTGGGAATCCCTGTTTTGGTGTTTGGGCTCTTTTTTTTATTATTTTTTTCCCCCCCAAGAACAAAGGTTTTCTTAAATGTCCAAATACTTCCGTAATATTTGAGTCTTGCATTTTGGTTATTTGGTTTTCCTTTTAAAATTGCTTTTAGCAACACTCCATGAAATTCAGCTCTGATTCCTAGGAAACCGTTGCAGTGTGATACAAAAGCAGGATGAGTGCTTGGTCCAATGTCTGTTTTATGAAAATTAATGAATGACAACGCTTGTTATTTTCAAAGTGTTTGGATTTGGTTATGTGAAATCTTACCTTATGCCTAGTTGAAAAAGGCACCAATATGAAATTGTGAGGAAAAGTAAAGGCATGTATAAGATAGATGCAAGATAGTGATATATCTGAGGATGCTCAGGCGATCATTTTTAGACTGCAATTAAGCTTCAGAAGCCTGTGACTTCCAGTCCTACACTAAAAAAAATGGCTTTCCTGAATTAGATTTGCAAAGATGCTACTGTTGTCAGCAGCAGCGGCTCCTCGCTCTGTGCCTGGCTGTGCCTGTGCTCAGGAAGAGATGTTATACACTGGAGGCAGTGTTTGGGTACCACTTTGAGGTACATTGTGGTACAACTGTATCACAGTTTGGGAATCTCCTATAGCTATACCACATCTGTCACACCTTTGGAATTTGATCAAAGAATAAAGGTCGAGTTTCTGAGACACAGTAAATGTACCAGTCTGGAGAAAAAGTGATTATTTTCTTTTGTTATTTTTGATGACTTTCTGTTACAATGCAAATAAAACATGTATACTACTGACACAATTGTAGCACAAATGCTCGCAACTCTGAAACCTTGCTGAGAATTTCTGTTGGAGCTTTATTTCTTCTTTAAAAGCACCTCTACTTACTTCTCGAGGAGAAGGGAGATAATGACTTGCCAAGATTTGACAGTTTGAGTTAGACACAAACTGATATTTACACTGTACTGGAACTCACAATATTTCATGTTTTTCCATTCAAAATTGGAAAGAAAAGCAGCCTAGGAAAGAAAAGCAGCCTGTTACCTGTTTGTGTCCTAACACAAACTTGTTTTGACTGTTATGACATGAAATGACATAATAATTGCTTAAGAAGGGTGGGAGTGGTAATGAAGCCAACTGTTTGACTGTCAAAATATTTAGTTTAGTGGTGTTATTTTGTTATTAATTTTGATGCTACTTCATTAAATATTTGCTGAAATCTGTGTGTATTCACTAGACTTTTGCATGCCATCTGATTTTCACTCTCATATGGCAAATTAGCCACGTGGAGACTTCTAATCTGACAAATGTATGAGGCTGTCTTTTTGGTCACAACCTCTGTGACTCTAATACTGTCTCGGGCAGCATTCACTGCTGTGGGACCTGAGGCTGCCCTCGGTCTGTGTGGTAGAAAGACGTCTAAGGGAACTTGTAAGGATGTGTGATTTTTAGCCTGCAGAAGATTAAGTGAAGGACCGTAATGAGGGAACTATGCTGGGCTTTTAAATGCTCTTGGAATTAATGTATTTCAGCTGCAGGGACTGCAAGATTTACTACAGTCACTGAAAGAAAGATTGGATAACATCAAGCTATTAGGTCTCACAACCCGGTGCTAGAAAAATGATGCATGTTTTGAGTAACTACTAAAATACTTCTTTTCCTAGTAATTGGAATTGCACATCACTCACTGTGTCCTAGCTGGGAATTCACAATGAGCAAACCTTTGATGTCAATTTCTATTGGACATTTTGGCAAATAACAGACCAATGCTTGGCTGCCTATTGTTTTTGCAGTCCTGATCATTGAGTCCAGAAATGAGACCAGGGCAGCCAAAACTATGCCACTATCTCATGCAGCAGAAACTGGAGAATTCACTGCTGCTTAATCTTTAATTTTTACCATGGTAGTAGAAGACATGTTAGCAGCAATGCCTAATATATATCACAAGTGGTAACACAGTTTATCACAGATGGAAACAAACTCATTTCATGTTCAGTAGACAGTGAAACGAGTCACAACTGTTCTCCCTGTGTCGTACTGTGACACACTGCTCTTGTTAGAGAACACCTGTGCTGTGGCTCTTTAGCCACTTGCCCCCCTTGCTTGGTGCACATTCCTGAACAGCTCTCAGGGAGTCAGAGATAGTGGGTCAGCTCCTGCTGAGGATAGTTTTGTTTATTAAATAGTAATTGCTATGGTTTTCTGTTTAGAAATTTGAGTGCCATAATACAGCTATAAGGTGCAAATGCTCTCCAATGAACTTTTTTAGTGATACTTGCATCTGTAGCATCTCACAACCAAGTATCATTCCAGCATGCTGGATGGGGAAACTACTGCTCCTGGACTGACTATATACTAGGACTTATTTTGCCTCATATCTGAAGGCCCTGGACAAGACTCTTGCTGCTCTCCACCTTTCTTGTGCTGCTGACCCTGCCTTTACTAGGTGTGGTAGTCCACAGTTAAATGTTTTACCTATGGCAGTTTTAAATTCAAACAGAAGCTCTTCCCACAGTTTTCTCTGTGTTGCAGCTGGCACTTCTGGCCCTTGCATACCACCTGTGAACAACCCTATCATGACTAGAAATTGTCCCTCCTTTAAGGGTTTGTCAGGCTGCTTACTAATAAGAATCAGGAATTTAGTTCTGTCGCACAGCAAGCCCAGCTCCCCTGGGTATGAGCAAACCAGTGAAGACATTAGAGTGGTATACATTAACCCTGGTTTGTTTAAGCAGTGTTGAGTACTTGAGCACTGACTGTGAAGAGTGGTGGTACTTTGCCAGAAACATACATGGTCTCTGTTTTCATTCATTTTATTTCTTCCTTTAACTCAGGTAGTCATCTAGTCCTGTTTGTAATAATCACAGTGAAATAACATTCTGATTGCAGCACCTACTGATACATGCTTGGTCTTGGATACAGGGAGACAGCACGTATTGCCCAATTTCATACAGCCATCCAATTAATGAAGTTGTATTATCCAAGCTGTGCCATTTGATAGGAAAAAGAAAGTAGAATGCAAGTCGTTCTATGGTTTTGGACTAACCTTATGCTACAGAGATCATCCTGTGTTGCAGAACTGTATTTTGAATGTTGAGACTTTTTTTTCTTTATTATTCCTTTAGGCTTTTGAGAAACAACTCAAAACTTGAAAATCTGTGCAGTTTGTAAAATGCCTTGAAGCATCCAGTCTGCAAGAAGTCTGAAACAAAGTGTGAAGGAGTAAGCTTTCCTGGTGGTGATGCAGACTGTAGTGTGCTGTGCTGATGTTGAGCATTTTTGCAGCTATTGGGGAACTCAAGCATTTTTACCAGGACCTGGACAGACCCTTGGGTGGTTTAGATGGCAATGCAGGCTGCCCTCCTGTTCCCCAGGAGCTGGACAGAAGGCAAAAGTCAGGAATTGGGCTTCAGGAGTCCTTGAACAACCTGGATGGTGGGGTGAGATGACTGTGCCTAGAGGAGGCAGGAGCCCTGAGAATGCCCATCTGCCCCTTTCTTGACCTGTGAGAGAGAATGAAGCCCTAATTTGGACTGTTTAAAGTCTGCAAAAAGTGAAAATATTAAGGGCTTTTGACTCTAGTCCCTGGGTTTGCATCTCATATAATGCCATTCATAAAGTAATCAGTCTCAAGTTTATGCCTGTTTAGAAATCCTCTTCCAACTCCAGGCTAAGCTTCTTAATGAGTAAGTTTACACCCATTTACTCCACTGCTGTTATTGTCCTTTGACTTAATCATGCGTCCTCCCTCCCCAGTGGTTATGCTGGAAGAGAAATCCTGTCTTTTCCTGGCTTTCAGTACACAGGACTAAACAAGTCAAGCTTGTAACCTCTGGTAAAAATGTGCTCTTCACGTTTCTTATTATTCTGAAATCCTTTTTCTGCTTCTTTTCCAGTTCAGACACATATTTTTTAAACAGGAGTGACCTGAATCAAAAGTATTTCCGATAGTGCCTCACTGAAGCCTTACATGGTAGCATCTCTGGTGTCAGGAAGATCATGTCAGGCTGGCAGACAACATGGGTTCTCTTTTCATGTGTTCATGTTGAGGTGTGTTGTTACCTTGGCATAATGGCTTGGATGAAAGATGCAAAAATGACAGCTCAGTCTTTAGAACAAGAGTTGTGGCATTGGCTGTTAATTCCTCTGTGCCTAAAACTTGGAGGCATGAATGTGTGTGGCTAACTGTAGGTCATCTTTATGACCAGCCAGTCACCTAGGGGTTTCCTGTGTAATTTTGGTGGGCTGTTCTTACCAGATACATCAAAATCTGCTAGTCTGCTATTGGTGGTGCACTAAATGCACTGAGCTCTAGATTGATGCAACCTAAGTTACTCTATTAGTTTCAGGTAATGAAACCTCAGATCAAAAATGTACTTTCCTATTATATGCTGAGAGCTACTGGATATCTTTACAGCTTTATAAAATTGCTTTGAATGAAGGTCACTCATTTCAGTAAATATGTGGATGTGTAATTCTGTCAAGTTCTGAGCTATTTTTGTAAGTGTGCTTTTATGTCTTCATTTTCCTTATGCACTATTATGCCTGATATAGGATAGGATCATTAACAGAAGCACTTCATAAAAGAAATATAGAGGGATTAATAAGTAATGGCATACTAAGAATTCAAAATGAACAAAGATTGAGCACTTGCATTTCTGTGTTGTTAACCCAAGCAATTACAGGGAGAAGATATTGCATTGGTTAAGCTTGGAAAGGCCCAAAACTGTTTCTACAGCAGACACATATTATAGACTATATATATATATTTAAATATTTTTAAAAATCTGTAATGTGCCTTGCACGATGAATACTGTAAATTTTCTAGCTGGCATTTTTCATTTTGAATGCTTTTTCTCTAGATACCTCACTTGATTGTACTGCCATCTTGGAATGTGGGGGATGACATATTCTGGATTTTTTCAGTCATTTTTCTTTTTTTATGACTGTGCTGCATAAAATGATATTTATGTTCTTATGACATTGTTTACTTTCATCTTGCTTAATTATGAGATAATGTTCACAGTGAAGGAGGATGTAAGTCAGTGAATGGTGTTTGCAAGTGATTAATTGCACAGGGAAGACAAGACACTTGGTAATTACAAAACCAATTGGTTGTGATTGTAGTCCAGTTCCACAAAGATTATTCACTTTTTATGGAGAGGAGCAAGAAAAAAGCAAACTGCAATGATTTTTATGCCTTTTTCAAATGCTTGTATTGTTTTTTCTTTTCATTTGTCTTGGGTTCCACTGTAAAGGCAGGTGGGTTTATTAATAAAATGCACATTCTAAAAGTTCAGGAATTTCCCTTCGAAGTTAAATCCCTTAAAGTTTGTTCTTTGCCTGAATATGAAGCTGGTTCTTCTTAAGCTGGGGAAAAATGTGTGATATTAATTTTTAATAAGTTATAGTACATAAAATTAAATTTGCATTTTTACTGGAAAAATGCTTGATTTCTCAGTTTTCTACATTTTGCTATCCTTTTTACAGAGTTCCATATTCACCATACTGAAGTCTGCAATGCTTGTCAGGGATAACTGGCAAAATGTAGTGGATGTATGGTGGTATTTCAGATACAACGTGATCACATGGTTAGACAGAGTATCATCCTCAGTGGAGGAACATTGCAAGTGTTGCACAACTTCAATTTAAGACATTTGGTAATAGGATTTGTGGAGTAACAAGGGTTTTTCACTTGCCTTTCTACAGGTGACATTTTCTGATGATACCTGTCCCCATTTATTATGCTTCTGATTTGATAACAGACCCAGTGAATACTCTGAATACCAGGGAATCACTCAAGGAGGAGTGGTGCATGAGTTGGGATGAGAACTCCTCACTGTCCAGAGACACATCAATTTAAGAATATGATTCTGCTACCGCTACTTCCTGTGGGATGAATTAAGACATGTAACTTCCTCTTTGGTGGTACCACAGTTCGTATCAACCTATCTAATGTTTTGCTTAATTTTAGCCTGTTTTCCACTGGCTGACAGAGCAGGGGTGGTGGGGAGAAATTCCTCGCTGTTGTTTCTAACTCCAAACCATCTAATGCTTTAATTTGGGAAAGATTTTGTTAGCAAGCTCTGGCTTTCAGTGTGCCTGATGGGTCTTGTCTCATGAATGCGCAGCAGTCCAGTACAAATTGACAGAAGGAAGCCTACTCTTTTGTAAGAATAATCAGCAGAGTTTTGCATCTCCTACAATTTTTTTTTATTATTATTTTTAATGTCCTTGGAGTGCTTCAATCCTGCATCAGCTAGTTATGAGCAGTTTATCATAGCTGATGCAATTACAGGTGTGATTCATTAACAACAACAGAGTGTCCTTAATACTTGCTTGCTGAAGTGAAACAGAAAATGTGGGAATTGCTCACTGTCTGGATAACCCAGTTTGGCAGGGTTTTGGGGGGGTTTGTTTGTTTGTATTTGTGGAGTTTTCTGTTTGGTTGGTGTTGGGTTTTGTTTGTTTGTTTGTTGTTTTGTTTTTTTTTGTTTGTTTTGGTTTGGGTTTGGTTTTTTGTTTGTTTNCTTAATACTTGCTTGCTGAAGTGAAACAGAAAATGTGGGAATTGCTCACTGTCTGGATAACCCAGTTTGGCAGGGTTTTGGGGGGGTTTGTTTGTTTGTATTTGTGGAGTTTTCTGTTTGGTTGGTGTTGGGTTTTGTTTGTTTGTTTGTTGTTTTGTTTTTTTTTTGTTTGTTTTGGTTTGGGTTTGGTTTTTTGTTTGTTTGGTTTGTTTTGTTTTTTTTCTTTTTGTTTGGTTGGGTTTTTGTTATAGCAACAGTAGTGACACAGAACATTAAAGTAATCCTCATTTGGAGATTTTTTTTTTTTTTTTAACAGGGACAGTAGTGCTAATAGCATGATGGGTCTTTGATCTTTGGGAATTGCTAATTTTTTGCTTTCTCAAATACTGTGCGAAGTTCTGCTGTAGGAATGTAATTCCCTCATATGCAGAAGTCTGTCATAGAGTAGGGAGCATTAAGGGACTGAACTGATCACTAATTGAATCTAATTTGCCTCAGGTCTTTGAAAGAAAACTATTTTCCTTGTTAAAGTAAGCAGAGTATATCTCTAAAATGGATTAGTTATTAAACCTTCTTTTATTACGTTCTTTTCCCACCCTGAAAGGGAAAAAGTGGAAAAAAATGGGTCAGGGTGATGTTTTTTGTTTTGACCAAATTTCAAGTATTTTTTTTCATCTATCAGGAACTTCTGCTCGTTGCTTTCAGTCATTCCCTTCCCAGTGCATTTCATTCTCCTTCCTAGATCTTTTACTGGAGTGTTGGCAGTTTCACGCACTGGTGCCTACTTTGGTTGAACACACTTCAGCTCCATCTTGGGCACCGCACAGCCACTGTGAAGCTTATAGTTCTTGTTCAATAATGTCATTCTTTGCATTTATACTCAGTCATAGCACCAGAGAGGAAGCATTTTTAAAAGCATTTGTTAAAATGACATACTAAAATTGTACATCCTGCAACATACTACACATTTTACTTCTGGTACTGCAAAGTCAAGCAAAGAAGACCTCAAAAGAATGACTTGTGTTAAGGAGAGGATAACTTTGCCTTGAGGTTTTGTCTGTTTTTACCTACAGTCATTTTAAATACAGTGGCAATCTAAGTTATTTACAGACTTGTTAAAAAATTTGGCATATTTTTGTAGTAATTTCAGGAGGTAGATAATTTCTTGCACTTTAAAACTAGAAAGGGCTGTGAGATGAGCCGATTTGACCACACAAGTAGACAGGCAAGTGCATTTTACAAAATTAATTTCTCACATTAATTCCTAAATTAGACTAAATCATTCCATCCTCAGGAGATTGAGCACCAGAAGACAACAAAAGTGATGCTGCATAAAGCTTGTTAATAAAATGGGCCTTTTCAAATGCTGTTTTGGAGTATAACATTTCTCAGGTAATAATTTCTTTCACTAGTTCATGAAATCTTGAAAGAGTTTTTAATAGTTAAAATCATCATGGTGAATTTTTATATACACTATTTTTATATACAATATTTTCTGTCCTTTGCTTATAGTCTTTTCATGGAACAGCAACAAAGCCATGCTGAAAGGGAGTGTTTTGTAGGAGTTTGGCATGTGGATGCTGCCACTGATGGATACAGTCAGAGCTGTCTCAACAGCACCTTCTGAGTGCTCTAAAAATGTCTGGAGATGTAGCTTAACTACCAGGTTTGCTGCACTTCATATCCATGCTATTTCACTGGATCTGGAAATGACAGCTCATTGTCAGCGTTCAAAGAAAAGGTCCTGCAAAAGTTCTCACAAATGAGTTATTCAGCCTCACTCTGGTCATTGTTGAACCACTGCCAGTACAGGAACATGTTTTCTTTAGTGACTATCCATGTTGCAGCAATCAGCAGTATCACCTTAGTCTTCTGAGGGTTTACTTAGAAATTACATTATTTTTTGCAGTACTTGCATGACTGACTAGATAACAGGGAAGAACCATTTCTAATGTATGGTGGAGGAATTCCAGTGCCTTCTGTCCAGGGCCTTCAATGCTCAGGAAAAAAAAAAAAAAAAAAAAAAAATTCCTCAGATATCGAAGTGGCAACAGCAGACCCAGGAGTACAGACTTTTAGTCTGGAATGATGCAGGTTTAATTGAGACCAGTGCAATACTGTTTGGATTCTTCATATTAGCATTGATAAACTGTAAGCAATTCTGACCTTGCATAGTAGTGTGTAAAACATATGAAAGGTTGCATATTGGGTTTGTTTTAGAATTACTTGAAAACCTCCAAGGGACATACTTCTGAAACATGCATGACAATTGAGCATCTCTTTTTTTTTAATTTATTTTTTTTTTTAGTGTTTGTCCTATCTAGCACTTTTAAAAAATTCATGTGGGGTCTCTCCTTATATTTTTTAGGAACTTAAAACCTTAAAAATATGACTATTCTGGTTTTAAGAAGTTTGTTGTTAAGAGTAGATGGAAGAGTAAGCTAGAGTAGATAGAAACATCTTCTGTTGGTTATGGCACAGTGATGAAGATGATGAGGTCTGTACTGTGGATTCCTGAAGGTCTCTGCCTGCCTGCCTACCAGGTACCTGCAGTCAGTCTGAGAACATTTTCCTAGCTGGACCATGAAATTAATGTGGGCTTGTGCCTTTGGGGCAGGAAATTGTCTGCTGTGGAATGGCATGTCTGCTTGGGAACGCTTCATTTTTCAGTTCAGAATTAATTTCCTTCCACTGTGGGCTTGAGCTAACTATTAGAAGAAGGTAATGAGCTCCTGGCAGCTACTGCTGTTGTCGTGCAGCAGAGGATGTCAGGCATGGGTTAGTAGCTTGTGTGCAACTATTCATCATGATCACATCGGCTGCTGTGAGCTCTGGTACCTGCAGGTCTGTTAGTTCCAAACTTCTACTTTCTGCTTTTACTGAGACCTGGAGAGATGCATTGCTTTCTAAAGGTGACCTTTTTCTCTGCTCTTTTTTTCTCTACTCTTTTTTTCTGCTTTCTGGTTTTGAAGTGTTTTTGTATTTTTAGGCTGATTGGTGGCAGATTCAGCTCTAGTGTGTACTCTGAATCATGGATTTTTTAATGACTTTTATTCTGGCCTTTTTGTTAGTTTCCATTTGGAGAAATATATTCATATATTTTTTAGTATCAGTTGTATTTTATTCCACTGCCATAATCAATGCTTGTTTTTTGAAGCTGTGGGACAGTTGGTAGGGATATTCAAACACTGCAGTCACAGGCTGTTTCCCAAGCACCTTGATGGAGGTAAGAGCAGTGCAAGCATTTATGCAAAGGCCACAAGGTAGAGGTGTAGGGAAAACATCATTTTCTGTAGTAGAGTTCCAGTGAGAAACTAGACTGGGAAAGAAAGAAGCCCTACACCTCCCCTGGCATACTCCAATGGATATGCAAATCATGTCCTGCCTGTACTGTCTGAAGGATGTGTAAGAGGAGAAAGTATTGCCAAAAGTAAGTAAGACTAGATAAAAGAAAAGGATTTTTCTTTTTTTGTTTGGTTTGGAAAGACTAACAGTTTGACTAACCAGAATTTGTCAGCTACTGCTGAGTTAATTACAGCTGAGCACAGAAGCAAGGAATTACTTTCAAGGGTTGCAAGGTTTGGGGAAATATTTTACACAAATTTTAAATTTAATTTATTATTCATCTTCCCTGATTGTCTTGAGTTGATTTTAAAATTATGTTTTGAGTTTTTAATCACTATGAGCTCAAGATTTTCTGATTTTAAGCTCTAAATTCTGCCCTGCCATGGGAAGTTTATGCTGGAGGAGTCTTATGCATGTCTGCCTTAAAAGTCTGGCCAAGTCAGGGTTTGGCTGTGGGAGGCAGTAAGTTCGTGCGGCAACAGGATTAGGAAATTGAGCTTCCAAGGAAGCTTTCATCTACAGACTTCGGAGGCTGAATCCTCGGGGTGCAAATGCAAGCATCTCATGACTGGAATACTACAGAGTTTGTTTAACTCTATTTGTAATTACTCTGTAGAAAAAAGATACTTAAGAGGAGCAATGCATTTTTTTGTGGTTTTTCTGTTCCTTCTAAACCAGTGAAACAAATAACTGCTCATCGTGTCTAGTTCTTTAGTGCTGGTTTGGCCTCTGAAAAAGTTACGTCTCTTTATGAGTTAACATACTGTGCTGCTTGTGTGCAGTGCTAGACTTGATAAGATGGAATATGCCTCACTCAGGCACTCTGTGTGCAGACAGTTAAAACAGTGCTAGTTATTTGAAATATTTTAGACATGAGATATTGTCTATAGTATGGCTATACATGCAAGTAATAAAAAAGCTGTGCCATGGATGACACCACAATTCCTGCCTCTCATCATGTGTACTTGGGAGCTTACTGCACTTTGGGTCTCACTTTTATAGTAGGGTAAGGGTAGACAATGTTACCAATTTCCTAGCAGCATATCCAGGGCATCCTCTAAAAGCTATAAAAATTTTCCCCTCTTCCTAGACTGCATCAATGCCCAGCTGCAGCAGAAACCTTAAGACAGAAAAACAAACCCTTATGACATCTTTATGAAAATAACCCAGTCTAGACTAGGAAAGGATGTTTCTAGCAGTGACAAATACACATGGATAGTTTATTGCATGTACAGCTTGACCAGTCTCTGTCTTGAAACTTTTATTTTGGGCAGGTGTATGCCAGGTCTGACAAATCTGTAATAAATTTGTTTTGCCAAAATTGCACTGTTATAGCAGAAGCTCACTTGATGTCTGCAACATATTAACTGTTAGTATTCCACACTCACAACTCCTCATTTCCATTCCTGGTTTCAGTGATTTGTCTGTTGCCTGATTAAATAAGACCTTAAATTGATTTTTAAACGTAATTTAATAAAAATTAAGAATAAGAAATTTAAAAAAAGAGAAATAAGATTAAATAGTAAATAGTTTGGTCTGTTTTGCTACTTCGGTTTGGTTGTCATGTTGGGAACATGTTAGATTTGAAGGAAGTAAAAGTCTAAGAGATACATTTTGACATAAATTGCACAGTTTTTGCATTTAATTGGTCAACTTCTTGAGCAGAACAAATTCTGATACATGCTGCAGAGGAAGATGTGGAGATTACAATAGGAAATTTCAAGATAGCATTCCCAGGGGACCTTACCGAGTGTGCTTCCAGAAATTGCAGAGAAACTCGATGACCTGACTAGATACTGATCTAAATCATTGCAGTTCCTGTTTAAAGGCAGATACAACAATAATATTGATCAGTGGAAATTTATCTACACTTTCAGATAATTATTTTTTTAAACTGAAAGATTAGATCTGTTAGTTCCCCTAAGCCTTTCTACCCTTCTTATCCAGTGTTCTGCTTTTCTGTATGTCTACTCCAGGAAAAAAATTCCCCAGACATTGCAGTTCCAGTGTTTCTGCTCTACTGTGGCTGCAGAACTGAGGTCTTTTTCCTTTGTGTACACTACTGCTCAAGTACTATGATACTCACAATAAGATAAACATGCAAAAAATTACGAAATTAAATACTATAGATAGTTTCTAAAGAATTTTTTTGTGTGATGACTTGAGTACAATACTCGCAGAAGGTGCAATTCTAACAGCTGTAGTCAGTATGGGAAAGCACTGAAACATGGTCTGACAAGAACTGGATGACCTTGAGGATTAAAACAGTAAAAAGCCCCAGTAAATCTATAGCACTGACTGGTCTAAGGTGCAAGACAGTACATGTTAAATCAGACCCATTAGTTTCTTCTTTCATCTGTAGTAAATACATCCCTTGAAGAGAATCAGAGTGTGGTAATCATAACTGGAGTCATGAAGGACCAATGTGACATAAACCAGATGAACGTGTATCGCACCACATTCTAGTTAAGGACTGCTAATGTAACACAAGATTACTGTACCCACAGCCTCCTTTAAAAGGTCACATTTTCGGAAAAAGTAATTAAAATTGCAAGTGTTGCAGAAGAGGGCTTGCAGGAAAGGCAAGGGTCAGAGAACTGGAAAGCCCACGTGCTGAGAGCTGGTAAATACACAGAGAGAAAAACCTTTCAGTTTCATATAAAATGTGGGTATCTGGAAATGGATAGCTATAAGAAACTTCAGGATAGACTTTTGAAGATGTTCCTAAGGAGCAAGCTCCTCGAGAGCTTTTGAGTAGGAGGAACATGGAGTTTGTAACTTCCCTTAAAATAGATAGTCCATAAAAGTACAGGACTAAATGTACAGATCCATGAGGTTTCTTCTGGGTTTTCTGTCCTTAAAAATACATAGCAATTTTTGAGCAGTCTTTGTGTTTCATTGAGAACCTGTGTTTAGTTTTACTTAAGGGGTATTGGAAGTGCTGAAAAAATGCATGCAACTTGTTTTGCATTCAGTTGATTACATCCTCTCCATTTTCTACTTTTCCCACAGCAGTTTGTGTTTTACAAGAGTGGCACCCTTTAATGAAAAAGTTGAAGTAATGTAATTCCTGCCCTATTGTTGTGTGAAAACAACTCAGTGAAAACCAGATGAATAAGTCCAGAGCTATAAAGTTACTACTTTTGGCTTAAGTATTTATAATTTTAGGAATTTTGCACTTGAAATATAGACGAATCAGCTGAAAACAGCTCTATACACTTGAACAAGGTGAGAGAAATGAGCCATGAAGACTGTTGTCAGACAGAGTATGTTATCAGTGGAACTATGAATCTTGACTTCAACACTCCTGTGTAATATGCAATCAGTTAATGAAACAAAATTGCATTTAGCAATTAGTAAACAAGAAAAACATTGTCATGCTTGCAAGCTTATGGCTAATTGTACTAGTGATTATTTAACTGCTTGTGTGTGTCCACATTTTTCTACCATATACAAAAAATATATAGAAGTGGATCAGTATATTATTGAGATGAAAATATTGAACTTCTGAATGTTTACTTCCAAGGGCACTCTTTGTTTAATTTTATAATTTGATGCTGACTAGGAATGCCAATATAATAAACTGCTGGTTCTCTCTCCTCTAACAGTGACTTTCATTGTTTTCAAAGACCCTATTCCAGTGTAGATGGAAAATGTTGGACCAGACTAAGCAGATTATTTGGTGACAAAGTTTGAATCTGCCTTATACAGTAAAGAGACTGAGATATGTAAGAGAGCATGAGTGTTTTTACAAGGGTTTATCTTAAAGATAGGGGAGTTTTATTCAAAATGTTATTTTATTGAAAATGAAACTTTTCGTGAGGATGTGTTGCTTTTGACTATTTTTTTGCATAAAATTTTAAGGTCTGAAATGAATTATCTTCCTGGACACTGAATTGAGTCAAACCTATGACCTTCTGTAAAAATACTCTAACTGCTAATCAAGAGTCTGCAGAATGTAGAAGATTTCCATCCAAAAGCGTCTTCTTCAGGTGCAGTCCACAGCCTTTGGACTTGCTCTTCCATACACCACGCTCTCCGCTGGTTTGTCCTAAACCAGATTTACAGCTCTATTTCCTACTGTGGTGTGAGGAGGAGCATAGTGAACTTTGAGATTAGCATGGATGATTATGTGAGGTCCTGTCTTCTGAAAGTCCTTGTAGACCTCCAGTTTGTGGTATGTTCAAAATTTTGCGAGATGTATGTGTTCCTTCACTGTGGAAGGAAGAACTCTAGAGCTGCCCTGAGGTCCCTCACTATTCCTCTTGACATTTAGGAACCATTCAGCTGTTGCACTCTAAAAGGTATGGTTTGGAGCTGGTTCAGAGCTGTATGAAAGATGGCAGTACATAGTTTTGTGTCCTGAAAAATGTCAATAGTTGGTGCTCTGTCCACTACTGCTCTTGTACCACCTGTGAGAGTCATTACCTAGGCCTACCAGGAAGAGTAGCATGGTATTACAGTGGCTAGTTGTAACTCAGCCCCTGTTTCAGATCTCTAAAACTTCAGTAGCTCAGTACCTCCCCTCTTACTTCAGAATCAGTTGTTCTCACAGTCCTGTCTGCAGGATGTTACAGCAGCGACTCCCTAGGCATGTGAGGAGAGTGAGGCACTGAAGCCTGGGTCGTAATTAGAGCTACTGCAGAAATCAGTTCTATGCCAAGGGCAATTTGGTTTTCAGATTTGCCAAAAATACATATAGCGTTTACTGAAAATTATCATTTTGTGAAGATACTGGTTTTTCATCTTCCATGGTTTAAATATCACCATCTTGCAAAGGAGCGTTGGTGGTTCCAGTGTTCTCTCCCTGAGTTATTTTTAGGCATTGTCTGAAGGAGTCTGCCCAATATGGTTTGTGTTCTCATCTTTCTACCTGGTGGGGACTCTTAGTAACTCTATGACTCTTTGCCTTCATTTTAGATGTAAATGTTCTAGAGTTCTGGTTATACTGTGTTACCTGAATGTGTCTTTCTTGTTTGAGTGGCATTTCTAACTAGAGACATCATCAACTTTTATTAAGCAAGACTTGCCTTTCATAAACCCATGCTTTCTGGACCTGAATATTCTGAGTTGGAAGGGACCCACAAGAATCAATGTGGTGGCATGCAAAATGATCTGCTCCATGACCTTCCCTGGCACCAAGATCGGGTTGATTGGCCTGTAGTTCCTCAAATCCCCTCTCTGTCTCTTCATGTAGATGGATATTACAGTGGCAAACTCACAGTCAACTAGGACCTCCTTGGTTAGCCAGGACTTCTAGTAAATTATGAAAAGTGGCTTGGCAAGTATTTCTAACAGAAGTTATTGCTTAATTCCAGTAAGATGCGTTGTTGGATCTTTCTTTTGATGTAAAAAAACCCATCAGAATGTGATTAGCACTGATGCCTCCTTCCCCAAATAAACCTAAATGTTAGAAGTTAAAATATCAAGAGCAAAGCAGTGGTTTGGGACAAATTCCCTTTTTTTTAATAAGCAAAATCCATAGGTTTTTTCCACCACGTTTCATTTTCTCTAGGTACCATCTGTGTTTAAAGCCAGAAGTTTTAATTTGAAATACACTGAAATTAATCTCATGGAGCAGGAAGAATATCTGAATATCTCAGGGATGAAGGCTAATAGTATTTCTTCACTGTAGAGAGAAAATAAATTTGTTCACTTTCTAAGAAGACTTTACTACAGTGGCTCTTAAGTACTTTATGAAAGAAGGCACAATACTTGTCCTTCATAGGTGAGAAATCCTATGTTTCATGGGATTACTATTTTTCTCTAATCCAGTTCGTTATCAACTATTGTGGGAGAAAAAGAGCATCAGGGGTTATGGTCTTCCTGTATTTGAAGAAATGCCAGTCTTTAAAGGAATCTTTCTGGCAAAGTAGAACACGCAATGACAGTAATGATCTGGTCCTGGTTTGAGGATGGATGGGAGGCTTTGCCATCGGCTGCAAAGACCAACTGTTTCCCATGCCCCACTAATTAAACCTGTACCAACAGCATTACTGGCCCTGTTTGTACAGGACAGCGTATCGTGCATCTGTAGGCATGTGGGGAATGAGTGTCTCTTTGGTCAGGGGAAATAGTTCTTTGGCTTCTGCAGTGATTAGTTTTCTTGAAGAAATGCTAATCTTTATGACTGCTGGTGTTTTAATTGGGTATGTGCAAATGTTACTGGACCATCTGCATGGCATGCAGGTGATCACCCCTGAAGAAATGTCAGCAGATCTTTAAACTCCCACATCAAGTGATTCATTTTTCTGCATTTTGGGAGAACAGGATGGGCCACAGATGTAAACAGAATTTGTAGGGTCCTAAATCCCTGCTTAATGTAACAGAATAGAAAGTGTAGATGAATTGGTCTCTGAAATACAGAGTTTTGCTGCTGATAATTTCTTTGCGTGAACCTCCTTTTACTGTTTGGATTTGAGTAGTGGGGTGCCACAGCATGGAGTTTCTGGATGTACCATCAACACTGTGCTCAGGGACCGCATCTCATGCTGTTGGGGTCTCACAACTGGGAAGATTTTGGTCTGTTTGGTTTTAGCTTAGGGTGAATTCTAATGCATGGTTATAGGAGGATTCTTTTAACCCTTTTAAGGTAGGGTCAGCAAGTTAGAGATGGATGCAGGGTCTTTAAGACAATAATCATTACTTCTGGAGGAGTTGGCAGGAGAGCTGTCTCTTCCCTGACAGCACAAAGATTAAAAACATGTAAATGTCAGAGTATCCTAGTTGGCATCCGAAGTGAATGAGTCACTCCAAATGATACTATTAAGCTCATTCTGCCTTGACTTCAAAGAGAAACATCAAAGAGGACTTTGCTGTTTATCCAGGTGCTGAAGGAAGAGCTTTTCAATGCTGCTGCTCCTCTGGCTGTGGGTACAGAAGACTGTTGTGCTTGCTTGCTATTGGTATTGAAATCGTTCCATTCAAATGAAGCTTCTTGAAAGCATTGCTGACACAAGCAAGGGAACTACACCAGTAGTTTGATAACTGCTCTGTGATTTTTACAGAAGAAAAAGCACAGAAGAGAAGTTAGATAAGAGAGCAGGAAATTAGGAGGTGTTCCCTGATTTTACTAAAGAGCAAAGATAATATTCTTCATAGGATCTGTTCCATAACTTGCTGTTATTGCATGTTTCTCCTTTTTTACACCCCAAAAGCCTCATGGCGTTCTGCATCACTTGGTCGTTATACATACACTGTCTTGACTGTGTGTTGCAGTGGCCACCAGGCGCAGAAGTAGCCCCCTTGGCACAGTTTCTCCAGTCCTATGGTGGCTGCATTCACCGCGTGGCTGCGTGTGTGCCTCAGCAAATGTGAGGCTCTGGATTCACTTCTGAAGGAAAGTTTAATTAAAGACACAAAGCTAAGTAAAAAGTGGCCTTTGGCATATTCTTCCAAACTACTTACAGATTTCTTTGAGAATAAATAGTTATTTATGAAGAAAAGTGTAGTAGTGCTTATCTTTGCTGACCTCATTAAAGCATTTGCAATGGAGATACATGGGAGAGGATGGAGATTAGAATGAGAATGAGAAGGAGGATAAGAAATTGTTTTGAAGGAAGTACTTGCTAGGAGGAAGTTCAATAACAAAATTTGTGAAGGACCAGTTTTGAGAGTACCTGTAGCTAGTATTTTCATCTTTTGAACAAAATTAATGAATGCGTTTAATGAAAGTTGAATTAGCAACAGTGTTAAGATCATTTTATTTAAAGCTATGTGCTAAGCAAGTATTTTAGTTAGGCTTGGGTAATTTCCTGAAAGGTAATACTTGAAAGGCCCATGTCAATTAGAAGGAGATGATGATGATGAGAGATAAATAAAGGAGAACAGTTGGTTTCTGATTTCAGCTAGGACTTCACTGAAACATTTGGGCTAGTAACGTTTATGCTTTCAGGAAGAGATGTAAATTATATGGATATAGAAAAAAGTCATGTACATCATTCTTCTAGTAAAACTGATGCATTGTAGGAAGTAGTGACTATTCAGTAAGCCTGAAAAGAAATTAGTAGAAAAAACAAATTTTTCTTCCATAGTTTATAAACACTTTGATTAGTGAGCTGTTGGGATAAAACATTTTACTTTTGCTGCCTATCATTTTTAAATGCATTCAAAAAAATTTATTTGTTGAGTTTTCTTTCTGTTTTTCTGACTTCTGTGTTTTGAGTAGTTGCAAGTAAACACAGAACCTTGAAGTGAGAATATTTTTTGTTGCCTGGTGCATGCAAGCTATCTGTGAACACAATCTATGCTCCTATCCAATCTTCCAGATTGTCTTCTTGCTGAACTGTAAGACAAGCTGTTGTTTTAGTCCACTAAGAGATGACCCATAATGTCAAATCAGTTTTCTCAGCTTGGTGACATTTAAACTCAGCTCACCATACCATCGTCCATGTTACCCTTCAGTTGTGACCTAGGGCTGATTTTGAAGCTGATCAATGTGGTGAATTACATCAGTCCTCTGTGTTTTCCCTTCTCATCAGCCATCTACATTCCAAATCCCCTATACTGTTTCAGCTTTTTGCAGGAATTAGTTTGTGCTTTGTATGATTAGCAATAGAGGTGTAAAATATGTTCACAGACTGAATGAAAAAAGTAAATGTCATGTTAGACAAAAGCATTTTCAGACAATGATTTAAATCAAGGATGCTAGTGTTGTGAAAAGTACTCATAAAACCAAAGTTGCCTTCATCCATGAAGGTGATATAACACATGCTCCAAGTGGGTTAAATGTTGGCAATGCAGCTGGGGAAACCTGAAGTCTTACCAGTGCACATAGTAAGTTAGAAAAGTTATGTTTCTGATCTGTACTTCAGCTTGCTTATCTTCAGGTTAAGTGATAATATTTCTCAAATACCTGCTGAAAAGTAACAGCTTTTTGCAGAATCTTTGAAGAAGCTCAACTAGAGGTGGTCTGAAAACTTCAAATTCAGTGTCACCTCTCACTGTTGAAGAGGGAGCTTCTACTGTTCTAAATTTAGGGCATGGAAAGAAAGATTGTCTGTTAAAGTCAGGAAGAATAAAACATACCTAGACTCAAAGATGTTTATTTATATGCCCCATAAGAGAGGTTCTAAACAAAATTGGTAGTGGAAAGAGCAGAACCAGCCAGTCTCACTGTTTAATTTCATTATTTCTCATGCATCTTTGCAGGTATATGTGCAGATAGAGCTTTTCTAAGTAGGTCTAAGTGTCAGTCATTGCTTTCTGGAGTTTGCTAAACTCAAGAAGCTTTTGAAGGGCAGATAGGCTTAATTTTATTTTTTTTTCCCCCTCTTCTCTTTTTTTTTAATTAATTATATTTTTGTATATAGTGGTTTTTAAATAATTTAATTAGTCTAAAATTAAGAGGAGTAAAAGATCCCCAAAGGTGTTATTCTGTGTTTGTCCATACACACACCCACACATGCATACGTACTGTATATGCAGTCTATTCTAATAGAGTTTGCCTGCCTACCTCAGTATCAACAATAACTGCATCATTCCTGATGCACTTTTGTTTAACCTCTTTATCTTCACAGTTGCATGTACCCTGAGCAACGTATGCCAGTCTTATAGTGTACTTTGTATTAGAAAGAATTTTCTAATCTCTCCCTCATGTCTGGTGATCTGCACAGAGCTTGTTCACTCTGCCCAGTCTCGAGGTGGGTGGAGGAAGGGTATGGCAGGAGGAGAGACAGAGTGCTGGCAGCTGTATGGGAGCGCACCTGAAGGGAGGGGAGGAGTGAAAGAGAATGTGTCCGTGGCATGTGGAGGGAGCAGGACTGAGAGGAGAGCACATGGAAAGCAAGGATATACACTGTTGGAGCATCCCCAGTGATGCATAGTGTAAATGCAGTGAAGGAAGGCTTTGACATCTTGCATGCTTCCTATACTCCTGAATTATTTTGAATTATTCTTTTGAACTCTTTGGCACGTTGCTCAAGTGGAACTGCTTAAATCTGATTGCCCAAAGGAGAGTCTTCCTGTTTGTAAAATGTTGTCTGTGTTGGGAGTTAATTATGTCGACTGAATAATTCATGTTCACTTTTGGTAAATCAAATCAAGAAACAGAACAGATTTCTTCTGACTCTGGTACAGTTTATATAACTGAAATATACTTTTCATGTGCAAACAGGCAAGAACAGGACAAAAGCGAGGATATCATGATGTTTTAATATCATAAAAAGCACGTTGATTTTTGTTGGTTATTTTTTTTGTTGTTGTTGTTGTTTTTTTGTTTTGTTTTGTTTTTTGTGTTGTTGTTTTTTTTTTAAATCCAGGGCAATCTCAACATTGTTCCCATACCAGCAAATGTGTATGGTTATGTGCTCTATTACTGTAGAGAGGAATTAAATGAAGAAGACACGAGGTTGTTTATGATCAAAAACACAATTTCAACATACACACTACTAATAAAACCACCAAGTACAAGAAAAAAGGCTGTGAAGAAAGAAATTGCATTTTCCCTCTCTTTCATTGTCTTCTATGACAGTATCTCAGTAATACCTGAAGTGGTATTTGGCAAGATAATCACCTAGAGATGAGGTGTCTTGCTGTGCATGTTTCTGTCACTTCATGTCTCCTAATGTTGAGAAATGCAGCCAAGATCACTATTCATGTCTCATCAAAAGTAATCTCAGGGATTATTTTCATTCTTTTGAGAGGTTTCTGTAGATGAATACTAATACCAGAGAAAGAGATAACAGCTTTTATAGTTTCTTTCTTTTTGTAGTTTGGTAGGATTTTTTTTATTTCTAATTCATCTGTATTTTGGAATTCACAGAATGTTTACAGGAAAAAGTTTAAAAAAATCTGCAAAATTACTGATCGCATTTTCAAGCTTAAAAGTGATGTCGTTGCCAAATATGTATTTTTTTAGGACTATTTCTTAAGATACTAAATATTATATGGCTTACAAATATTTCTCTCCAGCACTTCAGCATTGCCTTCCCTTTTCTTTTTTTTTTTTTTTGTCTATTTTGAAAGACAGTTACAACATTTCCCACTTTTGAACTGTATTTTCTATTAGTTCTGTCATTATTTTCCTATCTACCTTATCACATTCCTCAGATGTTTGTAATTTTATGTTGATTCAGGATGTATCAGTCACCTCCGTGTTTCTGCCTCCATCTGGATGGAGATACATAAATGCTTTTAAGCTTATGTTGAAAGGTGAGGCTCTCTCTGCCTGTCCACTTCCAGTTTAGGTCACACTGTCTGCTGTGGGTGAGCTTTCAGAAGTGTCCTGAGCAGGCCAGAATAATCCACTGTCTTAATGCATGTTGCAATAAGTACCTTTTTCAATCAGTTTTGGGAGCTATGAAAACAAGATAATTCTTCTGAGCCACTTGATTCTCCTGTCCTCACATGTGTGGCTGCAGAAGGCTGTGATGGAGATACAGGAGGTGAAAAGGCGAAGTTTGCTGGCAGGTGGGTTGTGCTTATTCTACGATATTAGCAGTACATTTTAAATAGAAGATCTGTGCCTCTGTTAGAAAGGTGTTGTGTTTTGGAACAGGTAGAAAAAATGTGTATAATTCCAAAGCATTATTGAATCAAGGTCAGTATAAAAATGTTATTAACAGTATTTCGTTCTGCTATTCCTCTTCCTGTTCCTTGTTTTCTTCTTTGCTGAGCCCCCGAACAAACACCACAAACAGATGCACTTAAGGTCAACACAGTGGTGTCTGTTGCACCAGTGAGACTGCAAATTCACAGCTGAGCAGGGGAGACAAACATCTGCAGCATCCATCAATGTGGTAACTCCTACCACCCTGAGGCCGAGCAGCTCTGGGGCACCTCGGGGGTGGTTCTACTGCCCATGCTGCAGCTCTAGCAGCCTGGCTAGTAGGATACATCTTGCACATCTCTCAAGTATTTGTGCAGTAGATATTACTACAACTGAGTGCTAGTTTTTTTGTATTTGATTTTTTTTTAAATGCAAAGAATAATGTTCAGTATCTGTTCTGATAACTGTTTATTCTTGTATCTCCTGTTAGGTGGGGAAATAGCATCATTAATGGAAACATTTAAGCAATTAAAATTGAGCAGTACTATTTTCATGCATGTGTTAGATAAAATATTTCACCTCCAGCTTTAGAAAATCTCTGTTAGAAATCTAAGGCAGCTTCTCTTCTACCCAAGCAGAGTGTGCTGGAGTTCAGGACGTAAGCATGACACCATGGTCTGCTACAGAGATGCAGTTCCAGGCCTGTGTAATGAGTTCATAGAATAGTTTGTGTTAGAAGGGACCTGTAAGGTGGACCAGTCCAAGTCCTGTTTTGCTTTCTTTTTTTCTCTGTCCCAGTGGTTTCCTTCCATTCTCCCTTCAGCTGCAGAAGACATGACACTGTGCAATGTTTTTTCACCCATAGCAAATAAAGGTTTTAGCTGCAGACTAAAACCTGGTCCCTTTGACCAATGTGATATGAATCACATTGTTTTAGGAATACTTTATAGGCTGTCCCAGGGTAGTGCTTTCAGTGAAATACCCTTGCATAGCAGCTATCATAATTTGCAGGTGCTTGCTTATTTTTGATAGGGGGAAGGCAGGGGAATTTTCCTTACCAAGTAGATTTTCGTGTTGTTCTTTGTTCAAGTGCTACTGAGTCTTTCCTCAGCAATTTGGTATCAGCTGCATAATTTTTATTCCTTGATCTGGGCTCTTTAATCCAAGTAGCTGGAAATTTTCATTCCCTCTCCTCTTTCTACCACCTAGCAATATGTCATAATAACATTACATTAGTGAAAACTCAGTTAACGTTCAGACACAATTTTAACTGACAATGAGTCAGCTGTGTTATTTGGGGTGGAAGGAGGATATTCTTTGCGTATAGTATCTCTTAGTGTTACTACGTGTTAATGCTCCTACTCCCTTCTATATTTAGATATTGCATTAAATGAAAAAGCACATGTGCTTTTCTCTTATTTGAGGGTTTTACACCAGGTGTTTTGTGAACAGTACTGCCTCTTAGTTGTTATGATATAGGAAATATTTTTTAAAATTAAATTCTATTGTATTTTTTTCTTTTAAATTATTCTGTTACTGAACAGATTTTCGGTGAGACTTTATCTTATTGTATTTCTACCCTCATCAAACATAAAGCAAGTTTAATAAAAAATTGTTTGAGACTGAGAGACTTTGAGATTGGGATAGTACTGGTAAAGCATCGTGGTATGCTAGTCCTGGGTTTTTCACTCTTTCGTTAGATGTTTGTCCCTGTCTACTGTCATAGAGCTGGACAGATTTCTGCTTTCAACATGGGTGACCACTCCTGTGTTTCAGTGTTTTGATGCAACCTTTCCTCACCCTCTGGAAAGATGCTGACTCTATGAGAGTTTGCCTGAAATGTGATTTTGGTTTCTTATATTTGACATTTCTGAATTTTACACAGATTGCTATGACTGACTTTAAAATGAGTAAGGGAGAAGAATGGAATTTAACTTCTCAAATGACAGAAACGTCATTGTGCTGAGCAGATTTCAGATATATCAATGAATGTTTTCTTTGCTGATGAGCCTTGGAAGATTTTCTTGCTATAAAGCTGCTCGAAATTGTAATCAAACATTTAGTGTGTTAAATTGACAATTTTTTTTTCACTTCAGGCTTTAAAAAAGGAATTCCAAGTAACTAGCAAGAAAGCATATTGTTTTCTTTTGTTGAAAAAAAATCCCCAATCTCATTGATTTTGATGAATAACTGAATTGCAAAATACTGAAAAGAAGATTTAACCAGTCTTTGTACATGAAGAACTCTTGAGATTTGTTTTAAAAATAGAAGGGAAAGTGGGGGCAGGAAAAAAAGAGGAGGGGAGCAATTATAATGAAACGTCTTTTTAATTTTTAAATTTAACTTTTTTTTTTCTTTCCTCCCATCTAATTATTAAAGCTAACCAAGGCATCTGTAACTGTTAAAGACTAAACAAAGAATACTTACATTGTTTCTGAGTTGCTTACATCAGTGTTTCAGCAGTGTCTCATTTGAGGTTTGTTTTTTCTGTTGCTCATATCATCATCATCACGGCTAGACTTCGCAAACAAAGATTTGGGAAGAGATAAGAGAGGTGTCTTTTGATTTCTTTCTGTACCTGCCTAATAGTGTGGAAGTGGGAAGGGTTGGCACTGAAGGATGTGATCTCAGAAGGAAAACTGAGGTCTGGAAGGCACTCTTGGCCATGCAGAGCTTCTGCTTTCAGGAAGGGAGCTGGTGTTCCACAATTCACTTGCCAAATCCCTGAGCCGGTCTGTCCTGCCCTGCTGCTTTCTCTGTGTGACTTCCTCAGCCATTCAAGGCTAGAAAAGGTAACAGTCCAAGTAAACAACTCTTTCTTGTTCTTATTAGGGGTCTTTGTGCATGATTGGGTTTTTGTTTTCTTATAATGTTTGTTCAGTGCCTTTTTTGTATACTTGACAATACGCACAGGTCTCCAAATAAAAATGGGAGGGGAACCATCCAGAAAGGGTCTCCTTCCCCAGTCTTTCTCCGTACATGGGTACAAGAGGCTTTTCTATGGTTAGATTTGCCAGGAGTAGATTACTAAGCTACAGCATAACCTGCATCACAACATGTAGTGCCAGTTCCCTCACTGCCATAAAACACTCAGCAGTTTCACAGTGCACAGTGCTCAGCACATGTTAGCAGATGTTTCTGGCAGTGGGACAGCCAAATAGCTGACCAGAATCTTGAGAAGCATTTGAACTGTTGGTGGGTATTGGCTGCTCTGCCTTACTGCACTACTGGGGCACAGTAATGCAGGATGGTAAAGCCAGATGATGGTGCCTGGCTGCTGCATCCCGTGTCTTGTGAAGTGGGTCTTTTCCCCATGGCTGCATGTTCTGCTTTCCATAAAGCCACTGTGATTACAGTTTAAAGTTTCATAAATTTAAAAGTAAATTTTTTTTAATGATGTCCACTACTGTTAGGATGCAAATATTAGTTGTGGTTTTGCCATTGTGCAATCCACATAAATCCCTCTATTTTTTTCTAATGGTTTCCTCTGGCAGTAAATTCCCTTGGTTAAACCTCTGCTCCTCTAATGATTATTGTAGTCTTATCTGTATTCAAAGTTGCAGCCTTTCAGTTGAGTCAGTGCTCCCTTTTCAGGTTCCTCTGTAGAGCTGGTGTTTGATTTACCACTTGGTGAGGAATGTCCTTGCCTAGGGAAACAGACCTGAATTTGGCAGCAAGTGGAACGGATGGTTATAAAGTTTGCACAGTTACACAGAGCAGTCCCTCAGGCTTCTGCTCCTGTGTGCAGGAGGTAGAATACTTCCTAATGAATTAAATCCCTTGAATCAGGTAACAACAGGAGCATTTTGTTTTCTTGCTGAACAGCAATGATGAAAACACGTATTTACACTTAATGTTTTGAATTTTCTAACCCTGTTCGCCTCATCCACTGAAATCACTAGGTATTTTTGAGCTTGGAAAATGAAAGGTCTTGTGTTTTTCACATATACATAAAATAAAGCAAAATGCATGCATCTGACCTGGTCCTAAACTTATTCAGGCAACTGGGGAACAGTTGGTTTTCTGACGAACTGCTTGTTACAAGTGGTGCAAAGGCCTGTCCAGAACAGCACCAGTGTTAGTTGAGATGCCACATGATTTTCCATGGGCTTTAATGAAACAACCACTACGCAGCATGTGGCAGAAAAAATGTATGCCTTAACCAAGCTGTTCTGTGGTGCAACAGCTCATCTGAGGGCTTCGAATGACTGGACAAATTTCCTCAGTGAGCAGAAAATTACTATGTTAGAGCATGAGGGATCACTGACACACAAGATAATTAGTTTTATCTGATTTTAAGCACCTATGTGACAGGTGTTTGAATATTCCCACTTTAATATAATTTTATTGTGTTTCTCTTGCATTCCTGTGTACTCCATTAAGAGGAAGAGGCACATTGAAGGGCTTTTCCATCTGACCATGTTTTGCTTCATGCAAGAGGCATAGAGGTGAGCAGCTGGGGTGTGAGCCTTTGTCTGTGCTTGCAGGAACAACTGCCTTGCAGTTGTGCCTACCAGGGGGCTACTTTGGGCAGCAAGAAACATCTAAAGATGTTAGGAGAAACAGGGCAGTGATCCTGACATAGACTGATGGTTTCATGATAGTGCTCTCCTCTCCCTCTCCCTTTCTTCCAAGGGCTGTTGCTGTGTTCATTCACTTATTTTTGGACATGGAAGATACATCTGGGGAATACTTAAGTAGTATGGATCAGAATAGAGGATCTTTTACTATGTATAGGTGATGCAGCCCCAAAATACTCTCTTATGTCCATCAGTGCTTTTGTTCATTTTGCTGTTTGGATCCCTGTGTAGCTATAAACAGTCCTCTTGATTGTTCTTGCACTGCTGTCTTATCAGAGGCCTGTGTAGAAGGCGTGCCCTGTCTTTCATTTACATTAATTTTTGTTTATATGTATCTGTGATCTCTCTCCACACAAATACATGTATATATATGTGTGCTCACATGCACACTCACAGCATTGTGGTGCCTGACCATCTGCTTTGAATTGCTGGAAAGGAAATTTCATATAAAGGCCATCCAGGGACTCTTAAAGAGAGAGGAAGAAGAATACTCTCTCTAATCAGCAGTTCATTAAATAGCAACAACTTGTGGCAGGATTGTGCTTATGAGACTGCTGAGCGCTTAGGTATCCTTAATTGTTTAAAGTGGAAATTTGAAAACTTATTAGGATCTTGGATAACTGCTGCTGAGTTATCCAAGAAAGGCAAGGTAAAAAACAAACAAGGTGCATCTGTGTCAAAGAAAAACATAAATATTTAGGAGATTGTTCAAATTAGACAGAAAGAGCAAAAATCACATAGCAGAAACCAAACAAGAGATGGCCCTGATGCTCTCTCTCTATGGATGGATTTGTGAGTTTGTGAAATCAACCTCTTTGGACAGTCACAAAGTGCTGTGGGATAAGAATATATTTGAAGTTTATAAAGTAAAAATCATAATCAGCATCAGACTTTCCTGAAGGTAACTCGAATCAAAAATGCAAAGTCAGCTGTATTTAAGTATTCAAGTACTCACTCAATGTTATAATATTTGATGTATATTTTGTTAAGAGGAAAATAAGAGCACTGTAAAAATACTGTTTTTAAGTTTAGAAGAAAAAAGTAGGTCAGAAGATTTGCGTATTTCCTTTACTTTTACCTCAAAGAGATTAATCTCGTTTTAGATTTAACAATGCATACAGACCCATAATTTACTGCATATTCTGTGTAGGAAACTGTAGCATTTGTACCAGCAGCATTTAATCTCAGTCTTTGTGGTTACAGAAATATATGCAGCACATGAATGCTGAGTCACTAACTCAGTGTTAATAATGTATTAATAGCTACCTTATGGCCCTCAAATTTGCAGATTCTCCTCTAAAGCCAGAAAGTCTGAAAGTTTAAATAAAACAGGAATACTGTACCTCCAAACTGCCTTAAAAAGAAATTTTGAAAATGGGATTTAAGTAAAAGACTGATTTTTTTTCAGTACATAAAATATAAACAGAATGAAACTTTGGGGTGACAACCCTAACCCTTGCTACTCCATCATGTTTTTATGATGTTGGCCATAAAGATCATATTTCATAAAAGCTAAGACCAACTTTTCAAATGTCATTGACGAAAGTCAGGCAATCGAATGAATAGCCTGACTTTCTGCTTTAATTAGCTTTGAACAGTGAACAGACAGGTGCCACTTGTTTTTCCCCTAGAACAGGAATACTAGCATACGTTTCCAGAAACAGGTTTCATTGCAGGAAGCTGCAGACTACAGACTCTGAAGTGGTGGGGCACATGGAGTCTTCTCTGAGTGGCAGTAGGTTACCTTGCCTCATGTTGCCTCCTTTTGCTGTGCTGAGGTGTAACAGCACCAGGTGACATGACAGTGGCCAGTTTGCAGGGTGTCAAGTTATATTTGTGGAGACAGTGTCCATATCTGTCAGCAGAGGCATCATCAGATGAGCAATTTGGAGGAGAAGCAACAGCTAGGGAAGTCAAGGGTTTTGGTATTTTCTGTTCAGAAGTTTTCTTCAAAGTTCAAAGCTAAAAACACAGTGGTAGGATTTCTGGTCTTCTCTCAGGTGTTTTGTGTAGGTCTAGCAAAGCAGGGTATACAAATTCTTCAGGAAAGGGCAGAAAGCACTTGAGGGAAAACCAATTGGCTCGCATCCTTCTTATAACCTGCATATTTCCTCTCATGTTTTGTGTCCTGAACCACTTTGCAATCTCCCTTTTGAAATATTCAACAACTAGGAAATTATGTGAGAGCATTGCTCTGGCTACCTGTCTTTTTGGGTTGAGGAATTGAGTAGGGATATTGCTGGTGATCCTACAGCCATGATTCCATAAACAGGATCTACTGCCTGTTCTGTGAGTTACACTGCACGATGAATACATGGTCAAGAAACTGCAGTACCGCCAGTCTGATCCTCTGGGGTGCTTGTGGGTTAAGAAAGATAGGCAGATACAGACTGACAGGCAGACACTTCCATTTTTAGTTAGTGAAGGATTGTTTCAATGCAGGTATTGATAACCAGAGAGATAGTATGCCCTGGATTTATTTGTGAGAGCTCATACCTTACCGCTTAACTTAGTGGTATTTGATATAGTCTTTTCCATGTAAAGGGGGTCACAGATCGCCAAAGGACTGTAGATTTCCTACAGCCGATTCCCTGTGTCAGCCTCTCCTTCCTAGAGATGGGAAAATGGGTTTTATTTCAGAAATGGTCTGAAGTGGTGTCACTTCTTACTGTAAAAGTCTGCAAAATCTACATGCTAATCAGTGGGGGAAACCTGAGCACCCTGCTTACCGTTTCCCTGATGGGAAAGTGCTTTCATTGCAAGCAAGGAAATCAAACCAGCTGAGGTGCAAATAGATTGCCCTGGTGATTTAACTTGCTTTCATTTTGGCAGTGGTGAACAACACAGGTATACAGTAAACCATATAATACAGTGTTTTCTGACAAAAGTAATAAACAAAGATGCCCATCATCTGCTGTAGCAAATATTGAAAGTTAAATTGTCATCATAAAATGGGAGAGTTATCAATCATTTCTGTCTCCTTTGAAGGGTCAAGGGAGACATGTAACTGTGGTGTAGGTGATCATGTTGCCTTTGGGTTTTTTTCCCTTACGTCATAAAATTTCACATTTGAGTTAGCAGTAACTGACTGGTGCTGTACCTTTGGCAGACAAGAAGTGAAGGTTGGTCCAAGCCCAGGAGCCCTCCTTGTTTGAGGAAAGGATGAAGGGTTTCACTGTCTAGCAGGTGGTTGCAATTTTGAAAATAGCTTCTTAATAAAATTTTCTTCCCCTTGTTTTTTGTCTGATGTGCTAATTAAGCACACCAGGGAAGTGGGCAGATTGCATTCTTCCTTCACTCTTAGGCTCCTGAAAACAGGCAACAAATGTAGATGTATTTTTGCATTTGTGGCAAGGGGGAAGGTATCCAAATTCTTGACCTGTGAATCTACAGAAGTGTTTAATCTGAGAGAAGGAAAACAGGGGCATGCTGTTCCTGAGGCACTATGGGCAGGGCAGGGGTGCTAATGAATTGGAAGAGGAAAGCTAGATGCCCCAGAAGAGAGTGGCAAGGGTGTGACAAACAGATTGTGTGAGTAATTACTTTTGCATACCTTCCTGACCATTATCAGCAGGACTGGATTTCTGATGGAAAAACTTAATTTAAAAAAAGTATTTTGTTCTTCTTAAAAAAACTCTTTGCAGAGGCTCATTGGTGAGTGGAATTCAGGACACTCCATCTTTTTTTCAAGCATTCTTCACCCTTCCCTTGCATATTCTTTACCTGGCAAGGACTGTGCTTCCTTCTTCAGGAGTTACATGTGATGCATAATAGCAGTCAGAGGTCAGCACTTTTGCATTAATGGGGCCAAATCTTAGTGCTTGCATATCCCATCATGCTTGCCAGTCAGTCATTTCAGATTTACTTTCTTCATTTGAACTCCTCCTAAGAGCATCCTGCCTTTGGCATATGCAGCCTTTCTTTTGAGATGCGCTTCTTCACTGTGACGTTTCTCTTTCCATTCATCATGTCAAAATTTTCCCTGATGGGGTATTCTCTTCTCTCTCTTACAATCTTACTTGCATTGCTGAAGTTAAATATTTTTCTGTTTAGAAAGAGTTAATAGCATTGGGAAAGTATACAGTTCATGGTAGTCCTATATTACGGTTTAGTCCATTTCACTGGACTTCAACATTGAAGTAAAGAGGAGTGATTTAAGATCCTGGTAATAAAGTGAGTGGGGTAAACAGCAGTCCTGTTACAAAATGTATCCATTCAGAGTACACCCTCACTGTTCTCCTACCTCTATACCTAAGCTCCCCTCATCAATATATATAATATAATGAAATAAATCTCTTATAAATGATGAACATTACTGTTGGTTGAAAAAGCATTGCTTCACTTGTTCTGTTATCTTACTGATTTACAGAAAATATTACATGCTTAAAGTTAAAAATCAGAAGATTTTAATATTCTGCAAATAACTTTAAGAGTCCAGCTCATACTGCAGATAAACTCTAGATCTGGAAACACACTGTGGAGCACAGAAAGGCCTTTTGTACGTGGAAGGTATGTTATTAACTCATCCTTCACTTCTTTTTCATCCTTCTTTCTTCCATCCGTTTCTTCATGATCTTGTTTATAGCAAGCGCAAGGAGAGAAGAATGATTCCCAGTGCTTCAGGGACTTGATCTAAAATTCTAGATGCACAGATGCTTGTATTGGTAAAAGCAGCAAAATTTAAATTCTCTTCAGTATGTCATATGAACAGCACATTTCAGTCAAGTTTAAGGATGCACATATAAAATAAGTGCACTTTGCCTCCAAGTAGACTGGGAATCAAATGACAAATTGGCAAACCTCATTGCAGCTTCACTAAATTTAGAGAACCAGCACTGAAATAGTAGATCTGGTGCCCCTCATGTTATCTCTTTTGAATAAATTGACTGAGGTGCTATACAGTTCTGTTTTTCTCAGACAGTGATTCAGAGCATAGAGTGATCATAAAAGCTTGATAAGTTACTTTTGCCTATGGTTGCTGGCTAGCAGGGTGGTACTTAAGAACAAAGAGTTTCCTGTCTAGAATTGCCAACAGTGAAAAGACATATTTTTGAAAACTGATGCCATCAATGAGCTCAAGCATAGCAATGTTTTATTTGGTGACTTCCCATGCTCAAATTTTGGAGTCACTACTTGTAATACTTGGGCTTCTTCTGATGTCACTTGGTCTCATGGAAAAATACAGATTCATCTCTGTCTGAAAAGAGCTGTGTGTTGAAAGGTCTCCTTGTAAAGCTGAAAGGGACCTCCAAAACTTATCTAGTCCAGCTTCCTGCTCAGAGCAGAACAGATGTCTTAGAGCAGATTTATAAGAAGAGACCAAAGAAACAATAGTGTATAAACACATTAAGGACTGGAAAACCTTAATATTCTACCTGTGTTTCCTAACTGTTAAGACCCTGTTTTCAGGTACTTATAATTTTTATCACAATTTACAGAATTAGAGAATATTTTCTTTCCCCTGTGTAAATATTTTCATGAACTTTCTTTTTAACAACTCTAACAATCCTGTCCTTTGGAGCAAGAATATGACTTTCAGATAAGGTTTTGGTCTTTCTGTCAGCTAGGTGTAAATCTGCATACTATGCTTTAATTTCTTTTAATTTCACAAGACTGACTATCACTGTGCCCTCTTCTGCCACCCTGGGCTCCAACACTAAGTTCCTCCCTGAATCTGAAACCAATACCAAGGATGAAGCCTGTTTCATCCCTTAACCTCCTGGGTTCTCATTCAGTGTCTAGGAGAAAGGTAACTCAGTTGAAAATAGTGTAAGATTTAAAACAGATTTAGGTATTAATTTTATGCCACATGACAGAAACTTTGGGCTTTTAAAAACTCGCTCGTTCAGAAAACCCACAGATGTTCCTAGATTGTTATGCGGCTAACAACATAGTTCCAAAGAATATTATTAAATCTATAGAGGCCAGTGCTCAAAAAACTGTGAAATGCTAGAAGGAAAGGTATCTCTGTCCCTGCATTCCCCTCTGTTGTTTCAAAATTGTAATACAGTCTTTCTAATCGGATGATTGCACTCTGAGTTTTCCACAATACTTGAGTCCCCTTTATAGTACAGAAGAGAGGCTGTTGCACTTTCTTTGTTTGCTTCAGCATCTGAGAAGCACATAGCAACTGAAGTAAGAGCCTGCAGGAAGAAATCATATAGTTGAAGGCAGCTGAGGACTATGCTGCCCTGGAGAGATGCATCATGTTTCTGCGTGTTGTGTAATTTTCCTGTAGTGATTTAAACCGAACTTCTCCCTTATTTGTAATTACAAGATCCTCTTTTACTGAATGAGACTTGCATCCTGGTTTGCAGAAAGGTTAAGCCCCACAGCCACAAATGAAGTCATGCCTGAACTAGAGGGAAAATCATGTCTTATGCTTCTCAGCTGGAGTTCCTGAAAGTCGGTGGGAATATTTTTGACCTTGATCTTTCTGTAATTCAGTTATAAATATATAAAACATGGATGATACAATGCAAAAAATAACTGATATTTGTGAAGCACTTGGATTCAGTTGTGATGATAACACAGGCATGGTCAGCAGGAAATTAATTTTCCAGGCTTCTGAGCAGAATGTGAATAGTGCAAAATATGCAAGACCTGCAGCTAATTGTAGAAGTATGATGAGAAAGCAGTCAAGCTTAGTAGTTGTCTAGAAGCTATAGAAACTCTAACTTCTGTGCACTGATTGAGGAAGAACCCTGTGGAAAAAACCTTAGTGGGCATTTAAAGTTTGTATTTCAAATTAAGCTTGATAGCTGGATTAAGGCTGCTGAAGCAACTGTAATTCAGACATCTATTTGAGGCTTTAAAATGCAAACTTTAAACTTGCATCATCATGCAGAGTAAGGTTCTTCCAATACCAGTTCCATATGTAAGATGTATTTGTGAACTTCATAAAACAGTCTTAATAAAGACTGACTATCCACTCTTCGCAGCTTTCTTCCCATCCTAACTTTCTTTTTAATATATATGCAGATTTTTTTAAAAATATATGTACACCTGTGCATTGTCCTATGGATTGACTGTACTGTTTCTTCAACTGCACAAGAGGCTTGTGTAGTTTGATACATTTACAGCAGTACAGAGAACTGCATCATGTAAGTAAATTGCTGCTACATCAAGGAAGTGGTTCCATTGGCCATTAGTGAGCTTCATGGTGATGTAAATGACTGGAGAAGATACAAGGGCACAGGAAATCAAGTTCCATATTCTAGAACAAAGAATGGAATTTTACTGAAAGTGATTTACAGGCAGAGTTTGTTTATGCTTCCCCTGTAAATGAGCAGTGCTCTTCTGGATAGTTCATCAAACAGTTTGAAGGTTTGTAAAATAATGGCCTTGCTATAACAGGAGATGGTCTCCTTCATTTCAGAATGGTTAACAAGCTAGCTTTCACAGATCCATTTCACTGCCTGTCCCTATAAATTTTGTTTTAAGTACTTTGGGGTGGGGAGGGGGGGCAAATTTTAGGGGGTGCTTGGAATGTCCTCAGAAGGTTATCTAGAGAGAGAGGAACAGTCCTTGTTGGACATTATGTGTTATTATCTTCTGCTTAGGGATGGGGAGAGGCTTGAACAGTGTGGGACTGTCTCCCTGCCTTGACGTTTCTCAATAAATCACTGCTCTGTTTCTGTTTCCCACTTTTAGAGTTATATTACATAACTCACCCTGATTTAAAAAGTTTTTGTTCACGTAAAAGTTGGTGATGGAAATCAGTTCTTATTGTTAATCATTTTTACTTCCTTGAGTGTATTAGACTGGCAACATTAAGAAAAAGCTGCAGCCCTAAAAGCAGCTTAAAAATTAGAAACCAGTCAAAAGAGAGTATAAAATTAACCAGGGTCCACTCAGATTCTTTATTTTCTTTCTTTCCTTATTTTAACTTTTTTTTTGAGAGCACTTAGATTGTTAAGGAGACTAGACCTAAGTGTCTCTTAATCCATTTTCTTCTATTTTCTGTCCTCTTTTATCATTTGTAGGAACTTGTTCAGCATAGGCTGTCACTTCTCTGGCCTGATTGGGCGTGGCATGCCAAAAATCACCAGCCTGTGCTGGTGTGGTGTGCCAGGTTCTTTTCCTTCTCTTGGAGGAAAGTTCAGTCTTGGAAGAGTGTTCTCAGCCTGTAGCTACTTATGGCATGCTAGCTGTGAGGGGAAGAGTTTGGAGGAAGACTTAGGGCCAGCCATAATCTCCAGTCAGACTTGATTGTTAGCACAGAGTTGACACCTGGGAACTGAGGATTGATATGAGGCAGGAATTTCTGAAAGAAAAATGTATCTATTTAATTATTTCATTAGTTGTGCATGCAGAGTGTTAAAGTAGTTCAGTTTCTGGCATTATTTTTTTCACAGGAAAGATGACCTATATGCTTCTAGTCACTAGCCTTTGTTCTTGCACATATGCTGCAGGTAGAGCAGGAATGAGGTAAAGGTGCAAAGTGGAGTACAAAACCCAATACATAACTTAGATAATTACTGCAAAAGTTACAGGCTACTTCCTGGTGAAGTTGTATTGGAATCTGAAATAAAAAATTCAGTGATACTCAGTAATTGTTCAGATGAGTAGTAAAGCTGTTGGGTCAAATGAAGTACAAAGTAGGTACTAATGTACTAGCAGGGAAACGTTCTGAAGTTTCTGCAGAGGAGAAAAACCTGTGCTTGGTTTAAAATCAGAGTCAATCTACTGACCTATCCAGATCCATAGCTGAAAAGTCTGTCTTACAACATAAACACGTCTGTGTCTTAAAATATAATGAGAAAATAAGAGCATTCTAACTGAAAATGTGCCAATTGAAGTGTAAGGTCTAGTGTTTGGGGGGCTTTTTGTGTGTGGTTTTTTTTTGGGTTTTTTTTGTTTTGTTTTGTTTTTGTGGGTTTTTTGGTTGTTTTTGTTGTGGGTTTTTTGTGGTTTTTTTTGGTTGTTTTTTTGGTTTTGGTTTTGGTTTTTTGTTTTGTTGTTTTTGTTGTTGTTGTTGTTGTTTGTTTTGGGTTTTTTGGTTGGTTGGTTTTTTAATTCATGTAGAAATGCACATGAATGTGGAACAAGCTGTGTGGCTGGCCTGTGGCTGGCTCCTGGAGCAGGATCACTGTGATGGTTGTGGTGAAACGAAGGGGAATTTAGTGTTTGTTCCTTCTGTTCTCAGACAGATGTGACAAGAAATACTCTGCTGTATGAGATAGGCATGGTTTCTTCTGGGCACTTCAATCTGTAGCATTGTGCCTGATGTCAAAGAAGGCTGTGGAGATCTGGCTTTGCCGTGCAGTCAGACCTTCATCTCTCTGATCAACTTGGAAACAAGTTTGGTTTCTGCAAGTTTGGTTCTGAGGTTTCATTTATGCAACACATGACACAGGGAAGTGAATTACACTAAAAGAAGTTATTAGTAAGCAGTGTTTCTTTGTTTGTTTGGTTTGGGTCTGTTCCTCAGAATTGACCCTGGAAAAGAGACACTTATGCACTGTTAGGAAGATTTTTCCCTGAGGCTTCAAGTTGCCAATTCCACTTCTTCTGAGGAGTACACTGCTAGGCTGCAAGTGCTAGGTTACTTGGGAAGACAATCACAATCAATAGCAAAAAAAAGAAGTTGATCTGAAACTTTTCTTTTACAGTCAGTCTTGATCAGAAGTGTTTGCCTGACAGCTAGCAGAGATGGCCACAGCTAATAAGGAGTCCTGCCAACAGCAGCAGGAGGAGTTTGATAGAATTACATTTCCTTACTTTGTAAACTTTATGTATCCAAACCTCTAGTGCTGTTTTACCCAAGAAAAATTACGCATATATAGGGAACTAAGTAGCATTTCACTGTCCAAATGCAGAGATATGCAAGTCACATCTCACAAGATGGAGAAGTGTGGGGCACTAGAGAATTAGGATGGTTAAAACACTGCAGCTCCTTCAGGAGTTTTATTTCAAGCTGTTCTAATTGTGGCAGTTTTTCACAGAATGGAGGATGAGAAATACTTGGTGATGCTGTTTTAAAAAAAATTCTCTGCTGGCATGACTCCCTAACAGTGCCTGTCATGTAACAAAGTATTTGTTTGGGGATGAAACCATTTTCCAATTTCTCCTAGAGAGAGTAATTTTCTGACATTTTCATCCTAACAAGCGTACAGACTCAAAAGAGCCAAAAGGGTGGGCACTGTAGTGCTTCTCTCATCAAAGTCTTCAACTGTTGAAGAGATAACTCTACTGTTTTACTGCCTCTGGTATAATTTGTTACATCAGATTGCAATTCTCTTGCAGATCTGGAGGCTGGATAGACCTGTGATTCTGGTTAAAAATCTGTTTCTCATTCTGCTGCTACCTCCAGATGAGTGTCCTGCAGTATTGGTTTGGCAGACTGACTGTTGAGTACAAGGTGATATGGTAATTGAGTGGAAGTGCTTAAGAGAAAAAGGTCCTTTGGAGAAGAGGCAATCACAGGGTTGCAGGAACTGTAGGAGTTGGCAGTCTTTGGAAGTGCAGTGCACTTGGACATCCCCGATTGGCACATATCTTCCAAAGTGTCCGCTGGCAGAGCTTCAGCAACAGAAAGGAAGGACTTGCCTCTGTGAAATGCTTAATCTTCCTTCAGTCTCAAAGAGAAGTGTGTCTGCATTTATTGCCTTGCCTTCAGTAGATCCAGCTATATACTTCCAGATACTCTTGCCACTGAAGTCTCTATATACATATCTTGATAGGGGACTCTGGTTTCTAGGAGTATTGCTTATGGAAGAGGGTTTCTGTATAGCTACTATATTCTTTGTCTTTTAAATTCAACTGGCTGTCTTTTAGAGCTCTTGAAACTAGATCACATATACTTTACAGTAATACAAGAGTTTTTAATTACTGAGATTGAAAATTCACTGGTCAGGAAACTGTTGATTTTCATTGCATCTCTTACAAAGCTTGCGTGATTAAAAAAAAACACCTTACTGCCTTCATCTTGCAAATGATGAAGTCTTACTATATTTTAAATACCTTTTGTGGTGTGTACTCTGCCACTGTTCATTTTTCTGCTCCGGTTTCATCTGACTCAATTGTATTTGGCATGATTTCATCAATTTCATTTTTGAGGTTTGATGAGCGCCTATGTAGATACCCATCTCCATACATCATGTTAAAACTTTGGCCTAGATGCAGAATGAGATATACTTGTCTGATCAGCTATATTCAAATAAATCAAGTTTGGTAAGGCGGGAATCTGTTGTAAAGCTTGTTTAGTATGATGTGTACAACTTTCTAGATGTCATTTCTCTCTTCTGATGAAGACTTAATTCTTTGCTGATTGACATTAAGAAAAGCATTCAGCAGAACTGAAGAAACAAAAAAAAGACATGTAATAAAAGACACTGAAACTAAGGAGACTTGTTGTCAAAATAGAGCATTTGTGTAAGCTGGCTGGCTGCTCTCTAATGCTCAGACTGTAGAACACAGGGAGACTTTTACGCTGACAAAAATGCCCTACAGAAATGAAAGGGTCTGTCATGATAAAGAAGGGTGGGTGGCTGTGATCATTCGTTCCCTGTGCCACCTACTTTTTTGCTTAGGGGTAGAATAAAATATAAGCTGTCTCCAGGACAAGCATCAACTTTCTTAGTCGCATTAGTCATATTCCAGCTTCTGGTCTTGCAAGTGTAATTTCTTCAATTATGTCTCCAGCTGTTCACTTGCTTAATTCCTGGCTTGGCACTCAGGCTGCAGTGGCACTAGTCAATGGAGACTACTTCTCCCATGGGGCCACCTGGTCTGTTTTTCTGCTAAGTTATACCTTGGTGGGTTTTTCACAGGAGCAGCCTGGCTCTATTTGGACCACCCCCTGAAAACACTCCAGAGGAGGTCAAGATGGGCTTATCTGACCACAACTGAAGGAGACCAGGGATAGAGAGAGCTGGGAGTGGAATGGAGGAATGAGGGTTGTCTGAGGCAAAAGTCCAGATATCTCTGTTAGGAAGTATTTTGAGGGTGAAAAGGCTGTGAGTGATGAGGTTGTGGGTTGAGAAGCCCAGGTGGTCCCAGGGGGATCAGCAGGGTATGATGCATATTTTGGTGCCAAAGAGGTGAGATGGTGAGGCCTTGGGGAGGAAGTTACTGGGTACTAAATGAGCACTCATAGGTGGGATGCTGTTTTGGGGCAGGGTCATGTTCACAACACTGCTGTCAGGTACTGAGTAGCTAACTTCTTGCTATCAACTAGTAAACTCTAGCTCTGCTTCAGAAATGGGTCATCAGGCTTTTTCATCTGTTCCAGAATGAAATGTCTTTCCTTTTTACAGTACTATTAGGAGGTTTTTTTTGTTTGTTTGTTTTTGAGCAAAATGACAGACCAAGAAGATGTTATGGTAACAAAGTGGGATCTTAACTGCAGGGTCTATTTTCCATTCTGGGGAGTGATGGTAGGTGTGATGGAAGTTTCAGCAGCAATGACTTAATATCTCACCATTACTTGGAAAATTATTCATGGTTGAATGTGAAGATGGACTGAGCTTGTTAACTCATTACAAAGTAACCAAATTCAGTGGTATGTTCTCATAGATGATGGCATTGATAGCTGAGCCATTATAATTTCAATTCTCCTGTGTATTGATGTTGCGTTGCTGTACAACTTGCTTTTATCAGTGTTTCAGATCAGCTTGACTTAATCCACTAAAGCTATGTACCTTGTAACGTCTATGTGAATCTGTCCAGAATGTAGAAGGGCATTTACAGGTTTTCCCCTAAAATTACAAACCAAACTTTTCTGAAGTATTCGCTAACCTTCTTTGGATATTTGCTCAGAAAACAGGTTCCCAAGAAAACAAAATTATTTCTTGCACAATTGGTTCCACATTTGAGCAAGTAAATTAAGATGGAATGTGTACAGAACAATTAATTCATTGTGAAAATGGTCTTGTTATCAAAATCTACAGAAAGTAAAGAGGAGAAAAAGCTCCAGCCTTTCAAAGCTGGAAATTTTCAAGCAAGGTACTATGGGGATGATCTGCATTTTTCAGGTTAATTTTATTCTATATCCATAGAATGTATAGATACTAAATGGTGTATACCATGCTTGTTCTTTTTGGTGACTAATAGTACCCTATTCAGATGATCACACACATACTGGACAGAATAATTCTGAAAAAAAAAAAAAAAAAGTTGTCTTCTTTCTCATAAGGTTCTTGTTGTGGCTTGGCCATTGACAACTTGTATGTAAATTCAAAAGGAAAGTGTGGAAGATTTGTATATTCCCCAGGTCAACAGAGGTTTATTGTTTTCCTTCTTTAAGGAGCTCTTATGGTACAAAGCAATCCCACTAAAGAGCTAAGTATTTGAGTCTAGTCTGAACACAAGCAGAATGCAGAATATTTTGGATTAAGAAAGATAGTTGTAAGCTTGAACTCTTACCAAGCTGCAGACAGGCTTGTTCGGTGAAGTAGGTTGCTGATGTAATTGATCTAACAATACAGAGATAAATTAAGCATAATATTCGGAGGGGTTTAGGGACCCCAAAGTTACATACTCTGTGAGATCATGAAAATGATTGCCTTGTGCAGTTTTCAAGCTCAAATAAGAAGATTTGAAAGCTGGGCCATTAATGTTGTCTGTTCCAGCTTGTACATGTCACAGGCCATATAGCTTCCTGTAGAGGAACAGAGAAGAGGATTTGAGGTTTCATTTGATTTCAGAGATTATACAGAATTGAAGATTTAGGCAGGAGGTCCACCTCTGCATGTTTGTGCACTCTTTCAAGGCCACCCACAGTTGAGTTTTTCTGGTTTTATGGATAGGATAAGATGTTCTTAAATACTCAGAACTGGTAGTTTCAGAATTGCTGTTTTTAGAGAATACATGAGGGTTTTGGTGGGTTTTTACCAGGAAAACATTTTTTTGTACTTCAGAACCAAGTGAAATTCAGTGATTAAATACATTCAAACACAGACCCTAGTCTCTGGGTGGCATAATCTTCTGCAACCTTCTGTGGAGTTGAGAGTGTAATTCTGAGCCTTAAAACAGCTTTTTATGTTTAAGAAAGGCTAACATTCCTATAGCTCAATAAAGACCTTTCATTAAAATCTGGTATCCCATTCTCACATTCCCCACTCTTGGCTTCACTGTGGATATCGCTGCAAAGCTGGTATCTGAATCACCTTGTGTTCTGTGTGAACTTATGCAGATTTTTTACTAATTGTCAAAATTATATCCTCTGTGGTTCCAGTAATTTTTCCATTTGCAATTTTATTTTTGCTTGAACCCTGAATGAAAAATGACCCATGGCAAGCGGGCAATTTAAACCCTGTGCTTGTGTGGATTTTAATCGGTGCACTATTCACGCTGTGGGCATTGTGAGGGAGAACCTTATGAATTTGATTTTGCAGGGAAGTAATTTTTAAGTCCTGTTTAACCAATGTTAGCAATATTGAGTACCTTAATGGAGTCAGCCTGGGAGTTGCTGACAGTATTTTCAGCATCCTGCCATCTCCCTCAGCCAGAATCATTTAAAACTGACATGGTGCTGAAAATGAGGAGGCTAAGGAGTCTGGATTTGATGACATATGCGTATGTGGGTATGTTTTAAATGCATCAGGATAATCTTGCTTCGGGGTTCTGTACATCAGCGGTGCATGTTTAGTGCATTAGAAAATGAGATACTTATATTTGGACTTTTTTCTAGAGATATCAGAACATCTACAAGTACTTTTTTAAGATATTACAAAGCATATAAACTACCTTCTGCTGGATGTGGTGCGCCACATTGCTTAGCTCTGGTGATAATGGAATTACCAGTTTAATTTTACTAGGAAGAAGCTTTGGGTGCTAGAGAGTGTGTGTTCAGCTCCTGAAGACCCCAGAAAGTCACTATCTAAATAACCATTTAACTTATAATAGCTCTGAGATCATGTGCACTTTTGTCAAGTGTGTTGGACAATTAACTTTTTACTCTGTCTTGTGCACCCTGTTTTCCAAGGTTTGGTTATTTTATAACCTCAGATTTTTTGCTAGAATAGTGAGTGGGAATTTTTTTGTTATTGTTTTTTGTTTGGTTTTGTTTTTTTCAGCTGTTACTCCAAAAACTGTCCAATGGATGTGCAAGCTACTTGAGAAATTTCATCATGAGCAGTTTTAAAAACTTGAAGAGTTAAAATAGGGTTTTGGTATTTTGAGAAGCCTGAAATATAGCAAAACAAGTTCCTCTAGATTATACATTAAAAATCACAAATGCTGTATTTTTTCTGCGAAGAATGTGCCCAAGGAATACCTTGAGACTTGGGTGATGGATATGACTTTGCCTGTCAACAAGGACACATAGGGTTCCTAGAAAAGGGAAAAATATTAACTTTTGTTCTGAATTTCTCCTTGTAGAAGCCTCCCTCTCTCCAGTGACAAGAGAAGGAGCTGGCAAATTAGCCAAAGTCATTGCAAGTGCATCCCTCTGTGTTCTGAAGATGAGAAATGGCACAAGCATTCCTTCAGCATTACAGTAATGATGCTCATTTTGATATCTTGACCATGTTTCACTTGTGATAATGATATCATTGCTTCACCTCCTGTTTTAATTCGGTGAATTCACTTCCTCTTCAGGAGGGGTATTGAATTGTGTAACTGCCTAGCACAGGATCTGTCATGGAAAATGGAAACTGCAGCTTATTTTATTGCTGTGCTGACATCTGTACACATCTCTTCAGAAAGGGCTGGTCTTCTGTTCGCCTACTAATAGCAGACATGTTTGGGAAAGGAGGCTTGGAGAAGTGGGAGAAGAAAAACGGGGGAGGTGGGTTGTAACTCAGTAATTAAGAAAATATGTGCATGACTCACACTCTTCTAACAGAGCAGGAGAGGCACAAGGAAACCACTGCTTTAATCCTTCTCATTGCTTCTGTGGCTGCCCTCGTTCTCAGAGGTTTAAATTAAAGGATCAAATGTGCAGTCTGGGAATTTTTCCAGATATACTTTTGAAGCACTGTTAAATGGTTACAAAACCGGTTGTGCTATGTAAAGTGCAAACTCTCTGTCCTTGCACTAGAGAATTATCTCTTCTGACTGGACTTATCCCCAGTCATGGATTTTAGCTATTTGCCACTAGAGGACTCATGTAATTCTGAATTTTATCCCAGGTCTCCTTCCCAGCTTCCTGCTGTTCAACTTGGTACTTGTCTTGTGTGGCAGGCTGGAAGTAGATAAATACTTTAAAATCCCTTGAGGAATATAAATGCTAAGTATTTATCTCCTCATTACTGCTGACTTTCTAAAGCAGCCAGTGTTGAGATGCATCAACATGCATGGCTTCTTTTTCTTCATCTCTCAAGACAGGGCAGACTGGCTAGGCCAAAGACGTTTTATTTCAAGAGGCAGAATTTCCTGCTTGAAACATAAGCTGAGGTCTTGGATACCATTAAAGAAGCTTTATAAATAAGAAAGTTCTAAATCTACAGGTGGACCTGACTTCAGTTGCATATTGATTTCATAAAATGTTGTGGCACTCTTAAGTGAGTCAGGGTGTTCTGTAGATCTGATGCTAAGCAGCTGCATAACAACAATGTGTGTAGTACCATCCTGGAAGTAATTAATTTTGATTGATAAGTTATGTGGTATCTGCAAAACCCCCTCCTTCCCCAGTCTATCTCAAATATACATAGGTAAAATGTTTTTAGAACATCTGAGTTTGTGGATATAATTTACCTAGATGTACAGAGTATAATTTTTGTTCTTTAGGGATTTCTTGTGATGTGCTGACGGAGATGGAACGCTCAGTGCAGCACAGTGCTTTTTGTGTACTGGCCTCTCCAGCTCTGTCACTGCAGAGGATACTAGTAATATGCTGTTCTTGTAGCATCACTCCAGACAGTGCTAGACGTAGAATGACACTCAAATGAATATAAACTTGAATTGTTTCTTTGATCTTCATAGACTTCCAACAGGCTGCTCTTGCAGGTTTTTTCAAGGTCATCAAATATTGGTCATAAAATGCTGGCTTTTTTGCCTGTGGTTGGTTGGCTAGAAAACATACCTGTCATTGAGATAATGGGAAAAAAATCACTTTGTTTAGATCAGACACTTTATGAGCATGGGGAATAATTGAAGACAAATTGTATCTTCTGGGTATTAGAACAGGCAGTAGCAACCAACCAACTGTCTGAATAGTTCTGGAGTCTTAATCACTCTGCTGAAATGACCTATGATTTCAATAAAACATGATGCAAATGTCTGTTTAAAGCTTAGGTTGCCTTAAGAGAATAAATATGTTTGGCAACACAGTCCAGTTATCCTACTTAGATTTACAGCCATACAAATTCAGTTGAATTTTACTACAGAAAGACAGGATTAAATCCAGAGTATTCATAAGTTCCCAGATGTTGCTGTGAGATAACTCTTATTCCCAGCTGTTATCAATTCTAGTGAAATAGCCCTTTCATTCAACCTAGCTAACAGCTTTTAAGTCAGAGATGAAACTTTAGCTGTTTTATTCATTCAAAAAGCACAGGGATTGTGTCTAACTGCCAGTTTGAAGAAAGACAGAGTAGTTCTGTTAAACCAGCAAGTGATGATGCCACTGAAGTACATCTCATCCAAGTGAAATGGCGTTTGCCAATTGTCCTGGCAATCCTGGGATTTCTAAACAAGCAGTCTATTGCAGAGAAAGTGTAGATGCTCGTAAAGCTCTTTGGGGTTCCTGGAGGAAGGATGCATTATAAATACATGTATAATTACTAGCAGAGTTTATTTATGTGCTCTGAAGACATTGTCAGAACTGGATTGCTGCAAGGCTGAATTCACTGTTCTGCCCAGAGAAAGATGGGTCTTGGGCACTGTCGTGTTGCACTCAGCCCCAAGTGGGTTGTCTCTGCTTGGGATCTTGGTCGTCAGTTCCACTTAATCACCAAGTGTGCAATCACTGCTGAACTTGCCAAGAACATGCTTGTGCAGTAGAAGTGCCCTGCATAAGTTATGTTAGTCTTCTAAAGTTAATTGAATGCCTGAATATTTCCACATCTTTATACAGAGAAGCCTAGAATAACAAACCTTAAAGGAGAAAATTGTGGTTTTCTTAGGCTTTGGGAGAAGTTTAGATCCACATTTCTAGGGAATGCAGTATTCTTCTTATTTTTTCTTGTCTCCTCTCCTTCATACAAAGTTTACAGAATCAAATGTGGAGCCACTGTCAGGCAGCTTCTACTACTGCACTGATATCTAGTACTGCAGACTCTGGTAAAATTTGTGGTGTTCTTCTAAATAGATTTAAAAAAAAAAAAAAAAGAATGACTTAGAACATTATGTTTGGCTGCAATAAAAGAAATTGCTCTCCCCAGATGTATTCTTAACTAAAAGGCTGCAATGGTTTTTTTGTGAGGTTGTTGAAATAAACTTTTACAAGCAGCATATGAACAGAACCCAAATTTAAGCTGCATTGATCTGATATTTGGGAAGATGCATAAGCAAGATATCAGAAAGACCAGCCAAAGTATTTTAAAATATGCATTTTAAAGTAATTCCCAAGTAACCAAACAGTATCTATTTCTTCAATAAGTACTTTCAACGGAATAATTTGCTCTGTCTCTAATGGGTTTCAATGTGATTTCTCCTTTAACACCAGAATGCTTAGGTAATTTTAAGCTTGCAGTGGTCTAGGTCAGGTGTTAATAAAACTTACTGTACTGTTCTATACCCATTCAACAGTCTTGGACCAGGGCTCTTCAAGTATTTTGTTGTCCTTCTACATACTGTTCTCTTTCTCTCAGATCTCAGGCTGTGATTAGCTTTAAGTTGATGCTGTGTTTTTTTCCCTGATGAAGATTTTGTCCATCTTAAAACCTATATTTCTTTCACATCCTTTATCTAATTGTAAATATTAAGTATGAATTTTCTGTGCCCAAAGCATAAAAGTAGCAGCTCTATAACATAGTCTGGCATTCTTCTAAAGTAAGTCTCACATCTGTAGCAGAAACTTCTGAAACATATTTTCCTGCTTCTCGTTCTTGAGAGTGAGGATAGCCATATTCTGTTAAGCAATTCATGCATTTAATTCATAATAAAATAAGAAAAAATAGCTTAGAAAATACATCTCTTATTATAATGTATTAGCCATTGTTATGAACCATAGCTACAAGGCAAATCAAATTCATATTTTACCTTCTTGAAACAAATGTATCTCTTAAAAGCACAGAAAAGAAAAACAATTTCAACCTGGCCTGAAGACTCATAAAAAGAGCTGAAAGGCTTCGGTAATCCTACATCAGATCTCAGCCAGGGCCACACACACTGGCACAAGGTGCCCACCCTTGATGAGGTCACTGAGCAGGACCAGCCAGGATGGAGCAGCTGTCCAGAAAAGATCTGACTGCCGACTGTGCTGTGCACCTCAGCATCTGGGGCAGGAGATGCTGCCTAAGAGAAAAAGATCTATTTTCTTTTAGTATGGTTATTTCTCTTTGCCTCACTGGAGCTGTGCAGAGTGATAACTCAGTCTATGGCAATGATTTGAAGTTACACCCCAGCTGAAGGCCAGGTTAACTAAAGAACAAGGCATATTATGAAAACATTTTCTCTGGAAGCTGGGAAAAGGTCTTAGAACCTGTACCTTTCACTTTTTTAAAGCCACTGTAGTTTCTCTTTGAAAACTGGTCACAGCTGTATCAAATGTGCTTCACAGCTCTCAGTTCCTGATTTATCAGGACAATGGATACTGTCTTTGAAATTAGCTCTTCAGCTTATGACTGAGTAAAAATTTTTGGCCTAATTCACAGAGGCTTCAACCCCTTGAGAATCTTGACCATAGACCTTTGTCTCTATCTTTCATTGCCATTCTATGGTTGTGTTATTATCTATCCAACAACCAGAACTAAAGCTCTATGCTACATTATTATAATGTCATGTTTACAGAATATGTTAAAGTGAGAGCTGTTCAGCTAAAATTCTAAGAGCATATTGAATCTTGAAAGAGATAGCTAGTAATGTGCAAAGAATAGAAATATATGTACATTACTGTCTGTTCTTTATTCTAAAACATGAGAGTAATAGCAGGCAATATATCAGCAGCAGTTATCAGCTGTCACCATTTGTTTGACAAATTACTAATTGCTCTATTCCAAGCAAATTTTTTCGAAGTAGATGACACAAATAACTGACTTTTGCCGTTTATTTGGAGGCTATTTCTTTCATCTCAAGTAATTCCAAGAACACCCAATACTGAATGGTTAAGAGACTGAGACAGCTTTATTTTGTGTAAAAGCTTTCATGCAGACTGTATCCCCAGATGCCTCATGGTTTTGTCATATGGTCTGTTAAAAAAAATAAAGGAGGTGAACCCAATCTGAAAGACCTGGGTTTTGCTGTATATATCTGTAATTTTGAAGAGGGTGGTTCATGACAGCAGTTTAGGAGTACATTTGGGTAAGAGGGATAAACCAGTCCTACATGCAGTGGCATGACTTTCTCAGTGATAAAGAAAGGAATTTAGTTTCAAGCAAGGGAAGATGATACGCTTCCAGATTTTTAAAAGCAAGTGATTTGCTGAAACTTTAGTAGAGAACGGTTCCAGATGGCAGGATTTGCAGAGAAAAATGCTACTGTATTTAACAGCAACAAGATTAACTGTATGGGCCAACAAGAACCAAATGTTAAATCAAAATGGAGAAGAGAGAGTCTGGAGATGCCAAATGTTACAAACGGTCATGAGCTACAGCTTGAAATCACTGTATGACTCGGTAGTTGGAGTTGTATAACGTGGTCATGGTTTTGTGCAAAAGGAAGAAACGGCTGTTTATACATGCAGCAAGCTGAAATCTGAAAGGGGAGCTGTAATCAGGAGTGAAAAGGAAGGTGATGGGAAATGTGAAGTCCAAGACCTTAGGAGGTGCTGATACTGATAATAGTCGCAAGCATAAAAGTGAAAGAAAAAAATAGCGGCCTTTTTGTGTGCTTGTGTGTTGTCAAGACCTCTAGGAGCTTTTCAGTTTATCTTTCAATTAATTATCTCTCTGTCTTCAGAAGTCATAAGGGAGGCTAAAAGTGATCATGCACATCATTTGAAAGTTTATGATGTCTTCCAGTGGAGTTGCCCTGCTGACCACTGAACGGAGCAGTGCTCTCAGCACTTTCCCTCCTTGTTGACAGGGCTGTTTGTTTGTCTAAGTCAGAAGATCTGGAGTTTTGAAAGAAACAGATACGTGTGATGTAACCAAATGCCCTACCAATCTAATGGAAGTTGTCATCTAACATGAAAATGTTTGTGTAGGAGCTTAAGAGCCAAGGCAAAAGCTGCATTTCCTTCAGTTGGCTTAGGCTGGGTCAGGGCAATGAAGATGAGTGAATTTCCCCTGTGTTCCTCCTATGTTTGTGTATGCATATCAGCAGAAGCACTGAAACAAAGTTATATATGAGAAAGCAGTGAAAGGGAAAGTTACCATGTTAATACCATCAAATATAAAATATGCAGATGAAAGTGTTGTACCATGACAGTATTTGCAGTATCTCTGATTTTTCTGTCTCTACTTCTATTTTGGTGTCTGGATCTGTCTGAATTGCTTCTGCCTTCAGAACTGCCTCATGTGTCGGAACTGTGCATTCATGTCTAGCCTAGATCAAAGCATGAAGTCATTATTATCTGTGAACTTTCTGGTACATTTGACTTATTAGTGGGCCAGTGATCTGGCCTATAACTGGCAGCACTGGTCTGTAAATTGCCATTACACTACTAACAGGAATAATTTCAGGCAGCAAGGCTGGTAATAAACTGCATTTTATTCAGGAACACCAGTTATTTATCACTCATTTCTTGAGGAAATATTAGAAAGTATAGTTCCTGCCAAAGGCACAATAATGTAGTTCACTGTTGACATGTAAGTATTACATCAGTTTATAATACTGTAGGGAAGAAGGTAGCTTAAAGGATATGAGTAATCTAATGAAAGATTTTAAAAATAAAACCAGATCATTACACCAATAAGCAGTCTGAAATGTATGGCCTTTGCACTGATGTGGAGAGCACACTTCTTCCATCTTCACCCCTGCTCTGCCAGATGTAAGCTGTGTGTTTCAGTTCTTCACCTTTGCAAAGTCTATAATGATTTCTGAAACAGACAACAAAGAAAACGAAAAGCCTGAGGAGTTCATAGAGATGGGAGGAATTTTCATTACTGGCATTGTGAAGAATCCCAATTGATTTCACACCCCCTGCCCTCCCAGGAGCACTCACCATGTTACAGAGTAATGGCTGACAAGAACCAATTATAAGCGTAAAAAAAAGGGGGGTTATACATGATTTTATGATATGCAGAACAGAAGAACTTACAATATTCACACATTTTGCCAAAACATGGTCAAATCTGGAACGAAAATCTTTTAACTTGTTTACCAAGTTAATGGCCTGTCTGCAAATCTTTGGGCTGGGAAGCTGTTGTTATTGGCCAAGTTTTTTACCTCTGAAACTGTAGGCTTTATTGTGAGTTTGTGGAACACATAACTGTGGTGTCAGTAGTGAGAAACAAGATAACAAATATGTTTTATCTAAGAGGTTATTAATGAAGTATTACTCTGTACTTTTTTTGTTTGATTGATATTAGCTGTGCTGTAAGAAGTCAGTTCTTGCCCTCCCAGCCCCTTCTTTAGCTATTGCTGGGACAGCCAGCACAGGTCAACCTCTTGCTGGGAAAAAACTTCACTCAAATTTCATGATGACCATTCAGCCTTTGAAATGTTGACAAACTTTTGTTTCCTTTTAGCTGAGCTAAAAATGGTTAGGTATTCTGAGATGACCTAATTTCAGCTGGAGTGTAGGACCATTTCAGCCATGTGTGCATCATCAGGATCTGACCTCATTTTAACCTGGCAGAGCTGCTGTAGTGAAAGTACTCTGTATAATAAATAAATAAAGAGAAACCCAGCTATCATGAAGCAAATCTACACAAATACCTTCTGATCAGGTTTCACACAAGAAGGTAAAAACTTTTTCCCTGTGAGGACAGCCAGGGAGGGAACAGATTGCCCAAGGAGATATGCCATGTCCCCATCCTTAGAGGGTTTTGAGCCCCAATGGGTCAAAGTCCTAAAGAACCTGATCTCACCTCACAGTTGAGTCTGGCTTGAGGAGAAGACTGTGCTTGAGACTTCCTAAGGTTCCTTCCAAAATGAATTTTCCTGTAATCCTATGAAATTCATCAAAGTAAATTAAAAGAATGTCTGCTTAGGAAGAAATGTGTGTAATGTTCATGAACTGAAAAAATTCTCTTTAGTCAACTTGATGTAATCCCCCACTTACTGTAACTCTTTGTGCCTGGCTTGTAAGCCATATCCTTGTCATCTTCAAACCCCATTTATCAAGAAGCTAGTTGGAACATATTTTGGAGCTAACAGGCTCTGCCATTAGGAATATTTCCTAATTTTTTCTAATACTTCCTTTGCTTCACATTTATGAACCATTTGTTTTCATCCTAAGGGTTGGTCCGTTGTTTGACCCTTGTTATCAGGGACATGTTGGGTCAAACTCCCCATGTTAATTTTTAATCTGCTCTTGCCAGGTGATCCCTTTCATACCTTTAAATGATTTTTCTTCTTCTGGAAATCCCCCCACAGCTGAAAGCTTGTACTCAAAGCAGCTCCCTTAATATAAGCAAATGATAAAAGCAAACAAGGCAGCTTAGAAATCCACAACATCTTCAGGTTGTTGCTGATTGAAATAGACTGACACTTCTCCTGACACAAAATCTAAGTTGTGTAGGTGCATAAACTGCTTGTGTTTCATATTTGGTGAATAAAATTAGTAAAATGCTAACTGTAGTGAGCTGATCATGAAGAAAGTAGTGCAAGATTGTGTTATTTACCATTAGTTTTGTTTGGGAGCAAACTGGCCTTTTTAAAAGCAATTAGTAAACCTAAATATCTTTAGAGAGATAAGAGTGGAGCCACTGTGGCATGCTTTGAGATAGAAGCAAAAATTTTCTGCAAGTCTGCCAACAGTTTCTATCATAGTGAAGATACATAAGAAGATAATTTTGCATAACATAGATCTCAGAATGAGGCCAGCATCACATACCGTGTCCTGCATACACTGTTGGATGCTTTGCATGAATAAGATGTCAATGAAGTTGTTGCCAGCCATTTTTGCCCTGACATGGAGGTGAAGCCTTACTGCTTTCTGTAATGTCTTACAAAGTATTTATCCTCCTTTCTGCAGTCAGATCAGCACATATTTCTGTTTTCCAATAATGATCCTTTTGAGGAGCTGTGTGAATCCTTAAGGGACTCTCATTTCAAATACATTTCATTTAAGCTTATATCAGCAAAATGTTTCTCAGAAGTGCTAACAAGTTTGTAGTCTGAGGAACAGAGCCCTGGGACCATTGAAAGTCTGTACTTTCAACTTTCTCTTCTGACAGGATAAGGTGTAGGACATGACATAAATGAAACTGCTCAAATAACTGAAGAAACTCATTGTTTGTCAATAGAATTGGATGATTAACATCCAGAGACCTTTCCATCATAATTATTTTAGATCAATATTTCAGCCTCACTGAGATGAAAACATTTGTGTATGTCTGTATTTATATATTTATGCCCATATACAAATGCCCATGTAAGTGCATACATAAATGTATACATGTGTGTGCTCACATGAAGATCCATAAAGTAAGAGAGAAAGATTACACTGTCAGAATTCTTTTTGTAGTAGTCTCAGTGACTGTACAGTAGGAAAAGCACGTCTTTTTTTTAATTTCCTAGAACAGTCTTTTAACCAAGCATGCAGTGAAATCTCCCTTCTTTTTTGTTTTGAGCTGCTTCTGTATAGAACTCCACTTGGGGGGTTTCAGCTACTTCCTCCAAATATTGTATTGGCATTCACCATCTCTCTGGGCAACCTGAGTGTCTCACCACCCTCACTGTAAAAAGCATCTGCCTTACACCTAGTCTAAATCTACCCTCTTTTAGTTTAAAACCATTGCTCCTTGCCCTATTGCTAAAGGCTTTGCAAGAAAGTTTGCCCTCACCTTTCTTATAAGCCCCTTTCAACTACTGAAAGGTTGCAGTAAGGTCTCCCTGGAGCCTTCTCTTCTCCAGGATGAACAGCCACAGCTCTCTCAGCCTTTCTTCATAGGAGAGGTACTCCAGCCCTCTGATCACCTTCATGGCCATCCTGTAGACAAGCTTTAACAGGTCTGTGTCCTTCCTGTGCAGAGGATCCCTCCCTTTGGTAACCTTGCCCTGCAAACTTGTAATCCCGTTTCTGCAGAGCTTAGCAGCAGGAGTAAGTGTGCTGTCAGAAAATGTTGCATGAAGGTGCCAGGCAGGCAGAGCAGTCCCTGCTTCCTACAATCTCTGCCTTCAGACAGTTACCACTGTGGATTTTTGCCTGGGTAATGTATTTTGCCCAGTGGAGAGCCTCCTGCTCTTGCAAATTACCCCCTCTTCACTGACAAGCTGGCAACTACAAAGTTGTCTTGGGAAGTTAGGACTAGCTTTGGCGGACGGCACTGTTTGGTGGGGTTTTTTTGTTTTGTTGGTTTTTTGTTTTGTGTTTTTCTTTTTGTTTGTTTGTTTGTTTTAATCATCCGTATTTAGGACAGAAGAGAAAGAAACAGCAAAGTTTACTTAATTTTATAATTGACATGACCTATTTCTGTTGCTAGAATATTTTTCTGATTTTTCAAGGTGTTGGCTTTCAGAGGTCTTCTGTTGCACAGGTGTGGTCTAATTTTATTAATGGGAGGATTTATATAATTACTGTGTCTTTGATAAGATGAAACTGTCAAGGCTCAGAAAAAGGTCAATACTACGTGAGTAGTAGGAAATGACCACCTTACTATGGTAGGGAAAGGAGCATCATTTATCATTACTTGGGTGGAATACCTGCAGTATATGGTCGTGGTTTGATTTTGCTGCAGTATTTGAAATTTTGATCCTTCTTGAAGAGGATGACTAAGAAAGAGTTATGTGAGTCAAAGATCCCAAAACAATAATTGCCCAATTGCTAAGTTTTGCATTCCTTTCCTTGCCTTTCCCTCAGTGTGTCACTAATGGGATTTCCAAACTCTTGCATTGGGTCACTTGTATTTTCCAGGAACATCTATAATTTTTGGAGTCTTACCAGTTTGCTTAACTGGTTTGAGACAGGCCAGCTGATTGAAGAGTAAGGAGTCTGGAACACGGACAGACAAACAGACATAGGCCATACTGCAACATGAACACTGGTTCTTCAGGAACAAATAAGTGAAAATAACCCTCTCAGGTAGAGAGTTGTTTGCATAACTATGTGGATTACATATGTCCTTGATAATTGTAACTTATTTGATACAATCTGAAAAAACTCAGTATCCTGTTCTGACTCACTAATAGCACGGCCAGTGGAGGGATCTACTTTTGGAATGGGAGACTTCTAATGATGAGGCTGACAAAAAGACTGAAACTGGAATAAAACTTGGTGTTAGGAGAAAAAAGTAAATTTTGAGTAGTGGAAAGTCTGAGGCATTTCATGAGGAAATTATTTCACATTTTTACTGACAATACCACCAGACTGATACCAGCTTTCTCCAAGCTGTCCTTCCTTTGTCACTTGACTGCGAACACTTCAAGGGGTGGCAGAGATGTCAGCATGTTTAGACCACTCCATATTTCACCACTGTGCAGAGGCTGACAGTCAGAGTACCAAACATGGAGATAGGTTTGGAATCATATCACTGTTCATGAACTTTGAAATGCTGCTAAAAATAGTTTACATCCGCAAAGGAAGTCTGATGTCTTGTGTCTGGCATTTGTGACCAACCCCTTTGGGAAAACAGCTGAGCAGCTGAAACCAGATGCCTGGCACTGTGAGAGAGCTCCTATCAATTGTGTGGGTAATAAATGCACCTTTTCTTTTTTCCCCCTAGAGGTTTCTTATCTTTGAATTTTATACATCTATGTATTCTTTTCCATTTTATAAGATTATCAAGAAGGCCCACCAGCAAGTCCTGTCAGCATTTTAATGAAGAGATTGAAGATGGAAAGGAAAGTGGATTGCTAATGTAGGAAAGCTTCACTGTGCTATGCAAGGCAAGATATCAGGTGTGGACAGTTTTGTGGTGTGCAATCCCATTCCAAGACTGAAATCAAACTTTTTTCTTTAAAGTCACATCTGTTCATGTATGACTGTAAAGACACCCGAGAGTACCAGCTTAGTTCATGCAAGGTACTGAATCAGCTTTTACTGTGTTTTAGTGCACATACATTCTATATTCATCACAGCAAGCCATCACCATATTAAAGTACTCTACGCACATGTGTGCCCACCCTTGAGATGCATTGACATGTAGGAAGTAATGCCCTTATATCTCTAGAGTGTGTACCTCTAAACCATTTTCTTAAAACATTTTAACAATCCATTAAGAGCCTCCAGTCCTTTTAGCAGTAAAATCCATCACTTGCTCAGCATGTGTCCTGTCATGCAGTGTTCTTGCTTAAAATCACTACTTATCCCATTTCTTTTTTCCACATGGTTTAGAGCCAGTGTCAAAAAGTATAATGTCCACTTTCCAAGTAAACAGAAAAATCCATCTGCCCCTATTTGCTTTTGCTGAGTTTAGGGTATTATCATCGTATTTGGGCTTTTTATTTTTCTGGTAATAGCAATGATTCAGTTTGCATTCATGTAAATTCATGTATTTGCTAGTGTTACTCAGTGAAGTCTGTCATAGTGACAGTGTTTATTTAGCATATCTGGCTACCTAGTAGTTAGGAAGAAGAAAAGGTTCTCCTGTTAATGGTACCAACAGTTGCTGGAAGAGCTGGTCACCCCTTTATGAAGAATCAAGTGACTTTATTTCAACTTACATCTGATGCTTCTTAGTCTGAACCATTAACAACAAAGAAATGCCTCATGTTGCTCCATGTACTAGTACTTTATTCTGAGAAATAAATAAAAATAGAGGTAATGCATTTTTACATTTATCTGAGTAGTCCTTTTCCTTCATGAAGGGGAAAGAGTGAGCTGCTTTCCAACAATGTGGAGCTCAAGGTGAGCTGTTGTTACTGATCCATGCATGTATTTGTTGGTTTACTAGCAGCTGGAAAATGGCATGGCTCAGATTGAAGTTGTGTTTATAACAGATAAATCCCATGCTTATATCAATGTTTAGACAAAACATGAGTTAAGTGATGGGGGCCAGACAAGGGGTAGTGCAGATTCAAAAGTAAGATCATGGATTCCTCCTTATTTCATTAAATACTTATCTGTGTAGTTGAGTACATTTATATGCATTTACTTGCCATGTTCTAATGCAGGAATACTGGTGAGATGATATCATCCAGTAGGATGGTCCCCTATTACTGTTTTCACTGTTTTCAGTTTGTGTGTCTCTCTATCCCTTTGATGGGGACTTGTGGGAAGAGCTGCCATGGAAAAGCCAAGAGGTGTTCCTCCCAGCCTTCCATCATTTATTCACTGCTGTCCATCATCCTTGGCATATACCTTTGCTGTGCCCACGGAAACATTGTGATAGTTTGCCCTATATAGCCTGAGTCAGAAAAATACGCATTTTCTCAGGTGGTCCATGGCTAACAGGGGCTGCTAAGATGCAGGGAGCAACGCAGCTGGCAATAGTGTTGCAGGAGAGCAATGAGCAGTCAAAGAAGACAAAGTTGTATGAATAATTTTGTTAAAGAGAAGATGGAAGCATCTGGCTTGGAACCCATTTTAGCTAAAAGCCACCAGAATTCAATAATGCCAAAGAAAAATTAAAGGACAGGGGAACAAGCCCTAGACTGTGATAGTTCTCAGTCTGGGACTAAGGTGGAGCCTGTCTTAATTGACATCTTACATAAGAGCCTTCAGATTTGCTCCTTCCATGTTTTAAAATAAACAATAAAAATGACACCACATGATTTTACCTTTTCATAAAATAATGTTTCTCCTGTCAGATTCTCATATTCAGCCAGGGATCTGAAATCACACTGAGGGGATTTTTGGGTTTTCATTTTGTGTGTGTCTGCATTATTGTCAGTAATAAAACTACCTCTATAATATTTTGTGCCACAGTTACAAAAGATACAGTACTCCCATTTTCATGGCCATTGGCCATCAGCGTTGCTTGTATGCAGGTCTAGTAGTTCTCATTTATTTCAGGTACCATTTGTTTCTTCCTATGTCTAAAATGAAGCTAGAGAAACCTTATTATTTTCTTTATGCAAAGTTTTAAGCATTGTGTGACTCTTTATATTCAGGATTTAGATGCAGGCTCTTCACTCAGCCAAGCTGCATATGATTAGACCTATACGCTAGAAGCCAAACCTTGAACTCTTGGGATTCCTTGGGGTGATAACAGTAAAAGCTGTCACTTAAGTAAGAGCTATTGCCTGAGGATGTACAGTGGAAGAGAAATATGAGGAGTGAAAATTCGCTCCTTATTGGTCATTTTGGTCATTGCTTCACAAGTAAACACAGCAGAAGATAAAATAATTGAAAACGTATAAAGAAAGAAGGAAAAGTGCATGTGATTTTCTGTGTTTGTGTATATATACACATCTAAAAACGAGTTTTGGTTGGAAAACTAAGCCTCAGCAACACAAAGTAGGAGCACCTTCTGTTTTATGGGGAATTCTCATTTATTCCTTCTTAACGGCAGAACATAAAACATACAGACTTTTGTCACACTTATTTTTGCACATTAGTTAAGTGCTGTTCATGTTAGAAATGCCTAAGCTATTGGCCAACAGGTCAAGGGATCTTGCCCCTTTACTCAGCTCCAGTGAGGCCTCACTTGGAGTGCTGTGTCCAGTGCTGGGCTCGACAGTACAACAGAGACAAGGAAGGACTGAAGAGGGTCCACTGGAGGGTTAATAAGATGATTAAGGGACTGGAGCATCTCTCTTACAAAGACAGGCTGAGGTAGCTGGGCCTACTTAGCCTTGAGAAGACTGACAGGGGATATTATCAGTGCATACACATATCTTATGGGCAGGTGTCAAGGGGATGGGGCCAGGCTCTTTTAAGTGGTGTCCAACAACAGGACAAGGGGCAATGGGCACAAACTGAAACACAGGATGTTTCATCTGAATATGGGGGGAAAAAAAATCTCAATTTTGAAGCTAAAAGTGCGGTCAAACATACTGCCAAGAGAGCTGGAGTCATCTTCTTTGGAGATACTCAAAACCCACCTTGGACACAATCCTGTGCACCCTGCTGTAGATGAACAAGCTTTGTTAGGGGGATTGGACTAGAGGATCTCCAGAGGTTCCTTCCAATCCCAACCATTCTGTGATTCTGTCATTACTATCACTGGACTGTGCTCCCTTCTATTTCGTCTTTAGTGCCACTCATACCACTTCCTTGCTTAAGGAAAACAACCCAGTGCAACAAGATAGCAACAGAATTTATGGGCCTGTTTTAATGTCTGTGTTCAGAAGATGGGATATCTGCTCAAAGGTAGGCAATTACAGTGATGAAAAACTGATGCATTGGGAACATGAAATAGGCTTCATGTCTTTGTTTTTCATCCTTTTTTCAAAACATATCCCTGAACGGTAGCAGCAGCAACAATAAAAAGGAATAGGAGTTTTCTTCTTTGGGAGGGAAATTTGGGAGTTGGAGAAAGAAGGTGAATGAGTTCCAAGAATTCTTGGACATCAGTTCTGGATGATAATCTGTGCACTTTGACATGTATGTATCAGGCAGAAGCAATCAGTCTGCTGGAAGATGTGTTATCTGTTTGGGGTTTGTGGTTTGTGGGTTTGGGGTTTTTTAAGTGCAAATGTCAAAAATAGAGTGAAATGAATGGAGTAACTTTCTTAATTAGTTAAATTTTTGGTTTTGTTCTTAGCTCATCTACAGTTTTATCCAGATGTGATTTAAAAAAATCTTAGTTCCATTAATATTTTTGAATTTCTGTTTCTTTTTCTATATGATGAAAGAATTTTTTTCTTGATTTAAATCCAAGTTTGGAGGAGGGTGAAGCAGATACAGATGTATAAGTGGTTTTTAAATTAATAAACCCCTTAAGAGATGGAAATCAAAGATAACCAACAGGCACTGAGTTCAGTCAGTTCACTGTGATGGGCACTGCTGTGTAAGCCCTCGGGCTGCAGAGGCAGCTGAGATGAGAAAAGTAGACTTTTGCTTTGCATACTGTGAAGCTGCCCCCTGACTAAGCATTCAGACACCTTATTTGTGTAAGACTGTTGAGTTCTTCAGTGCAACAATTTACAGCTTGGACCACTAGAAACGGGTCTGGGAGTTGAGAACCACTTGGATGGCATTCCCATTGCTAATTGAAAGGAAAATTACAAACACTAGTGCTTCATTGTTCACTACTATCTGCCAGCAGAGTGGCTGTTTATCTGTGTATTCTGGGCTCTCTCTGATTCTCTTTCTAAAAATTATATTGCTTTTGTTCTCACATTCTCCATTTGACTAGAATAAAAACTACTCAGCAGTATGTCAGACTGTCCCAAGTCTTTCCCAGGTCACTTTTATTGTGATAGGCTGATGTGAAAAGAAGTACTGGTCTGCTGTGGGAGCATTTTTTAATGTATGCCCTAAGACACTCTAATCAGATATGCTATGATTTTTGTACTGTACATAGTGCTGCAGGACATGAAGAGCAAAGCTTCTGTATATAGTCACGCAATGATTCAGAATTATACAGGCTAAAAATTAGACAAATCCACTAAACCATGTTGGTAAGTCCCCTCAAACCCATCCATTTTGTTGCCTGCAGTCTTGTTTGCCTCTCTTTCTGTAGTGCCATCCTGAATGCATCACGTGATGAACTTCTGCTGCTCCCCTTGGGAGGCAGCAGCAGAGCCCAGGGCATCTCACCATTAGAGCACTTTGGATGATACCTTTGGAGAACTGTGCAAGCTTCTTAGCTACTGTGCTACTTCTCTTACATTGTAGCTGGCAGTAGTGTGCATGTAAGTGACTTGTCAGTGGGACAACTGAGAAAAGAATCCATTCTATTTAATTATTATTAGTAATAATTGGAATAAAAGTTAAGAGAACCTTTAAAGATCCACTGTGGTTTGACTGAGAACTTTGCATGAATCTGTGAGTTAGATAGTTGATTGATTCAAAGGGGCAAGCATCTGAAGGGTGGGGAGATGTGTGTAAAACACCCAAGCAAAGAAATATAGTAAGGAAGCAGTAGAACTCTGTTGTGTGATAGGTGATACAGGTGAGGACTGGGGGAAAATCAGGATAATGTGGCAACTGCTTGAGATTTTAGCTTTAGTACTGCTGAGGAGAGGAGCAGTGGACTAGGAGCCTGTTGAGCTAAGTACAGTACAAAAGCTAGTCCTTGACCCAAACAGCAGTGCAAGGAAGTGTAGTTGTTGATGCTGCTCTCCTCCAGTTAGTCGCTGCAGAAGCATCTCCCTGTTTATACTTTCTTGTTGCTACTCCACTGCTTCCTTTTGCTTCCTTTTTCCTGGAGTGGAGGAAGTGGAGGAACAGGAAGGTCTCCAAGACATACCAAACTTCAAAACTAAATCAGTTCAGCAAATGTTGATAGAAACTTGTCTAAACTGTTCTTTAAAGCCTTTAGAAAGGATGATATTCCCAGATCCCCTCCAACTTGGGCTGTTCAGTGGTTTGGAGATTCAAATCCACACAGTGAGTGTTGTTCTTTCCACTTATCCTCTTTCTCATGAGCCAATATGTCATCTTTTTTAGCCAGTTTGTGACTAAATGTCATTCATATGCAGTATAGGTTGAGTTTGGGAGATGACTGAGCTCATTGCCACGCTTGACCAGGACATTACTAGGTAATTCTTATTTCACAAAAACACTATTCTGTTCACTTGCATAAAATGAAGAAACAAAGACCCCTTTTACTCAGAGGTCAAAAAAGCAAAAATAAGGTGTCTTCACAGAAGTTGTAACTGAGAGGTACAATTTTTTGAATTTTAAGCTGGAAGTCAGCCAAAAACCACAAGACCATTTGATCAGAAATATGCTAATTTATTTCCAGGCTCACACAGAGGCAGGAATTTTGTAACCTACATCTCTGTGAAGCATTTTGATTTCTGCAACAGTAAAATACTTTGGAAGTGGAAATTGCTACTGTACTGTTAATGCTATTTCAATTAGGTGATTCAATATCCTTGATTTACTGAAAAGGAGAATAGCTCTTGCAGCCTTCCGCACTTGGAGAAGAGATTCTGCACCTTCATTTTAATGAGGAAACCTGTGATGTGAGGGAAGTGAAAAACTGGAAATTGAGGAGTTAGGGATTTCCTCTCCTGTATGGCAGATTACAGAACAAGCTCATCTGCCTTACTAAAACAAATGCTTCCTACTGAAAGAAACAATGTGGGCATGAATTATCTGTAATCCTGCAAATTATTTCAGTTCAGCTGCTCATGGCACCAGAGGTCAAAGTACAGTGATACCCATTTCCTCATGTGCTCTGTCAGCATCAGGCCCTGAGGGTATATGATCTGCAACTACACAAGTACTTATTATATCATCTCTCCTGGTTCCCAGAATTACTATCAGGATGAAACCTAAATGTCTGTGTCTCATATAGCTAGCCTGGTTTGGTGGACAAACTATTATTATCCGGGGTTATAAAAGAGTCCTGCTTAAAATAGCTGGTGGTTTGAATTCAGTCAATTGAAACCAGATGAACTGGTGACAGGACTTCATTTCACTGCATGTTTTTCCTGAAGATTCAGCACGTATTCCAGCTGCAGCACCCAGACTCATGGATTTCAAATGCCATAGAAAGCTAAATATCCTCTCATCATTATCTAACAACTATATTGATACTTGAATTTGTTTAAAAGGCTGGTAAAAAGAAAACTATTCCAAAAGTGATTGATGAGAATCACAGAATCCATAGAATCATAGTATGGTCCAGGTTGGAAGAGACCTTAAAGATCATGTAGTTCCAACCCTCCTGCAATGGGCAGGATCATCAAGCCATTGACCACAACTCTTTGAGCGTGACCACCCAGCCAATTCCTTATCCACCAAATGGTCCCTTGGTCAAGTCCATTTTAAGAGAGAAGCACGTCAAATGCTTTGCCACGTTCCAGATAGATGGTGTCAATCTCTCTTCCCTTATCCACCAACACTGTAACCCTGTCATAGGAGGTGATCATATTTTTCAGGTATGGTTTGCCCTTAGTGGAGACTTGTTGTAGGTAACCAATCACCTCCTTGTTTACCATGGTTTCATTCTTTTTCCTAACTAAAAAGATGCTATTTGTAAGTATGAGCATTTTTAAAAAAAAGTAATCCCATAAAAAGCAGAAGGTTCCAAATGAAATTAGTTTTATTAAATCAGTCTTCTGCAACACACAAAATAAACCAGCCTCCACTACCACCTCCACAGCCACTGAAATACTTTGGTGGGAAACTCTTTGCCCCTGGGCATAGATTGCCCAGGGGAGCGAATTACATTCCTGGTGCTGTGGTCTGGCTAAGAGCATAAGCTGGGTTTTGAGGAAAGGGGGGTTTTTTTGTTGTTTTCACTCTCTTCAGTGAAGTTGTTGTCACTCTCTTTCATGTTAGTTGTGCTGAGAGGTTTGGGCAGTGTGAAAACCCTTCTCTTTGCTCCTTTTAATGGACACCAACTTCCAGAATGGTGCATCACAATACGCATTCCCCAGCACAGCTCCTACTACATGCCCTGGAAACTGATGCTAGTTATTCCTCCTGCCATGCTATGTATACCTGGAGCTAGTAAAATATTGACTATTGGTAACATTAATCTGAACATGAAGTGTAAGTTGCTTAGTAGATCACATTCCCCCGTTTAGCTAAACAATATATCGTCTTATGTTCCTTTTGTCTTCTCTGCAAAAGGATGCCACCCACAAGAAAATTTAGCATGATGAATTGTAATCTTGTTTTAGAATCTGAACTGCTTAATCTGTTTCTCTCTGAGGGACACCACTTTGCTGTCATGAAATTGCTTGCGGAGTTGGAGTTATATTTTCATTCTGCATAAATAGTTTCCACTGTGTGGTAGGTCACGTAGATTAAGAAACATTCTCAGAAAACTGAAAAGCCACTCAGAACATTTATTCCCTGCAGTTGCTATAAATGGTGACAGAGTTACCAACCTGGTTTACCTGCGAGCATCCTAATGAGGGCACTGGAAACAGTGTCTCCATGTGCGTCATGCTGCACAACACAGTGATGGAGGCAGTCATACCTGATCAAGAAAGGTGACAACTGCTTTTGTATTTATAAGAAGAATCTGGAAAAAAATAGATCTGTTCATGATGTTTGCCATTATTTGGTTGCAGTCACTAAGTGTGTGTTTACTTAGCTTGGGTGTATTGCTCTCAATAAGACTGATTGTCTCATTAAGGAAAATGGGTCAATGAGAATATTTTTTAATCATTTGTTATTTAAGTGGTGTCACTGTTAGTGGGGTAGCTTGTGAAATAAGAGGATTTTTGAATATGAAATCACAGTGGAGCTGCAAGGAATAAAGAAATTCTCAGTGATTACAGGTATAGGCCAGTATTCCTGTGACACTGAATCCCTTGGAGAGGTGCAAAGTAATTCATACCTCTGTGCCACACTGCAATAGTGAATGGCAGGTACTACCAGTGGTAAGACCTGCATTGCTACATACAGCATTTGCTATGGTTGTGGCTGAATTGCTTCATAAGTATTTAAAAAACAATAGTCATTGTATTCCTTTTTCTAAGGGCCAAGAAAAGAGTGGAGCAGTGACTACCGACATTAGTGCTGCAACATTGCTCCTGCCAGTTGAAAAAGTACCTTTCAGCTTCCCTCCTTGCTTTTTTCTGCCTTTGGGAAAAAAAAAAAAATCCTCACTGATGTGTGTTTGTATGAATTTGTGTGTGTTAAACCTTGGATACAGGTAATTCACAGAAAAAAATACTTTATATGTTGTCCTGAAAACAGGAAAGCCTTGACAAAGTTTAGCATTTAAATACATTTTGTATCTTATAAGGGTCACCAGAGTTGACTTTTCGTCACTTGCGAGCAACATTGTACAGGGATTCATGGCTCCGCAGAAATCTAACATCTGTCTGAGAAAGTGGCATGGGATAGAAGTGGGGGAGGAAGAAGTCCACCTGCATGGATTCTGTATCATGTTATAGCAACCTAGTAAGAGCAAGGAAGTGGTTTTTAAGGAAATTAGGCTTGGTAAGATGTCAGGGCCCTCCTGGAAGGCTTTTAGAGAATGCATTCTTCTTCTAGTTATTAAACTCTGCACATTCAGATTTTTTTTTAGGTGGAAAATGCATTCTCCCTCCAGTTATTAAACTTGAATATTCAATTTCCTTATAGATAGTAAATGCATTTTAATTATATTAATTTTAAAAACAACAACAAAACAAAACAAAACAAAACAAAAAAAAACAAAACAAAAAAGAAAAAAACAAAACAAAACAAAACAAAACAAAAAAAAACAAAACAAACAAAAAAAACCAAACCAAACCAACAAACAAAAAACAACCCCCAAAAACAAACCCCCAAAACACTCAGAGTTTTCAGAACTGCATGTTTTGGCCTGTAGTAGGAGCATAAATTCCTCTGTTCTGAGGTAGGAAACTAATAAAACTGCAATGCTTGTTGCTGGCTTCAGAATTCAGCTTCAGGAGTCAAGGTTGGTGATGGAACAAGGTCATTTTTGAGACTATGCCCTCAGCAGGACAGGTTCCGCTGTCCTACCAGTAGAAGTCAACAGCATTTCTATTGATACTACTTACAAACCTTGGTATAAAACATCTGTAACAGAAATCCAGTTCAATGTTGTTTGCAAATCAGCAGACAAGAGTTTTCATATTTTGCTTCCTTTAAAGAAACATTAATTCAAGCTTTCCAGTTTCATAAATATTTTATTCTTTTGTTATTGTTTTATTGCATTTTGTGAAAGAAGACAGTTGGAAAGCAAAATAACAATAATGAGAAAAGAGAGGTCTGTCTTCTCCTTTGCATGGCTCCTTGCACCACACTTCCCCTCTCCCCAATCCTGACCCAAAAAAAAACCAAAAAAAACCCAAAAAAAACCCAAAAACCAACCAAACAAAAAAAAGTTACTTAATATATAGCAGGTCACTCAGTAACACAGAGAATCTCTTGTCATCTTTTTCTGCACCTATGCTCAAACAAATGCACCTGCAAGATTAGGGTCATTTGTAGAAACAAAAAACCAAAGCTACAGAAAAGATTTGATTAGTAGAACATGAAGCTGAAGCATCTGGGATAGGTAGCCCTAGAGCCATGGCTCAAGGATATGTGGAACATGTTGTCTATGACATGATCTAGATTTTTGAAGGATAGAAGATGCCAAAGCCATGCTGTTCATTTAAAAAAAAATCTTGTCTTGCCTCAGTGTTGGTTTTGGCTGAGACAATGTGTGGCCCTGCTCAACCAGAAGATAGTATAGTATAATTCTGCTACATTAAGTGGGAATACATTACTTCCTTTTTAAGAGCATGGCATGAGCCTTACGTGGCCGTTCTGTTATGTAAAGAGGTTGAAGTCATGTCAAACTATAAAGGCTACAACTTGAAGTTGTAAATTCAGTGTGTGAGAGGCTTGTCTGTCTGACTACATCTGCAGCATCCAAAGATTTTCTGTCCTTCTCAAATACCAACAGTAGTCAGAGTAGCAGAGAAATCCTGCAGTGATGCTTTAACCTCCTGCCTCAGTTATTTTGTTTCAGACTTAATGAAACATTTTAAATTAGCACTAACACACAAAGAAACAGACAGCACCATGAGGCTTACAGATGCACAAATCAGATTGCATGTAACCCTGATGGTAAGGAAACAATAATTAACATCTGTTATAAATAAGAATGGTTTGGTTGCAAGAGAGTGAAAGAAATTACAAGCTTGCAGACAGCTCTGAGATGAGTGTCAAATCTGGTAAACTTGGTGGATTAATGCTTTCTGTCCCTTGTTCTCATGACATGAGAAGGAATGAAGGAAAGGTCCACTGGGGCTGGGATAGTCTGACACCTCCCAGTACTCAGAGTCCCACATTAATGATGACTTTTAGATGGGCATGAATAAAAATACCATTGTCGTATACTTGCAGTTCACAGAAACCTTCTGTCCCTGTTTTCACAGTCAGCTCATAAATTCAGCTTGTTTATGTCAGGAGCATGAAATTGGCTCCTGCAGTCAGAGCAGGAATTGCTGCAGTGTCCACATGTGTATGGCTGGATGTGTAGGAACAGGGGTGTGTATACATGTAGATAAATTAGAGGATATAAAGAAGGTAAATGTTTCTAGTAGTAGTCTCAGAGTCTTTTCAGGTGCTGGAGAGGTCCACTGGCTCAGCTTTGTGTGGGGTGCCTCCCAGCCAGAGAGGCAGAAGAGAGGATGAGGGCATGCATGCTGCTTTGGGCCACAGAAGCTTTTAACTTCAGTGTAGGATTGCTGTACCTCTGGAGGTGAAGGCTGTGGGCTTTCACTGCAGTTTTTTGCACAATTGCAATTTGTCTAATAGCTTTGTATGTTGTCTGTAACAAGTCTTTTCTGCTCCAGTGTCCTTGCAATTTGCTAAATAGAAAATCTTTTCCTATAAAGAAAAGATTGGCCTCTGTAAACCTAATACAATGATTTGTGTGATGAGTTTATTTAAATTCCTACCATGTTTTAACAGGTTGCCTCTTTATCTTTGCACTGTAGTTTAAGCTTTATATTTTAATATATCAAGTGCGAAACTGAATGGGAGAAAATAATTCATCTAGCTTGTTATCTGCAAAGCTTTTTGGAGAGCAGATGCTGCATCTAAAGAAGAATGTTTTAAATAGTGCAGTTTTGCTAAACTTGTGTTAAAAAGATCACCTTAGAAAAATCTTGTCTGAATTGTTATTCCTACATAATCACTGGTTCTAGAGTTATAGAAAAGCAAAAGTTCTAAATAAGAAGCGTGAGCAGAAGCAAAATCTTTTGTGCCTAATATTTGGACAGTTCACAGAAGTAGAGTGTCTTTGTTGACCCTCTCACCTCTAGTTGTCTTCCAGGCAGAATTTTGGTCTTTCAGTTGAGACTGTAACTACAAGCAAGAAATAACCTTTAGAGACTAATATTTTGTTTTATAGTTTGAATAATTTTGATCAGTAACAGGTAATATTTATGAAAGGGAAATTCCATTGAGCATGTTCTGTGATTTAGGTTCATGTCCATGGATATTGTGTAACAAAAATTTCCCTTTCTCCTTGAGTTTTCCAAACCCAGGAGCCACACCTGACAACTAAACACATGTGACACAGAAGGCTCACAGCAGTTTAGTATCTTATTTTCTAAACATTTCCTTGTACATTTTTATAATTAATGTGAATTTTTTTTCCCCTCAGCTTTAAAGGGGAAATGGGTACAGTAAGGTGGATTTTATGTGAGGTGCCAGCCCTAGAAACTATTAATGTATGACTGTTGGCCAGAAGATTTGCATTTTGCTAGAAAATGTGTTGGGTCTGTGCAATCAGTGTAGATAGGGATTGATTTTTTCAAGACGGCATGGGAGTGTTCATTGGTTTTTCTATGTTTTGAGGTGGATGTACTGAAAGAAGGGGATGGATACAGGTGGGGGTCAGTCCTGTAACAGCAAAAGGCTTGGACAATAGTAATTTTTGAGAAATTTGATTTAGATATCTTCATATTGTGCAGCAACCCATAGTGCTCGTACTGTCTTGAAGAGACACCTACTTGAAAAGGATACCCAGACTGCAGAGGGAAATAAAGGGCAAGTGCAGTGAGGGCAGCAAATACTGAAAGCAAGAAATATTTGCAAAACTTGGTTTAATTTAAAAATAAGATTAGTTTTGCTGAAATCAAATTATGCCAGCTGGATAAATCCTGCTGTTCTACAATAAACTAGAGAAAATTCACCTGGGTTGAATGACTTGACAATACTCACCCAATGTTTGCACTTCGGAACTGGGGTCTGACTGCCTTTTTGAGTGATGTCAGACCCTCAGTTTGGGTAAGGAGGTAATCCAAGTTACTCTAAGTCAGCTTCTCTTACTCTAGAGACACTGATGACTTTGTAAACTGGGGCAGGGTTCTTAACCTGAGTTCTCTTTCTCAGTCTCTGTCCCACTGACTCTGGCTAATGCCAGAGCACCTCAGGCTCGGAGGCTGCTGGAGGGCACTGAAGCCCCATGGCTCTTCCCAGCTGGTTTCAATTGCCTCAGGCACTGTAGTCTGCTGTCTCCAGGATGCTTCTTAATCTGTGAACTGCAGCTGGTCACCAGCAATACCTTGTAGCACTGGTACTACAGGAAGACAAAGGTGGCTATGCCAGAGGCACACAGCTTAGGCTTTCAGTGGTAGCTGGCTAGTGCCTGACTCACAGCTCCTTCCTCATTTCTTCCTGTCTAAGCAACACAAGTACAAAGAAGCACTTTATTTGAGAGTAATTCTCTGGCGTTCCCATGAGAGGTGGCTGTAATAGAAATAAACCTGAAGCTCACAGTGGCCAGTTGGTGTTCAGCAGCTTGTCATGTTCATAATCATTTTCTGAGCACAGTAGTGACTAAACATTTCAAACCCCAAACACTGTCCTTTATGCTGTTTCTTCATGCTCAGAAGAATCTTATAAAATACAGAGTCCAAGAATTGCCGAGGTAGACTGACAAAAAATAAAGCTCTCATAGCAGACTGTGCCACCTGCCTACAATCTGCTCTTGTGATGAGTGTGGAGCAAAACTGTGATTCACGTCCCCATGGCTGGGGGAGTGAGAGGAGGGGTGCTGACTTCAGTCGGGGCCCTGTCATGGGCGGTTGGCAGTGGTAGTGTCAGTGCTCCCTCAAGACACTTGAACAGTATGTCTGCCTGTGCAGTCAGGTTTTTGTCTACTTACATATACATGTGGATAAATTAAATGCAAACACACTGGCTAGGTAGAGGTACAAATAGCTGATGTGCCTGGTGGCCATTTAGTGACCACCTGCAAGCACAATGTGCAGGGCTGTTCTTGCTCAGGTGTGGAGCTGTCTTGGATTTAAATGCCACTTATTTTATGCAGAGTGGGTCAGGAGGGGGGTTCAGCTAAATCCAGTGGTTTGAAAGGCAGGCTTATTCAGCATGAAACAGATTTTATGCTTGCTGAGGGAGGTAAATTCATTCATATTGCTCCTCTCAAGCTTCTAGAAATATGTGCAGTATCCAAGTGCTGAGTACTGAATTTTGACATATTGAATCCTGGCTTGTGCATATGGATGGACACTAAGCAACAGTTGAGTGGGGTGTATAGAGTTAGGTATTTGAACAGAAACCTGAAAGCAACTGAGTATTATACAGGGAGTTGTAAATTGGAGAACTGTGTATTTGTAACCACTCTAATGAGTTATCAAGCTCTGGATGTCATAATCTTCTTAATCACACCTTCTATACCCAAAGTGGTCATTTGTAAAGGGAGCATCTTTAAAAGTGTTGAGGCCTGTGTTGTTTTGCATCAAACTCAGATCATCAGTTTGATCAGATGATGGCACTCAGAAAAAGCTGACACAACTAAGTTTGAGACACACTGTTGCACTGAGATTTGGAATTTCCTGAAACCCAGAATTCAAAGAAGACGCAGAGGAAAGGAGACAGAGGGTCACAGGGCAAAGCTGAGGAGTGCTAGATGTTTGCATGGATCCTATCAAGACAGACTTACTGAGTCTGGGAGAATTCTGCCTAAGAAGGCAACTAAGTTGTCCTCCAACTGTTTGGGAAACAGTACCTTAACAAATGTCTAGGAATGNTTTAAATGTCTTTATGGCTTCAAACTGGAACAATTTTTTGCAATTTTCATCCAAACATGAACTTGCTGGATTTGAAGTATTGTTTTTACTTATGTTTGGTGGCAAAAGAAAGAATCATTTAACAGTTTCACATTTTCTGGTTTTTTAATTTAATTCTGAATGATTTTTTTCCTTTCATTATAAGTCTGTATTTCTATGCTAGAAATGAGGAAAAGTTTAAAATTTTGTTTTAACAAACTATATAGATTTCTTCTTTGTCTGCTTCAAAAGATTGTTTTGATTATATAAAATTAGAATATTGATTATTAGTTCTAAAACATCACAGAAACTGTATCTAGTAAGTTTACTCTTCTTCACTATTGCATTGTTACAAAGATAATGCAAATTGTTTCACTAATAGGAAAGCAGAGAAAGATATCCAGTTATATAAAGTGTACATGGAGGTATTTTCTCTCTGTTGTATATACCTATATACTAGTATATATGTATACACTAGTTATGCTGCAGTCATTTTTGGGTTTGAGGTTTCCGTGCCCCCTCAGGATTTTTGCCTGAAGTGCCTTAGTGTCCATAGTTAAAAAGAGACATAAACATAGGTCTAATAACTTACTTTTCCTTCTGATAAAAGTGTTTATGTTTGGTGAACCAAATGCACTGAAACGTATTATTGTGTCAGAAAGTATAATATTATTTTAGCAAGTGAGTAGCTTAAGGAATTAACCTGTTTTGGAAACAGTTATTCTTCAGCCAGACTTCCTTTCTTTGTATCAAAAATTGGGTTTTTTTCTAATTCTGGAAGTAAAATTGACAAATCCGTGCTCAGTATTGATAGTGTCTCACTTAGCTCTGTCTCACAGGTGATTATGGGTTTTTGTAGTATGTTGGTTTTTGTAACATGTCAATCAGTGGACTAACTGAGAGCTTTATAAGGATTAGCAACACATCCAGCCTTCAGAAAGGGAACCCACAAAAAAATTCCTCCTATCTGAGCCTATTTCTTACAGACACAGAGTAACTACCTCTGTTTGTGTGAAGGAGGTAAACAGCTATCTTTTTGTCAAGAGTTGATGACACAACAATTTAGAATATCACAGGAAAAAAAAAAAACCGAACTCAAAATGGGTTGCTTTCTTCAGCATGGCAGGACATCATTGTTACTACAAACCTCTGGGTTGCTAAGTAGCTGGAAGGCACATATCAGGTACCTGATTTAAAGAAGCAAATAAACAAACCACTGCAAAGAAATAATTCTAAGGTTTAAAGTTTAATTCTTTAATCACCAGCTTCATTTTAATTAAACATTTGAGAATTTACAAATTAGAAATTCAGATGATAAGTATGACAGAGGAACCTGAGGAAAATTTTGCAGCCTCACAAGTCAGAAGGCAAAAAGGTAGAAAACTTCTCCAGGAAAGAAGTCTCCACAGGAGATGGTGTGAGTAACCTGGTACCTAGCCCCTGGTCTGCAGGATCACACCATGAATATGGTAGAAAATCCCAAATCCTCGGGTTTGTAGAAGGTCTGCATTACCAAGTCATACTTAACCGGAGCGCTGGTGACTGGGTGGGGCAGCACCCTGAGCAAGGACCCTGGATAAAGGCTACTCCTGGCAGTTGTGCAACACATGTCCCTGGCCAGTGGAGTGCTGGGCAGGGGACATCACAGCTCAAACTGCAGCTGCTGAGCTTCAGTCAGTGCAGCCATGGAAATCTGCACTTTTATCCAAATTCAACCTCGGAAGATGTGTACGGAGGAAGAGGCAGAGCTCAGGAAAGGTGCAACTACTCTCCTGGATGTGGGTCAGTGAGACTTGGTTTGGTGGAGAAGCTCCTGGTGGATCCAGTCAGGGGGTGGCTTCTTCCCAGTGGATGCCTGGGTTGTGTTTTGTGTTCATTTCCCTCAGTCTTGTCTTTCTGGACTCATACCTAGAAGTCCAACCTGAATCTGCCACTTCATTTTTCTGCTCTGAAGCCCATTGAGGGTGGAGAGGCTGGTGGGGGCAGGAGAAAGCAGAGGACAGATGCACTTCCACATCTACAGAGCCACTACTCAGAGGAGGGAGCATGGTACTGCATATGCTGCAGACATTGTAGGGACCCTGGAGGAATGTGGGGACTCTGTGCTGCCTTTGGGGCTTTACTCTGAGGTTAGAACTGAGCTTCCCATCCCGGCTTGTGGTGTCAAAGCCAAGGCTGCTCCTCAAACCATGCCATCCATGGAATATGGCAATGAACTACACTGTTTGAAAGTAACTTATGCAGAATCCCCACATTTAAAAATAATAGCATTGGCAATTCTGTACCATGGTAAGCACTATATAAAATCAGACTGCAACAGAAAACATGCTGGTGAATTCTTCTGTCAGTATTACAAAAGGGAAATCTAAAACATTAAATGGAAGTTCTAAGTAGTGCTGAAAGATGGCCCCACCGGCTACTCCAGTAGCTAGACTGGTTGTGGATTGGAAAGCTCCCATTTTCTGCTTAAGGGATCCTTTGTCCCCCTAACCTCTCTCTGGCAAAATGAATCCTCCCTGCATTTATTAAAGAGAGAAACCCCTTCCTCACTCTCACTTGCATTTCTTCTGCATTACTTTTCTGAATATTTTAATTTACATAAGCAGTTTTGGTGGCATTAACAATTTCTACCATGTATGGTACCTTTGCTCTTACAGTTCCCATTGCTTCTCTTTTAGGATAAGTTTGGGGAGCTTACAGCATATTTGAGATTACTGCTACACTTTTTATACTTTTATGAAGTGTTTTCTGCATGTCTTCCCAGCACCTAATCAAACTTCAACTCGCCTTCAGGTTTTTATAGTGACCACATAAAAATTAGTAATAATATAGATACATTTTTGGTATTTATAAGATTTACAAAGCAAGTACATGGTCCATTACCTTGTGATATGATAATATGTTAATATTATCCCAGGGATTAATACAGGGATATTTTATTAGCACAGGAATTACTGTAGTCCTGTGGTTGCCTGACTGTCCTGTATTCCACTTGAGTCACTTAAAATGACACATTTTTCATTGCTGCTAATTAAATTTATAGCATAATCATTAGCAGTTGATACTGCTGCTTTTTTATTATTATTTTCATTGATAAAAAGTTTCAGTGGTAACAATTTCCACCAATTACTAGATTTAAGCCTCAGTAGAGGGAAGAAATACTTGAACGTAAAAGTATTTTACTACCAATTTGCAGATTTTAATGCTTGGGTGGGGAATTGGAAATCAATGATTTCACTCAGTTTATAAGTTTGGTTTACACAGTAATTTTCATCACTTAAGTAATCATGCCAAATGCCTCAAAATGAATTTATATTTATGTCCATTTGCAATACATTTACTTCTAGCTGGCAAGCAATTAAAGTGTTTTTAGGCAGATGTTTTAAAATAGAATAAAGGCAAACCCTCTGCTTCCCACCCTCCTTGCAAAGCCATCTTTAAAGAGGGGCACACCTTCATCCTTATATAACACATACATATATCCCTTTGTGTGAGGGTTGCATGTGTGTAGATGTTTACATGTGTGTATGTATGTATATGTGCTCACTCATCATCTGTTCTGAGCTAGAAAGTTCCAGGGGATCCCCTGCAAGTACAACCAATTCTTTCAGATCCTTGGAGTCCCTATTCTTTCATGACTTGCCACAACTTCAAAGAGTGTTCCAAAATCAGAAAAGTATGTGGAAACTCCATTGTCCTCTGTCTTCTAGTGTGGCAATAACAAAATTAGCAATATTAAGTACATGTAGAAATGCTGTACTGGACTGAAGTTAGCTTTTTTCACTTAACAGCCAGTTTAGGGAGACAGATTAGCAGAATAGCTGATGAGCTGGTAAATCCAGGTCACATCCTTGGTGGATATTATTTATGTTATTTATTGAGTGTAAGTAATACCAAGTGGTTCAGCAGCCTTGTTAAAGTGAAGTTCATTTCTGTGAACAGTAACACTCTTGAAAAATACTTTTGCAACAACAAAATGGCTTGCACCTTTATTGTGAGGTATTTGCCAACACCTGCACAGGTATTCTAATTAAGGCCATTGTCAAAAAAGCCCTTTTTTTCGGGGCCTGACCTGGCCTTAGCTTGGCAACTTCCCACTTCAAGACACCCTTTGGTTCAATAATTCTCATCTTTGTGGGAACATCTTCCTTCAGTGCTCCACCACTCCTGGGGTGGAAAAACACAGTAACTGACCAGATGTTTACTGTGCTCCTGAAGGCACTACACCAAGAACAGTACAGGTTATTAACTGAGCTGTTCCCATTTTGTCATGGAAGGGTAATTAAATTTGTAACCACAGCAATGTCAGCTGAAAAGTTCACAGTGGATCCAAGTGTCATGTGGTTGGAAAGATACGCAAGTTCACAAGTGCTGTGTGATGTTTGAGGTTACCATAGGGGATTTATCTCTTGGTTTAAATTTGAAACCAATTAGTAGTGAGAAGTATATGTGTTCTTACACTGCACAGTAAGTCCAGAAGCATAAGTAAGTGAGAGCAGGAAAGTGCTAGTGTTGGTGCCTGTAAATGCTGTCACCTTATGTGGCAGAGGATCTAGGTTAAATGTAACCTGCCCTCCAGTCATAGGAAACAAAAACATTGTTAATTTGTGCTTTGTAATTCAAGAGGTGAAAACAGGTGTCCTCTTGTAATGTAAAATTGTATTGTACTTTTCAGTATTGCACTTTAGACATTTTAGAGGTAGATGTGGCTGTTTATACTGTTTGAAGTTATCTGTGCTTCATGCATCCTGGTTGCCTACTTAGAGACATCATCTCTAGGAAAGTTCCTGGAAAGTTCACTGCTCAGGTGATGTCAATGCAGGTAAGGGCAGCTGCCTTGTTTCTGGGTGTGGTTTAGACTGGGTGGTTACTTCTTTCTGCTCCTCCCCTTTAAATAGGCATGCTCTGTGGATGAGCTCTTAGTGAGTTGTGTTTCCTGGCATCTCAGTGATCTGGATGGATGTGCAGGTGAGAAGGTAGTAGTTTTCTTAGTGTAAGAATTAACTTTCAGACTCTAAATGTTGTAGTTAATATTTTGAAGGTGGAGCTTTTTAAAGCTAAAAAGAGTTCTAATAAACAAAAGATAAATATTAGCAAAAGCTGCCTGCAAGTATGTGAGAAAGGACTAGAGAGTGCTCCTGATAATGTAGGTTGAATTTACTATTCAAGAAAGTAATATTCTCTGTAAAAAGCCCTTGACTTTCCAGGAATATATTTGTAAAACAGCAAAATAGAGTTCATTAACTTTGTAATAAATAGGTGATGCTATCAGATGTATGTACAGTATTATTTAGGGCATAAAAGAGATATATTCTACCTTATAAGTGCTATAATTTTTTTTATTCTTATAGCATCTTTTGAAATAAGAATGGTATTACATGTGACAAAGTGCAGGACAAACTGTGGAGAGGAGATGAAAGGAGAAGGAAAAAGACTGTAGAATTAAGTTAATGTTAACACAACTGTCTTGCAATTCAAACAGTAACACAGTTGTCAGTGTCTGAAGTGGTGTGGTTTTGAGAGTAAGGCTAAACTTTCCTTGGCCAGAAGGCCAGCTGTTGGAAACAGGGGACTTCAAGTGCACATTGCCCGCATCTTACCGTGTTTTGCCTTTCAAATGAAGTTATGGTGGTGGCTGTTGAGTATAACTGATTGGATAAATACAACCATACTTTTGTGGTAATATAACACTTTGGTTGTTTTTTTCCATGTATAAATTCAATCACAGGTTTGGGTAGTTCTGAGTCAAAACCCAGTTATTATATGAGTGAATCTTGGCTACTCTGAGCTCTTGTTTTTTTCCAGACAGCCTAGATTAGAATATCTCCTTGCAGCTTTATTTATAACAAAGTATAAGGGGGATGATTGAAATGCCTGATGTGCAAGAGAATGGGGGGATGTACCTCACAGCTAAGTCTTGTTATAGTGACACTGCTTCTCTGTTTGGTTCTCAATTACACACAGGTCATATAAGTCTAATTTTGTCCAGCTATTACAATACCCTATTATAAATCATATAAGTACAGACCTGCTTTTGGATTCATCCAGAGTGCTTAGAAATTAAGCCAGAACCTCCTTTTTTTTCCTCCTCCCTGAACCTACGTCTGTGCTTAACATAATAAATTATGGTCTCAAACTTCTGATCTAAAAATCGTTCTGTGTAGACATTAGGATAATGAACTTCCCTCTTCATGGTTTCCAACCCTTTGAGGTCATTCTTTGTCTTCAGGCAAAATGGAGAGTTTTACAAGTAGCAACTGTGACAAATTTGCTGGGTTTGCATCTACGCAAAAAGCCTTTTTTCCCCCCCCCCCCCCCTGTTTCCTTTATTTGTGTTGGGGTGGGTATAACTGATTTCCAGTTTCTGAAACCCAACTACATGCAGTGTGGTCTTGAGAATATTTTTACTGGATTGTGTTTATTCCCTGTTAAACTACCCTTGCTGCTGACAACAGGTGTCAGCAGTAGATTATCTTTGTAGAGAAAACATACCCAGAAGGAGCTACAGATTTGTGACAGAGATGAAAATAGGGAAGCCAGCAAATACTTTTTCTTCTCAGGAAAGTCTGCGCAAGTTAATGTTTCTGGCATCTGCATCTCCAGGTTAGTGGAGTTCAAGAACATACGGAGAAGAGCAACTCAAATAATTAAGGACATATACAGCAGCCATCTTAGAAGTTGATGCTGAATTGATTGAGAGTCCTTAATTTGGTGAGAAGGTTGAAAGATGGTTGATCGTGTTTTTTGAAGTCATGAAGGCAGTGGATAAAATGAGTGCCAAATTAGCATTAGGATCTGCACTGGTCTAACTCTCTGCAGTGTTTTCATGTGTCTCTGTTGCCTTTATCACTCTGTTGATTATCTATTGATTGCTTGCATCTTTGAGAGAAAGGATTACAGATGCACTTGTTTCTAAGGAGTGTGTGAAACTTTGCTCTGGACAGTCCAGCAGAAAAGAAATGGTGTGTGGTTGAGTGAATTTAACTTGCAGAGAAGCCAATAGCTCTCTCCCACAGAATGTGATGCTTTAAGAAAAAAGCAGTTTTCCAGGTTTCTGAGGTGTGTTTGTTTTTCAACAAAGTCCTTATTGTCTTTTTTTTAAATAAAACACTCAGCCCTAGAGTTTCTTAATCAGATGACATTGTAATTGTTTTAGGGTAATCTGTTTTCACATTCAAATTCAATTCAACGTGCTGAAAGGGAATTCGTGCAGGCTGCCAGAAAACGCATGGGAAACCACGTTATAGCTCTTCCAGAATATTTAAGGAGAAATTCTCAAGCAGCGGGGGAGACACTCCTATGTGTAAGATTTTTGTGCCAGAAAAATCTGTATCAAGGGCAACAATCTCCACCCTCTAACCAATGTATGGTGAGAAAATGGTACAAATGTGCTACCAAACAGCTATATAAATACAGAAAAACACTAAAACAGCAAAGTTGTGAATTTAGTCCTTACGTGTCTTTTTTCCTTTCAGGTGTTCCTCATTATTGTGCATACTGTGAATGTTGGATGATGTGGTATAATAGTAGACAGATATTATGTGAATGAAGTAGTAAAGCTGAAAAATATAAATTGGCTAGCTTAGGCTGTACAAACACAATACATTTAATACATTTGTCCTTTAAAAATGATATTAAGAAACTCAGTGTCTGAAATCTGAAATGTCCATATATCCATGGTAGACCATGAGGCAGTGAAGAACAGTGTGTCTTTTTAAGTGGTTCTAGCAGAAGAAGATGTGCTGCAGCCTAAAACCTGAGAGCTCTCAACTGTGTGTTCCTGTGAGTAACGTTGCTTAGGCTGGGTGGCAGCCAAAGTGTGTGGCATTTGGGTTCCCTCTGCTGGTTCAACTAAAGGCCCTGCCCATTCGCTTGCATAGTGTGATGGTACTCGTGAAAGGCCCTTAATTAATTTCCTTTGGGTTACATTTTATGATCTTACATAGTTATCACATCTGCAAACCACCCTGCTTTGACAAGGGATGTATGGGCACACCTAACTCTCTAAGTAAGTGATTCAGGATTTAAGTCAGTGCTTGAAGTTAAATGCATACTTAAATAGGAATGGTTGGAGGTATATGCTTCCGTGCTATTTTGAATGAAGATCTTAAGGATAACTTTGTCACTGGGCAGTGAAACAGGCAGTATGCAACACATCACAAACCTTTACCTTGATTTTTGTCGCTATCTGTAATGTCATTGTCTATTACAGCCATGTAAGTGGCACTGTCAGACCTAATGTGAAAGCAATAACATCTTTAGTTTCTTTAGCTTTTTTTGAAGGCATCTTGAGTGAACTGTAAAAGTAAGGAAATACTCCAGTTTAAAAGCAGAATCCAAACTCTGAACCTATGGACTTGCTCTTTCTTGCTAGATTTTTCTCATGGCTGTGGGCAGGTGATTCCCTCTTCCTTCAGCATTATGAACTGATTTAAGTGCTCATAGGCATACTTTAAATATGAAGCATCATGAAATTATCAGTTGTAAGGTTATTGTGTTATAAGAGGCAGCTTGAGCAAGAATAATGCTTGCTCTGTCATGTCTGTAAGCATGCTCTTTTGCAGTCAGTGAAATCAGTCCTTTAAAATAAAATAGAATCCCTCAAGCCAGAGTACCAAATAAATTGTCCAGGAGCCACAATTAATGCACAGGAATAGATTTAGTATCTTCACAATCACTGAGTCCTTGCAATTTTGTCTAGACGTGTATCAATCAGTGTTTCAGACAGGGTGCAGGAGTGGGTAGATTTTTGGTCTGACCCTGCACCACTGCTTTTGTGTTCTTTAATTTTGTGTAGTACTGCTTAAAAGGGAGGAGAAGTCATCCATGAGTTGCCCCCCTTCATCTAGGTCTGAAGTGGAGAAGATGCTGTGGCAGTCTCCTGTAACCCCTGGGTACAGGAGCACAGCAGTGTTTAATCTGATTCTTCTGTAGCATCTGGTTTCTGTGCTTGTCTCTTTCCTCTGTAGGAGAATGGTTAGATGGAAAAGGTAATCTGGTCCCTACACTGCTTACATGGTTGCACTTATTCTAGAAGAATTAGACTGAACAACATATGGGTGTATTTATGGCCTGATCTCCAGTCTTGAAAGCTCCCAGCTCCTTTTTAAGGCTGATCTGGAACACAGTGACATTGTTTCCAAGCCATGCTTTGCTGTGCTCACTTGAAACAGGCACCATTGCTGTCAAAAGGTTCCTGCTTCTCAGTTAAGTGTTGTCAGGTGTTGGCAATTCAAAAATAACTGGTAATTTCTCATGGCTCCTGTAGCTGTTAACATTTTCCCATAGTTCAGCCTACAAGAATCATTCCACTGGAAAGTCTCTGAAATCATTTAGTCCCTGCATAGCCTCTTACACTAGGAGGCAGCTGTCTGGTATGTTAAGTCCGAAATCCCAACAGTCTAACTCCTCACAGGGTAACTCTTCTTCACATCCCCGCAGAACCAGAGCAGGATTTTGTGGAGACTACCAAAAACTGTAACATGTGAACAGCATACAGTTTGGAGATGAAGAAACTTCTTTTTCTGTTGCATCTTAGATAGACCAGAGTCTGTTCTCCCTGAAGAGCGGCACGGTGCAGAAGTTGTACATTTCTCCCTCAGGCTCTCCTATGGTGATGCATGGCTTCACCTTGGTGTGTGTGGGCTGGCACTGTGCTCCAAGGGGATCATCTTTCAGCTGGGTACTGGAAGATCTCACCTGTGGAACAGCCATGTTCCACTTGGTCCTAATACCTCTAAACCTAAAGCAGGACTAATAGGAGAATATGGTACAAGGAGACCAGCTGACAAATGGAAAATTATTTGCTGTGATGGTGTAGTTCCACAGAAGGAAGAAATGGCCAGTTACTTTTGGATTGCCTGGGTTTTTTTTATATGAGAAACTTATTTTTAGTATGCCTCCTCAATACACTGATGTGATGAGAATAAAAGCCAATTTCTGAGTTCTGTTCTTATGCCAAATTCTACTTGATGTTTTGAAGGGCTAGAAAATATTTTAGAGTTCTTTGACAGGGTTATGTAAGAGACAACCAGTATGTGTTCCTAAAATACCCAGCAAAATAATTCTTTCAGTTGTAAAGAATTCTAAATTTTCTAAACCCTGCCCCCTCCCCATCTTTGGAAAACAAGGGATGGTAGAGCTTGGTCTTTTGCAGCATTAGAGTTTGGAAGTGCTTTGATTCATTACTGCTTCAGACTTGTCCAAATCTGAACTAAATCCAATGAAACCAATAGGATTTGATCAACAGGAGATAGGAATCATATGTTGCTGATTCAGATCCTGTGATATTTAATCAGCCCAGGGGTAGTGGATTTGGGGGCATGTCTACAGTACATAATGGAGTAATGGTCAGGTGTCCACCCACAAGTAGAAATCTGAGGCAGCCAGACATGGTGCAGTGCTGCAGGACTCAGTACCTATTCAGCAGGAAGAACTCGCTGCCCCAGGTTCATGCACAGCTGACTTCAGATAAAAATCCTAGAAATCTCAGTGCCCAGAAGTCCCTCTAGCCACTTAACATCCAGGAGAAAAATATACTGATTGAAAGCACAGTAACTCAGATGAAAATCATTGTGGGTTTGTTAGTCAGGTATTTTGTTGCTTGTTTTGGGGTTCTTTGTGTGTGTGTGAGGTCTTTTTTTTGTTTTGTTCCTTTTCTTTGGGAGGGGAAGGGGTGTGGTTTTATGTATAGCAACTACATTTGAAAAAAATTTCTGTAGTTGTGCAAGTTTCCTCACAAAATTCATCCTGGAAAAACATTGATGGAAAGTTTCCTCTGAAGGGCCTTCATGAGGAGATAAGGCTTTGGTAAAAGAAACTGCCCTTTGCGAAGGGGTGACAAAAATAAGAATGACCTAATTCCAGAAACTCAGAAGAGCCTTAATGTCAGCTGTCCCCAAGAGATGTGATCTGGGAGCTTTGACATGGAAAGAAGGAGCTCTTAGAAGTGTGCCTGCTCTATGGAAAGTAAAAGTCCTGAATGTTTCTCTTCCAGGTGTCAGTGTTGGCAAACTTCAAAAATGTCCTCTGCTGTCTTGGACTCTGCTTGCTTAACTGACAGTTCTGCACCTTTTTATTTTCAGAATGAGTGCCTAGATTTAAATGGAAAAGTTTCCTATATAACTGGAGAGGAAGGAACTCTGGACCTTAGCTTTCCAGCAATGTGTACTAGGGTTGCAACTGAAAAAAAATGCAATGGCATTTTATGTTGTGTTTAGAAAAATTAGGGGAATGATGTAATCGACTTGCATTGATCATTGCACTTGGCTCTTCCTGAATTTGAAAGGTTATCAGCAGTTTCATCTCAGTGTTTCAGATTAAAATCTACTTTAAATGCATTTTTAAAGGAGTCAGGAAAAAAAAATTTAGTGTATTGGAAAAAGCATATTATCTTCCTTCTCAGCAAGAAATAATGCTGACAAAAATTTTTTTCCATCCATTCCTTCTGTTTATGGAAGGAACCAGAGAACAGCCTCGTTATTGTCTTTTGGTTCATTTAAATTGTTAAAAATCCACGTTTTTAACAAAAAAAAAAAATCCCCATTCTTCCAAAAATAGGTAGATGCTAGAATGGTGTTTGAAATCAGATGTAAGCTTGCAATCAGCTCAGTTTATGGTAATGCTTGAAGTTGTGTTTGGGGTTTTTTTGTTTGTTTTTTTGAGCAAGTCATGGTAGTTCCCAGAACTGAGCCCTTGGAGTTTGATCATGATTCCTGAACCTGTACCAAGTGTAATTTTGTACTTTCTTCTGCAGCCATTGGACAGGGTTCCGTTATCTACCAAGGTCCCATATACCTCCTCTTCCAGGGTGAGGCTTCGAAATGGCTGTGAATTGCTTTGTTACTTATTCTCCCATCCTCTTCACAATTGCCATGTTACTCTGCACTTTGTTTCCTACATTAGAACCTTGCAGAATTTTGTCCCAAATTAAGTGGGGCAGGGCAGAATCTTATGCTAGTGGTGTTGTATAAGCTCTGTACCCAGCATGGGAAGTTTTATTTCTGGTTTTAGTCAGGATACAATCAAAAGTCAGGTATTCAAAAGAACTATTTTTCCCTTACCCTCTCATTTCAGTAGCTCAGACTAGTGAGTGGAAAGAGACCAAATCACAGTATAACCTTGCTATTCACTATGAAGATCCTCTGAGCTAACTTAACTAGTTAATCCTGTTTTTTCTAGGAATTTTGTCGTTGGTCATAACTTTGATTTATCCATACAAACCTTATGGTAGTTTGTAAGATATGGTGCTAATAAGCACTCTGGTACAACTCTATCCAGTTTGTATTTTCCACTGTGCATTTTTGGTGGTTTTTTTCTGCAAAACTAAAATTATCGTGTTACAGGTTGGCTGGCAAATTGAGCAATACCTGAATAGTTAAATGATGTTAGCATTTAAGTCTTTCTCTTAAAGTTTTAGATTGCTGTGCAAATGATGGAATATTGTTATTGTGATTAATAAGAGCCCCTTGCAATCTGTGCAGCGATATTGCCATAAAAAAGGTATATTTTTCTTCATGTCTACTTTCATGTCATATATTATTCGTATTATGTTTGAAAAGTAAAATTCATTCTTCAGGGGACGTTTTCCATATGTATTTCTTATGAAACAAAACCTGCATTTAAGTAGTTTTAATCAACAGATTGTGAACCAACTCAGGTTAAGTTTGTGTTAAAAACAGAAAAGGTGCAGACTCGAATACTTCTTACCAAGTTTCTGTTAATATTTCACAGAACTTCAGCCTTTTCAAACTATTGCTTTTTACTAAAAAAGATGCAAGTAGAAGTGATAAAGTTCTGGTAGTTCTTTTGTGTGAATTAGTGTCCTACATATGATTTGCTTATAATTTGATTTGGCCATATTTGTAAAATCTGTTTCTATTCCTGCTTTGGAGAAAGATAAGAACAACTATCTGTAAAATATTGTGGGTGAGAAGTGCTTTCCTCATCCTCTAGGCAGTCATTATGCCTTGAAGCATGAGATTTGGTTAACCTGTCCCGTTGTATAATATTGCATAGCTGCAAATTTTACTGAATAGTAGTAATTGCTTTGTGTAGTCCCTGAATGCAGCTTAGTATCTCATACTACTGATTTGGAGAACTGCTAAGTCCTGGTAATGTGATGCTGGATAGACGCAGCCATTATGTTTTGAAAGTGCATAGCAGCTCTTAGGTCATCACAAAGGACAACACTTCATATACTGTATGGCAACCACTGCTCTTTCTTTCAACAGCCTACTGAGTGCAGATCTTATCTGGTGTCTGTACCTCCATTGCTGACTACTGAAGAGTCTTTTTCCTTTCTCTCTTCCCTCCTATTGCTTGTAGGTTTTTCTTTTTTTTTTTTTTCCTCAAAAAAGAGGAGTAAGAAGCATTCTTGTAGCTCTTATCTAAGAAGGTGTTTCCTGCATAGTCTTGAATTTTACATGAGTGCTCTTTAAAATGCTCCTTTGTCTATTATGTTTAACCGGGATCACCTACTAAGTGTAAGAGCCTATTGTTAAGCATCACTGTTACATGGAATTACTGTATCTCCACATGTAGCAACCTACTACAGGGAATTCACCAGCTTCAAAAAACTGATTATTTTGTAGGAAATTATGTCCACTGCCCTAATTATATGCAAATAGAGTGTACTTGACCACAAAAGGTTTTTTTTCTTTTAAATTGAGTTGTAACAATGGAAACATTTAAAAGTGGCATAAGACCGAAAGATGAGATGATGTTGTGCAGAAACACAGTAATAATGTACTTTAAAAATTTTATCTCTTGGTTCTATGTTTTGAACATTCAATTCCCCAAGCATTCCCTTTTTCTCATGTGAAGGACATGAGTCTTTTTTACCCTCTGCTAAGTATGAAAAAATCAATTTCATCCTAACAATACTCCTTTTCAGGTTGAAATATCTGTATCTTGTTGATCTGATGCTATGTAAGTAGTGGTACCTCACAAGTTTGTACTCAGATAGGATAGCAAAATACACTCCATGAGCTATGCTGTCTCAGGTGTCCTAGGGTGGTATTTATACCTTCTCACCTCTGACAAACTTGATTGGAGACTCTCTGTGCTGCCTAAAAAGTGAATGAATACTCATTTCTTCAGAGATAATAGTTGTTGGTAGTAAGGAAATGTTGTATGAGAATCAAGTGTTTGCCTACCTGTGGCTGACAGGTTTCTTAGGTTGTAACTGATTCTAATGAGACTGTATCATTAGCACTTTCCTCTCCTTATTAATTACTTGGTAGAGAAGATTTTTCTGTTGGAGTTTGGGGTAAGTGTAAGAGCCAGAGCAAGACTGGCACCAGCTTTCTGTCTTTTGATGAATTTTCATTTGTAGCATTTATTCCTTACTTGAGGGCACCTCATTGCTGTGAATCTATATCCTAAAAAATATATTAGCTAATAAATGGCAGGGAATAACACTTCAGTCTAGGCTTTGTTTTCTAGTGTCACACATGCTGTGGGGATTGATATTTCTGATTTTTCTTGTCACCCCCTGCTGGTGTCTAGCCCTGTTCCCTTTCCTCCATCTCTGTCAAGTTAGGTAGAGTAAACTTTGTTGAAGTGTTACATGTCCAGATCTGGTGAATAAATACAGATTCCTAGGAGGCTCTTCATCCTTCTGTTCTGGGTGTCTTGATTTCACAGCATACCTTCACCTGGTGTTTGGGATTGGCACCTCAGTCAATTGTCTGCTTATGAATGAAATGAGTATGTACTGCATGTGAGATGTGCTGGCCTGGCCAGACACGCTCACTCTGTGTTCAGAACAGGTGTCTTGTCCGCACAGGGCAGCATAGCCCCATCAGCTGAGCCCCAGCTTTGGAGATCCTACTGCTGACTGTGCTGACAGATTGTTTTCTAAGCTTTAGTAGGTTCGTATGGGCGTGGAAATACTTTTCCTTGACGAGAGACAAAGAATGAATGATGTCCCTCCTACATGTAAATGGAGCACAAGAAGAGAAGATCCACAAGTGCAACTTCAGTGCAGTTTCCCTTTCGACTCAAAACTTGTTTCTTCTGTAGGGAGTGGTGGGCAATAAAGAAATAGGCCTGCTCGTTTGATTTTGTTGTTGTTGGTTGGTTGGGGTTTTTTTAAGTATTTGAGGATTTCTGGTCTGATAATATGGTAAATTACTGGGGTCATCAAGCAAGTTGTCAGTGCATTTTCTATTTCCAGTGCAGATCTGAGTTGCAGAAAGAGAAGTATATTGGGAAATTACAGGAAAATTCAAACACCAAACATATATTACTTTACAGAATTAGTCTACTTTAGCTTCAACCTTCAGGTATACTCTTAGAGGTTCCTAGTGAGTGTAGTGTATGATCTGTCTCATTCTAATGTTTTACAATTATCACGTAGATAAGGCTTGTTACAATCTTAGTGTCAAGCTGTCAGAGAAAGAGCAACCAAATTAGGTCAAACTGACTAATGGCCGTGTTGTAATTACTACTGAGGTAAAACTGGGTTGCAGTGTCAGGATTAACACACCACAAATTGCTGTAATGCCCAAAATCTTTTTTTAAAAGCCTGTATAGCATTGAAAAATGCTAGCTAAAGCATTAGCTTGGTTTTCATCAGTAGTATCTAAATATTTAATCTTAGGTGAATTGAACTGGGAAGAAACAAATTTATGATTCCAAATGTGTATCTTCTTAGAGTGTGCCTGCTAGACAGGAACATAACACTGAGACAAGAGTTAACAGATGCTGTGGGTGCTGGAAAAATGCATTTAGTGTGAAGTCCTCCTTTACTGTAATTACAGCTAGGAAGGCAATCTCCAGCAAGGCATTAAAATGGGTCAACAGCTAAAAAGGCTAGAGAAGAGACACTGATGACAGCAAGCGGTATACATACAGGAAATAAGCAGCAGCGTGGTGCTGGGTGTGACAGGCTTTTAAATGTTGTAAGGGTACCGTTAACACATAAGTAATAATACATTAGAGAAAATGCAGTTATCATGAGATGATGAATAATTCTTAGATGCCGTAACAGGCATTAGCCTCAGCAGACTCTTTCTAATCCTGTGGGATTGATTACTCTGTAGTAGCTATATCCCCTGGAATCATCTGGTACAGTAGCTATCATAAAATATCTTAATTATTCTTACTTTAAAAAGCTCTGCAGATGAGTGTTGTCATTGTTAAAAGACTGCTGATACAAGTTTTTCTCACACTTGCTTGTACTCCCATTACCCCCTGCTAAGATCTTGCAGGGCCAGGCTGAATCCTCATAGGTGGTTAAAAATTAAACAAAAATCCTGTGTCAGGTGTTCAAGTTCATGTGTGGAGCAGACTGAAACTGTCACTTCAGATTGATAGTGCGCAGTAACTGTGGGGCTAGAGTTACTAAAATAGATTGATGGAGGGTGAGGGTGGTTTTGTGTGTGTGTGGTTTTGGGGTGTTTTCTTGTTGTTGTTTGGGGGTTTTTATTATTAAATTTGAATTAAAACAGACTAAAAATTAAAACAGACTGACGAGTAATCTGTTTTAAAGGTGAGGAAGAGTCACCTGCCTTGGGACATATAAAGAAGATAAAATTTTTGTCAGATATAGAAGTTTGGAGGAGCCAAGGCAGACAGTCGCACCTGATAAGTCACTGGGACTGAGTATTGTTTCCCTGAAGAGTCCGATCTCCAAGTGCTATGCACTTACAGGCAGCTTGCCTCCAAGGTGATATGTGGGAACAAAGGAAGTCTCAGTGGGTCCATTAATGAGTTTGAGTGATTATCCAGATTGATGGTTCTGTATCTAGACCCAGGACATGCCTCTAGCATCTACTGACCCTTACCCTATTGAGAGATTTCTACAGTATCTGAAAGTGAAGGTTTTGCAAATGCCATGTTCATCCTAAATCGCTTGGAGTGGGGAGAGTTGCTTGCACTCTTTGAAGAAGCACAGTGACACAGATCCTGTTCCACTGTTGCATTTCAGTGTTTGGTGAATGTCGTTCATGAAAAAGTGACTAAGAACTGTGGGCAGCCTACATGCAAGGTTTCCTTCACAGCCCTGGTAATGCATCTTAATCCTGATTTTTTTTTTATTTTTTTTTCAATTTCTCTTGCAGTTTCAGCCTTAGACCTGCTCACTTTCATGGTTATTACCAGGCATGTAAGCAGATGTGTACATGTACACAGATCTGACAGTGTGCCTCCTTTGTGGTACAGTTTTATTTGAGCCCAGGTTTCCAAACTGATCTGCCGACATAACTTGAATCTGATCTGAAGCGCAGCTTATTGCTGGTCATAAATCACTCTGGCAATGTTCAGATCCACAGAACTATGGCAGAGGACACAATGTAGATTAACATGAAGAGGAAAAGAGGATATAACTTGATTTTAGACTAAGTCAGCTTAAATGTACACGTCTCTGAAAGTTGTTGCAAAAGTTCAATCAGGAATGACAGGGCACTTTACCTGTGGTAAGAGGTGTCCAGGAAAAATGCAATGCTGAAATTTTTAAGTAACAAAATGAAGAAACATATCCCTCCTTAAACAGTGTACTCAAATGTTTGTTCTGTTCATTATTGTCATAAATTTTGGACTACAACAGGTCATAATCCAATTAAAATTTTATTAATTATAGCAAGTAGGATATGGGCAAAAACAGCGCTGGACGGCAGGGGAGTCTGCGCTCCGCCGACTGCCGTCCTAAGCAGTTCAAACAGTCCTTTTTTATACATCTCTACTTCGGGGTTCGTGAAATAGTGGAGATACTTTGCGCATGCTCCAGTTGTTATTAGGGGGTTGTTTTCTGTCTCCCGGTGGTCGTTGGGGCTGAAGTAAGAAGTCTTCCTCCCTTGTCCTATAGTTGACCCCTCACTCATATGTCCTTATATGGGGTTGTTTGCCATGTTTCTGTCGGTTCCTGGAATCGTCTGGCAGTTATCTTACCTTAGCTTGCACAAGCGGTATCTGTTTGCCATGTTTCTGTCGGTTCCTGGGACATCTGGTTATCTTGTCTTGCACAAGCGGTATTGGTGGCTGTTTTAGTTTGGTAAGCGATTTCATGTCTTTTGTAATTTGACATTTGCATTAGGCTTAACCTAAATCTTAATAAACAATATCATAGTTCATAGTTTCTCACAATTATGATCATTGACTGTAGCACTGAAAATGAAGAAGGGTAATATATTGATCATTTACAGGGAACACAGTGGCAAGGAAGGAGAAGGTGCTGTTGAACAGTCCAGAGTAAATTTGGTATGATTTGTCTTGTGCTCTGGAATTTTGAGAAGTCACTGTTACATGCTCATGGTTCAGCTGCTGTAACTGAAGAACAAGAGAAATGCTGGTAGATGCAGCTGGTTTTCACCTGTGTGGTGAAAGGATGCACAGACTGGCTTTAGGCTTTCCAAGTTTTACTGGAAAGCACTGGGTGAAATTCCAGCAGACAAAAAGACCTTGATTTTGATTTGCTTTGTTCTGGTGTACTGAATATTGCCAGCAGGTCCAACAAATATTCTTTCTTAGGTCACTGCTGCTGCAGGAGGTTGAGTGTGTTTTAAGTTGTCAGTACATTCATGGAAATGTGTGTTGTATTTAAAAGGTACTTTATAATTTTCTGTTAAGTTTTTAAGTAGTTAAAAATATGCTGTTGTCAAATGGAACAGAATTTGATAGTATAGTTTAGTATAGATAGTATAGATACTATAGTTTGATAGGATTTGTTTTATGTACTTTTCAATAGTTTGAGATCTCTTTTAAAATACGTATGCAATTTTTCAGCTGCTACTTTAATGAGAAAATGCTTGTTATCTGTGTTGCATAAAACAAGAATGTTCAGAGTAATATAATACGTATGTAGCTACTTCCCTTGCTCTCAGATTTACAATGAGCACTTAAAGTAAAACAATGAACCAAAAGAAACTTGTTTTAGTGGGAAGAAGATGACAGGTATGGAGTCATGGTAATGAAAGTAAATACAAAAGAAAACTAAAGTGTAATGAACAAAATACAGCATTTTTTCATCATCTGGGCTGTCAGGGAAGTGGTGTTGTGACCAGCAGTCTTGCTGTAATAAGATAAGTCATCACTTCCTGGATGCTGTCATAGACTTGCAACACTACCAAATCTTTGCCAAAAGTGGTACATATGTTCCCCACAAAATACACAGCTGAAGAACATGAGCAAATCCTCTGAAATGGGAGCTCCAAGTCAAACATTTGACTTTTGCTAATGAGGGCTTTTTTTGATGAACTGGACATATTGCTCAACTAAAGACTTGCACTCAAAAGAAAACTGTTGAAGTTGAGTAGCTCAAAACAAGTTCAGGTGGCTGTAGCTCTAAAGGAGACTAAGACATTGAGAGCAGTGAGGCATTTATTTTTTCCAATCAGTGTGCAGAAGAAATGTGCCTGCTGTTAGGCAAAAAGAATCTAGACATTTGCCATAATTTGGGGTTTTTTTGTGAGTCTGCTCTCACCAGATATGCTTTCTCTTGAGGGAAAAGAGAGGTAAAAGGTCCCACAATGAATACACACTTACTCGACTTTACCCAGCCTTCTGAGGCTTTCAGGTTACTAAATTTGGGCATTATGCCACTTGGGAACCAAAGTTAGCTGACTGCTGTGACTCACTGCCTACGGGCTGCTGTTTCCAAAATCACTTTGCACAATAAGGGACATACTAACAATCATACCTGACAGTCTTATTGCAAGCAGTTAACAGCTGGAAAAGAGAAGAGCTAAGGGTTTAGCTGGTAAACCACGGCTCTTCTCTAAACACTTATCAGAGCACTGCTTGAAGTCAGATCTAGAGGAGGAGCAGAAGATAAACAAAAATGCTGTGTCAACAAATGTCCACTGCAGACTATGGCAAGGTGGGAGTGCGAGAGGTGAGCTTGAAGGGAACCTTGATAAGGTGGCTTCAGGTATTATTACTCCGTATTTTACCCTGTGTACAAGATAATGGAGAAAGTATGTGGTCTAAGGCTTAATGCACCCCTTCACAGCCCAGCATAATACATGAAAGCTGTTCTGAAATGGCATTTGCACTAAGACATCTGAGTATGAACTGCAGTCAAAGTATGATTTGCTTCTGTAGACTTTTCTGGGAATTTGCAAATCCTATCACACACACAGCTGAGGGCACTAATATCTTTGATGGCTGCAGCAATCCCATGCTATCTGTGAATGTTCCTCTCTGATCAGGGAAGACGGTGAGCTTCAAAATACTGAGCAACTGGTCAGCAGGGTGGAATGGAGACAGAGCAAGGCAATGCAACAACTTTGCCGTTGACACAGAGTGTTGTGTTTAGGGCAGCCTGCCTCTTTCGGCCAAGACATTCCTTGAAAGAGAAATGCCATTTCTTCACTCTTGGAAGATCCTGTCCAAGGGGCTATGGAGAGCAAAGTCCTTCAGAGAGCAGAGCTACACAGGGGGCTTGGCTGAGCACCCTGCAAGAAGCTACTGCAGTGGTAGTATTGGCCTTTGAAAAGCTGCAGGTTTCCTTACTGTTTCTGTCTCCAGAGTGCTCTTGTGAATGGCTGATAGCATATGCAGCTGCACCTCATGCCCTCTTAAGTAACAACAGTGTGCAGAAGGTATTTAATTTTATTAGCTAAGGTAGTTGCTACTAATTAAAGATTGTAAAAAGCTTTCAAGTCAGGTGCAAATTGAATTGTCCTTTTAAAGACTCTAATGAAGGTATGTTTCTAAGATACTTAGCTTGGCTATATGAGTCATTTACTTGCGGTGCCTGTGCAGGAAGCTGTGTCCATTTCCATTAACTGTCCCCCATACATGGATGGGGGAGTCAGTCTCGGTTCATCCACATTAACACGTGCAGCAGGTTCAAACAGGACTGAGGAGGCACAGCTTGTCCCCAGGTACCCAATGTACCTGTGTCAAGAATTGGGGTCCACCATGTGTTCTAGTTACTTATCCAGTAACTAGGCTTTTAGTTTTTGTTAAGAGACTGGAAATGCTCACTGATAAAAAAGTCACCAGTCTTGGAAAACTGCTTGGGGGCTGAGGTTGGCTGGGGCAAGGAAGGAGCGGGGATGGTAAAAGACCAGGGCTTGCTCCAGCTTTTACTCAAGTGGATATTATTTGGATATTCAATTTTAATTGTGTTAGGGAAGCACCTTTTAAATTCATGAGAAGATGAGCAAGTAATTCTCCTCTTCATCTTTGATTACTATCTATGACTTGGAGCAAACACCAAGTTAAATTCCCTGGCATATGTCTCAGTCAGGAGGGTTCTTTTATCTTCTTGGGATCTGCTCTTCTGAAACTCCTCACCCAGCTATGAAGGTCACTATTGCTTGCCTAGCTGGCAACAGGTTTGTAAGGCAGCTCTTCTCTCCCAAAATAAAGTCTTACGCTCTTTTCTCATTCAGTTAATTGGAGCAAAAATCAAAAGTTCCTGTCAATTGTGGTTAAAAATGTCCCTGAACTAAATTTTGGACTCCCAGAGCTAATAGTAATACCAATAGTTTTAGTATTTATAGCTTGCTTGTGTCTTAGTGATGACAGACATGATTCATAAATCTTTAGTGTAATATAAGCAGTAGAAATTTGTAAGAAGCAGCATCTGTAACTTGCACAATTGCAAGTTATTTTAAAAACTGTGCAGAAAGATAAAGCTGAAAAGACAGAACATAGACTTTTATTCGTAAGTTTCTATGTTTTAAAAGAGAAAAAATCCAAGTCATGTGTTTTTACAATTACTTGAGATTCTTATTGAGAAAAATAGAAACCAGTTGAAGGGCTGCTCCTGGTTTAAGATGCCAGATTGTGACCTGAGAGCTTAAGAAAATGGAGCATAAGATTGATCCCTCAGCAGCATGCTTTAAGAGACAGCATCCCAAGTCCAGCTGCTGCTTGCACAGCCCTGTTTGACCTGCTTTGGAGGGCTGGAGAGAGGAGCTGGCAGAGAAGCTGTGGCTCTGTCCCCACTTGACCCCAGCCACTGAGGCTGGTTGGCTGAGTAAACTGCAGAAGGAGAGATTTCTCTGCAGGAGGAAATTCCACCGAAGAATTAGTGAATAAAGCAACAAGGATAGAAATACAGGTATAGGAGACCACATGCAGGCTTTAAAATAAATTGGCCCAAATTTCTGCGACGCAAGGTCTCTTCCAGCATCCCACTGCTCATCTCTGTCTATGCCTGCAGCTTCTGCCCGGATGTCTTAGTGGGACCTCAACGAAATGGAGAGAAGGATATTTTGTTAGTTTAGTTTTCAGTTCCCAGGGGGACTCAATCTAAAAAGATAGACTTTTTTGATATTTCCACTTAGAACAGAGGTATACAGCAGCAAGCCCCTGTTCATGCATATGTCACTGAAAGACTTGTCAGTTTTAAGCTCAGCAACTAGGGCATGCCAAAGAACGGCCTTTAGCATAATTCAGGTGAAGTGAAAGCAGCAGGTTACATGAAAAATTTTTGAATGAGTGAAACATCATTAGTTTTAAATAACACAGATTTGGGGAAGGCTGTAGTAAAGAAAAATCCAATAGCAATTCAGAATAATAGTACTTGTGAATAATTCATTTCTTTATTTCCTTGTGCAGAGCATGTAGCAATGGTTGTTGGCTCAAAGACTTTCATCAGCCAAAGCATAGCTCTTGGCAGTAGCAACCAGTCTAGTTCAGTGGTTTGGCATGAATGTATTCCTGCCTCCTACTCATCACAGATCCTTTAAACTGTTCTGTTCAGCTAGGTAATACTCAACATACAGTAAGTATCTACTTAATCATTAGCTAGTATGTTATCAGTAAATTAATGCAGAAGTGACCTGAAATTTGCTATACACATGAGATTGACATCTGTAGGAACAGAGTTGGGAGGAGTGAACAAACTATGTGGTACAAGTTAATACATTTTAATAGATATGCTCATAGACATTAATAAAATGCAAGCTTTAAAAAACTCATCAATGAAAATGATCAGAAAATAAATATTTGCAACTGTTAATCTAAAAATATATGGAAAACCTGTGATTGCCATGACTGAGAAGTTTCTTTAATAATAAAGGAATATCAAATTAAAATATGGTATTTTGTGGAGATACACTTCATGGCCAAATACCAATTGAAATTCCCATGAAAACCCACTCAGAAAGAGATATACTGAAAAATACTGTATGGTAGCTGAGCCATTTAGTTTCTAATAACAGGGAGGATCTGTTGGAGATGTCACAAATTTAGTGTCACTTGTTCTTAAACCTGGCATGTGAAACAGTGCTGTGGCAAGAGTCAGCAAGTGTGGAGTACACACCTGTATTTATGCTGTGTGAATAATGGGTATTGCAGTAGATACTGAGTAAAACTACAAACACAGATTTCTACAGTGTTTGAAGTTTCTAATACAATGTGCATAACGATAAGATGATGTTAATTAACTTGGAGTACCTGGTGGCACTCAGCTATTGATAGTCCCTTTTTCATTTTTGATTAAGGTATGAGCCACATATTGTTCATATTGAAAACAACATAGCTTCTGCAGTTGTCTGAACTTGTGGAAAAGTTTCCTCTGAATTTCTTAACGGGTAGCCAGGTATGTTCTAAATAATGAAGTGTGAACTGTTTGTCTTTCTGTTCAAGAATTTGCTGTCCTCTGCCTTGCCCTCAAATTGATATGTTTATAAGGAGTGCACTACAGCCGGGTAGAGTTTTTCTTATGTCCTAGTTCACAACTGGTTATGTTGGAACCTTGGCAAGGGCAGCAAACTCTAATGCAGGGGCAAGAACAAATATCCCTGAATTCAGGTTGGAGACCTGTAACTGATGCTGGTCTTGAGCTGGGTGCGCTGTAGACTGCTGAGAGCAGAGGAGCAGGCCTGTGAGGTTGTTTGGTGAGAGATAGAAATACAGCTTCTCTCAGGTTTGCATGTCCGCATTGACTGCACGTTTTAGCAGGAGCTGCTCCCATATAAGTGGGTTATGTATAAGATCTCAGCTGTGTGCATGTCTCAAGGCCAAGGGGTCCTGAGTCCTCACTGCAGGAAGGAGGAACTTTCTCTAATATGTAGTCACTTGTTTTTGTAGAACCTGTAGAGTTGTAGTTGTATCTGGTATCTCCTCTCTCCACCACATGTGGGCAGGACAGAGGGATCAAAAGCTGTACAGTGAGTTTCAGAGGGAGCATCAAATATAAAGAGCAAGACTGAATAAGCAGAATTTTTGGAGTCCTCCCCCTCCTGTGCATGTGTGGTGTCCCCCAGAGAACTTTGCGAGCTTGGGACTGGAGCAAGACAAGTTTTTGTATTTTCAGAGGAATACAAACATGGTAGGGAACAGGATGACAAGGGATATGAGGAGACTGAGGTGCTTGGAGATAAAGATGCAGAAAGCTGGGAAGTAACCTTCCCTGAAGTCTAAGGAACCAGTGAAGAGCAGCCTTATGTCATGAAGTAAGAGGATCCAAACTAATCTCTTACTGCATCTGGAAAGCGAAGGCAAAATGCTTGTGGCAGTCACTTGTTGCTAGAAACAGTGTTGTGGGAAGGATAGAAATCTAGACAAGAGGAAACAGCAAATACCAGGAAAGTGAGCATTAAACTCTCAGGCTGACCAGGAATTCAGAGGCTGACAGTACAGTGACAGTGTGCTACAAAACTTTTCACTCAGGTATATTGAAGTTGATATTAAATTTAAAGGCTATTGCTCACTCTATGGATTCAGGATAGGAAGAGAAGGGACTAGGCAAATGATATGTGGAAGTTGGTGATGAATATTTTGTATTAATAAGGACTATGAGCAACAGAGAACAGAGACCTATNAAAGTTTTTGCAACATTACTTCCCTGATCTGAAAACCTATCAGGAGCCTTATTCTGATAATAGTGTCAAATGTGAGAAAGCAGTCACACCTCTCTGCATATGAACTTGAGTTTTGAATGTGAAAGGGAAAGAACTGGTGTTGAATTTCTGGTAGAAACTTACCCATCTCTGCAAGTGTGTTAGACAGCTGCTTGGGTCTGGGATGCAGTCTAGAGCAAGCCCCTTCCAGCAACTCACTTTCATGCCAGAGAACACCAGAAGATACCTGGTGACCGTGCTCACATTAATGGCCTAGAATGCTCTGAAGAATGCCAGCTTTGAAATCACCATGCAGAGTGCAGTCCCTTCTTCCCTCTGGCTGTTCAGACATGTATTATTGATGGCCTTCCACCATCCTCTCCCACTCTGCTCCCGCAGAGCTCTTGTGCACTGCTGAGCCAAAGCAGGTGCAGAGACCAGCGTGGAGCCAGAGCTGCTGATCTCTAGGCTGTCGGGTCTTGTTTCTTTTCATGCATACTTCCTAGCACTAATAGGGACTACTTGATACTGGTACAAAACTGGAGAGGGCTTGTAGAGAATTTCCCCCCTGCCCCCCTTCTTTATCCAGTTATTTAGTCATTGCTGATTATTTTTTTAATGTCTTACTGATAAGTAAGAAATGCAGAGCTGTGCCTTGCTGAGTTGACTGCAGATATAAGGGTATTGTTCCCCCACCATTCTATTTAAGTAACAGATTTATGCACTCATATGTTTCCTGCCTTTGTGCTTTAAACATCTAGTGTTGTAAGACATGTTAGATGGGGGTAAAGATTTTTCATTAGTGTTGGGTGTTTTTCTCCTTGGGTTTGTTTGTTTTAATGAACCTGTTAGCTGCTCATTTACTTTGTCTTATGGTAAAATACCTAGCAAAATAATCTGTCAGCGCTACTTATTTCAGAGGGTTTCTTAACTTATTTAGGCACATTAACACAGAACATAAAATATCACTTTTAAAGGAATGCTCTGTATTAAAAAGTTATAAAGAACAGTAGTGTACTGTTTACCCTTTGCATTTAACTGTGGCTAAGAAAATGACAATAGACACAGCATTCAATGTGGTTGAATAAAAAGAAATTTCAGTTCACTCATTTATATTTGAAGGTTGGTTTCTTTTTTACAGTGTATTTTTGCATACATATGTATTTTAATTAGTCAAGCATGCTCACACACATTACCTTTACTAGTAAGATGATTTTATATCAAAGTGAAAACCTAGTATACTCTTTTGTTAATAGTTTACCATAAAATACTAGTGTCAGACTTGGCACTAATGAGACTTAATAGTATATGGGTACAAATCAGGCATGCTAACATGTAACTCCTTTGTATCTGAAAGTCAAAGTCATATTTCTGAGGATTCTAACTGTGTTTATAAAAACTGGATGGAAAAAACCAATTTAAATCATCAGTGATCCCAGTGTACTTAGAAAACTGTAAAATGTGTTTCCTGTCTGTGTGTAGAGTTACTTTCATTCCATTGTGGAATGATGAAGGCAAATCCTTGTAATGTGATCTGTAACTTAGGTGCTTAGAACTCATGTTGTTTATGTGTGCTGTTATGTTAGTCTGTTTCAGTACATTAAATCCATATGAACTAAACCCAAATACCCCATCTGTGTCTCAGCTGACTTTCAGCAATTGTAAAAAATTGACTCTTGCAACACAGCTCTTTATTTAACAATTTCATTCTTTGGCATCAAGCATCAACATTGAAAACATGGTGAAAAAGAAGTTCTGGCTAACCATTCTTGTAGACTTACACAACTGAGATGTATAGGTGTTTAACTCTTTTTTTTTTTTTTTATTTTAGTTTTTCAATCAAATTATACTCTTCAAGCAAAGTATACTAGTGCAGAAAGAAAGGTAGAGTGGAAGTCAAAACCATGTTGTAGAATCAGTTGTTCTGCATAATAAAATTCAGTATGTTTATGGTGTTAGTAGCTGTGTTAGCTCTTCTCCCTCCACACCATGAAAACACAGTTAACTTTTTCTCATGGATTTTGTTAATTTATGTGTCATGCAAAAGGATTATTTCCTATTTATGTTTTCGAGCTAATGATTTCTGCATTTAAAAGGAAGAATCCACTTGTGTATAGATACAGGTATCACGTGACAGTGACATAAAAAAAAGGGTAAAAGTTGCTGTTTCATGTTCTGGAGAGAGCTTCATTTGGCATGTTCACATCTTCAATCAGCCTCCAAGCTGTAGCCACAGGATGCAGTGTCTGTTCCTTTTATTCTGTCCTGTCTTTTCTCATGAATAAAACAGCAAGTTGGCATTACAGGGCCAGAGATGGGCTTTTGTATTGCCTGCTGACAGGAGAGGCAGCTGAGAGCACCTTGTGTACTCTCGCCTTGAGTTCTGCATTGTGAGCAGTGTCTTCAGGTGTGTCTTACACAGGCCCGTGTAGAGAAGACAGCAATAAGCTACCAAAAGTAAATGATATCTTTCTTTGCAGGGTTTCTAACTTTCTCTCTGCATCTCTTCTCCATCTTCCCCTTAAATTAAAGAAAATATTGGTCAGGTGTCAAGAGGTTAGTCTTTACAATTCGTATTCCTTGCAGGGTTCACAGAATTTTTAGCCACTTCTGCTCAAGGAAAATACGCAAGTGTTCTGCAGAGCTGTGACACATGTGACTCCCTTTGGAACAGGAGAGCCCCAGTTAGGCGTTGGTCACATTAAATTCCAGAGTTGAATCAAACAGCAGTTTGATGCTGAGATTTGAAAGCAAATCAGATGTGGCATCATTAACTGCCACAGTTTACTGCAGGTGTTGTGTTTCCTTGATTTATTATAAGCAGGAATTAGAAAGGAAGACTTTGTGGGCCAGGAGGTGGAATTGACATCTCTTTTTATGAAGAAGGCAAATTATTCTTTTTCTGAAGTGTTGTTATAAATTGTTTTAAGTATTCGTCTTAGCGAATTAGCAATAACATTACTAAAAGGGACAGAGCTAACAATAGCAGAACCACTGAATAAATCGTAAAACTGGTTTTGAAGTGACTAACTTCCCCCATGGTGAAGACTAATTGAATTGTGGCAGAACTCATAACTGCTTTTTGATTTGTGACATTTGCTTTGCCAAAGACCAATCAGCCTTAGAACAATAAATAGTTTCTGTGCATGAAAATGTTAATGAATCCAGTAGTGATGACATGGTATGAGAATCATGTGTTTTTAATTCATGCCTTTCACTGAGTAATCTGTGAAGTTTGGTGTTTCCATTCTAGCCATAGCTGCTATGAAAGTCAAGAACTGAAGCACCTGAGTGGCTCAGTTAAAAAAACCTCTGTGAGTCCTATGTTATGCAAAATGGCCTATCAGCATAATTTAGCATATTTGAATAAATGAATTCATAAATTAAGATAACCTTTGTCAGATAGTGTCCAATCTGTTTTGATTAATGCTCAGAGTTATTTTAAGTTTTATCTAATATTTTTCAGTTTACTGCTGCTCACTTCACATTGAGGTGTTTATGAAAAATGCTTCTTGAGTAATTGCAAAATGCCCAAATGTTATCACCTCACTAAAACAATGGCATGTGTACTTTGCAGTGTTTAGCTATGGTGTGGATGGACTCAGGAGCCATGCCTATTGTTGCTTTTTGTCTGGAACTCTTTCTCAGAGGTAGTACAGAGCTAGAAAGTCTCCCAGTGCTAAACGCCTCGATACTGTCTCTTCATGGGCTAAACCGATGTCTTCCTTTTGCAACACTGATAATTATGTATGTATTTCTGGTCATAAAATGATCCTTTTTTAAAATAAATGTATTTAAAAGGCATTAAAAAACAATATGAAGAAAATACATGCCTTCAGAGGTATTTAAAAAATTAAATCTAGGTTCTTTGACTCCCACAAACAAATCCTCACAAAGCCTCTATTTTTCCTCTGATCTGAAATTCAAAAGAAAATAACATTTCCTTTTGTAGTGGTACCTTTTCATCATGAATGGGAAATACGGTGGTTTTTTCTGTGCCTTTGCCCCCTTTGTAAAGTAATTTTTTAGTTTTATGTGTAAAAAAACAAAAACAAAAACAAAACAAAAAAAAAAAAAAAACAAACAAACAAAAAGAAAAAACAACACACAAAACCCAAACAACAACCAAAACAAAACCAAACATGAAACAACAACAACAAAAAATTAAACTGTTAAAAATTGCAAGGTGACACTGTCACAAGGAGTGGGACAGAAACAAAATACAGTCTTTTGATAGTGGTGAGCTTTTCCTTTTTCACAGTAGTTTATAAGCTTCTCTGCTTTGTATCTTCAACAGCATTTGAGGGTGAGGGGGATGTATCTAATCCTTATTGTGGTAGGGCACTTTGCAGTGCAAAGACTTAAATGATGCGTGAAATGACCTGTCACACTGTATTATATGTAACAGTATTATATACACAGAGGAATGCTTAAAAAAAGGCAGAAGATAAATTCATGAAGTCCCTTTTTGCTGTTATTTTGAAGAGAGACATTTGGTTTGTGAGATATGTTTCTGCATAATTTATTTTAGCTGAACCATAGAAGCCCAAAGTAGAAAGAAGAGGTATGTTGGATAGTTACCCTCATCAATGCATTAGGAAAGGTGAATGTGGATCTTTGGTGCCAGTGCTAAAACTGTCCTGCAGGGAACAACAAAATCCAACGTTAGCATCTCATGCTGGAAATAGCTTATGAGCTACTTTCTGAATGGCTCCAAGTGTCTCCATTCCTGTGGACAAGTGAGGAACATCCTTATGAAGCTCTGCAAAATTAATAGAAAACTATACTACAATTATTAAATCCTAACATTCTCAAGTTTGTGCTACACAGTTTCATCTGATTTTGCCAGCAGTCGATAGTGCTGTACTGAAGCTCAGATCGAATCAAGAAGCCTACAGTGTAAAAGTCTTGTCTTAGGATTCATTGTCCTCCTTTTCACTGCAAATACCCTTCTGCCCTTTCACAAGGTTATGGGCACAAATCTGGCCTCAGGTATGGAGCCTAAATCCGAGTGCAAATTTAGACCTTACTGTTTTAAACTGAAATAGTAACTTCAAACTTGAGTGGGTTTCTTTGTTTTCTTCCCCTATATGCTTAACAGGTGAATGCAGCAGATAATTTGTTCCCTGTTAAAGATTTCAGTGGGGCAGAAAACATATATTGCTCTAAAAAAGTGAGCCAGAGAACAACGCAGTCTTCCCTGAGTGTTTGAGGTGAAAAAAGTTACATTCTTTGATCGTCATTTTTTTTTTAAGGATAGCAGTAGAAATGCCAAGACCCTAACTGAGCAGCCACCAACTGCATCCCAAGTTCTTATCTGCTTAATATTTGACTGTAGGTAATTTCAATAAATAATATATTTAATGAAATACTTGAGTTAAGTAGCAGTTGCTGCGTTTTGTATTAAAGGTGGGAAATGCTCATGAGGAACAACTTGTCTTCTTACATCTTCTCAGCATTGTTTAAATTAATTTATTTTTTGCCAGACCCAGGAATGGGCCTTTTCCGCCCTGTTGTCTTGAAAGGCTCACTTTCACATGCTAGGAAGGCTGGGAAGAAGATGACTGGATAGTCCTGTCCTCCCCAGCCTTGTGTTGAAGGCAGGCAGAGTGGGAGGTGGCAGCTCTGTGATTCCAACTCTGGAGGATGATGATGTGCCTTGAGAACATTGTCCAATTTCCAGCTTTGGAAAGGTGCAAATGTGAGTTGACTTGGGGCTGTAGATTTGGTTTGAAGTGATTTGAATACAGTTCTAACCAGCTCTTCACTTTTATCAAGACTTGGGGAGCAAGTTTCTCTGTCAGAACAGATCAGTGATCCATTGATGTCTGGTGTTTTTCTGTCTGGAAGTGTCTTCTAATTGATGCTCCAGAGGAAAGTGAACTTTCTCTTCAAGTACGGTGTTTATCAAATTTCAGCATCCCAGGGGAGAGAGGTGCTACTTTCTTATGCCACATCATGCACAGACCCCAGTGTAATACTAAAATTCTTACCTGCTACTTCTAAATGGGCTTGGAAAACTGTCCTTGAATAATGTTACAAACTGGGGACTCAGCCCAGCGTTTCTGCAAGAGTCAAGACTTCTGGGGCTTTCTTGGTTGTTCTAATAAGAAAAAAAAAAAGTTTCAACATAATTTTGCCTTGTGTGAGAATGATCGGTTGATGACCAGAACTCAGAGTGAAATTCCAAGTGTGGGAACTAACCCTAAAAGAAGCACTAGCAAAATCAAAGCTGTTGAACTGAACTCATGCACTTCTGGCACTGGCCAAGTCATGTGGCTTTGTGCAGTGTTCTTTTAAATGGCAGCTGCATCACAGATTTATTTTTTTTCTGGACATTCCTGAGGCTGGGTTAATGGGCTTCACCCTAGTGCCCTACCTGGGGTGGGATCAACAAGGGGCTCAGGTATGTACTGCTGTGTAGGAGCAGGCGCACAGAGGAGCTCTGCTGTGTCACATAAGCATTCAGTCCTTCAGCAACAGTCCCCTTGCAGGCTATGGTAGTCACATCTGCTCCTCTACTCGTTTATCACTCTAAGAGCAATTTGGACCTGCGTAGTTTTACATTCAGTGCAGTGATGCAACAGAAGAGAAAATCTCTACTGTTTCCATGGCAACTTGTGCGTCAGACCCTGGCTGGAGCAAGGCAGCAGGATGCTGTCAGTCCTTGCAGTTGGTGACTTCAGTAAAACCTCATCAAAGGAAAGCATCTACTTTTGTGCTTCCCCAAGCCCCCCTTGTAATTAGCATAGGGGAACTATGGTGAACATATTACCATAAGTGCAGCTCTAAGTTTGCTGTTATAACTTTATTCCTTCATATTTCAACCTATACAGCTGCTTAGTTTTGATTTTTGTCTCCTATCTGCAGATAGTAATTGCAGAACACTTCAGGGTTATTCCTGCAATTCTCAATTAGGATGGCATGGTCAGATGCAGTTAGTACTAGGTGACTGGTGACCTGTGTAAAATGCTCTGGGAAGCTCCGGTCTGTCACTTACTGACAGACACCAACATCCTGGATGCTGTCAGCACCAGTGCCTCCTTTAGCAGCACTTTTACAGAAGCAGGGGATGGAAGCGTCTTCCCTTTTTTCTCCCGTAGTGGTGGTTCCTTTGGTTCAGATCACATACTGAGAAGCAAGTTATAGATTATTTCAGCCAGGAAACCTGTAGGATGGAATAATCTTTGCATGTGTGCATTTATCTGTGCATAAGTTTGCATATATATTTGCATAGTTTATAAGTCACAAAAAAACCACCACTACTGAATAAATACTGTGTGGTAGAGATGTTTCTGTTGTTTGGTTGTTTTGTTTGGTTGTTTTTTACAAAAAAATTACTCTTCTCACATCTCAGTCCTAATTCTATGGCCGCTTGGTTTCCTTTGGAGTGTTCTATTTAAAATTCATATTGTCTTTACTGGGTATTTATGGTACTGTCCTACAGTCATAAGAAGTTCAGCACTTCTGCTTATGGAACAAAGTAAATATTTGGTTTGATTTGCAGCTAGCCTGAGAAGGTTTCTAATCAGAGCAGTTGTGCTTTAGGTGGTGTAAGATCTCTCAAGCTGATTCCATGCATGTATGTAACATCTTTACCATAACTGTAGAAAGCATGAGGAAAAATGCACTACTGTTCACAAGAAACTTCAGTTATGCTGTGTAATACAACAGTCCCAAGTATTTGCTACTGTAATTACAGTGGCACAATACATAAGTAAGAGTTTACTTTTCCTGTTTCATACAGCTTTCTGACATGCCAAAGTAGCTTCCTCTTTTAAACAGTTATAGCTCATGTAGAATTTGAGCTCCTTGGGAGTTGTCTGTCAAAATGTTTTTAAAGAAAGATTGAGTTTCTGTAACACTGACACATTGATGTCTTTTTCTTCTAATTGTTGACACTGATGGGCTAAAATGCTTCATTTTGAAGTAAGGGGGAAAATTGCATTAGTTCAGCTCTTTTGCAGAACCTCTGTTTGCTGAATTAATTTGCTAAGCTTTGTTTTTCTGCTAAGTATTGAACCCTGTTTTCAAACTGTGCGTGTATCACCTGAGAGGAATAGCTCCAGCTCTCATTTTCTGTGACTGCATTTTCTTGTGACACTACAGGCCGAAGCTAGGAATGCTGTGCAGAGCTGGCACTGTAGGCTGTGGTAGGGGAGATGTGGTCTGATCAAAAGGGTGCTGCCTGGGACTTCCCAGACTCTGATGTTGTACCTCAGCAGCTGCGTCACACTTTTTACCTAAGAATTGTTTTGGTGAATTCAATTGGTGTGGTGAAACCTGTGCCTCCATGTAATGACTTGTTAATAGATGCTCACTTTTGTGAAGCTCTAGCTAAATTAGCAACAGTATACAATTAATGATGAAAAATGCCATGGTGGTTGTTCCTTTACTGGTATCCTACTAGTATCTACACAGTAGAGATACATAAATGCTAAAGCATGTTATGAGTTTTAAAGTGACATTGTTAGCTCTGTTTCACCATCCCGGTAAACATGAAGAGCACAGTTGTAATTTTTTTTGTTCCCTGAAGGACACTCAGATTTGAGAGAGATACATACTATGTTCTGCCTTTGAAACTTAAAGAGAAGCAGAATTCCATCAGGAAGAGCGTAAGTTCCATCAGTGACCCTGCCCCCAGCCATCACTGGAAGTTGGCCAGGTGGAAAGCAGCCAACCGGCCTTTCTGGCTGGCATGTTGGTGCTCTGCTGCCATTTGTTTTTGTTTGGATTCTGAAAGGTTGTCAGAGATGGAAAGCATATCTTTTGCAGTTTTGTGGCATCTGCTGTACAAGGCACTCCAAGTCCTTCTTGGACATCTTTGAATTAAGCTTCATCACCCCTGTGTATTTTGGTATTCTCTGTCATGCAAGAGAGGAGACTTGGACAGAGGCAGATGAAGCTCATTGCTGAAGGTCACATCACAATTCTCTGGCAGTGCTGCTCTGCCGCTTTCCAGCGTTGTCTCAGAGGCAAGGTTGTCCTTTCTCCCTCAAGGGTGCTGAAGGGAGGTGTATAGCTCTTTTTTTCAGCCTCCTCTTCCTATTTTTGAGCAGAGTGAAATTGTCGGGACCAGTGAAGCAAGTTGGCTTCAGGCATCTTGTCAAATTAACTTTCCTTGTCTGTGTGTGCGTGGGCCGCGTGGCAGCAGTCAGCAGGTGCAAAAGGCACAGGCACACTGGTGGTGTCAGAGGCACTTGCAGGACCCATAAGAGTTGGCATGGTAAGAAACAGTCTATTTTAAACTTATATTTCAATCAAGAGTAAAAGATCAAATGTTTTTATGATCATTGCCATTATGGTAGCTGGCAACAGACAGATCCTTTCCTCCATATACCATCCAGCTCCACCAATATGCATGAGAGCTGTCAGCAGCCAGGTTGAAGAGGGTATTTGCAATTGTATAGAGCTGTCTATCTGGTCCTGTACATTTAATGCTATCACTGATAAGTGATGCTTGGAGACTCTTCAGCCATGGGTTAGTTGGTGACAAGGATCCCCAAGAGTAGGGTAGCTGCTGCGAGAAATCAGTCAAGAACCTGGTTCATACCGAACTATTCACGAGTTTTCCTACATGACCGTCCGAGGGAGTATGTGCAGCTAATTCAGAGACTAGAATATGAAAGGGACACTGTTTTCCTTGGTAGTTTACAAAAGTAAACTGGTCAAAATGGGACTGTGGTGGCCTCTGACATCATTATGCAGTCATCTCTCAGGTAAAATTGAACATCTTCAGCCAGGTAGTTCCAGTAGCTGCTGTTGGTGTCCAGGCATGGGGTTGTAGGAGGTGGGAACTGTTAGCTTTTCTTTTTTGTGTGATATTTGCCCTTCCCTCAGTCTGTCACCTTCAAGGTTGACCTTGACTAGGGCTCAGCAAGGCTGTGCATGCTAATGTGAAGCAGAAGGGGTGCCTCCTTTCCTTTGGTGCAAGGAGAAAGAAAAACTACTGGGAGTCATTCTCCCTCTTAAAATGCTAACACTAAAAGTGTTGTGTGGCACTGACCCAAAGTTGTTGGGCTGTGGTTGTTGCATTTGTTGTTGTATTACGACTTGATACTCTAACACATCAACAAATGTGATCTTTTGTCTTCCCCTGCCTCAGAAAAAGGACTTCTTATCTTCCAGTCATAGATATCTAAGCTCTGACAGAAATTCAAGGTCTTCAGCCTCCTTAGGCCAGCAAAAGCGCTGATATTGAAAAATAAGGTCTAATGAGTACTATCAAATCCTTCATGTACATTGAATCTCTAACATTTTCTGTGTCACAGAATATTTTGTTTGCCTCTCATAAACTACCTACAGTAGTTTGTCTCTACTAATGTGTTCCTGATTCAATATATTGCAAGTGGGATAATGTGAAATAACATTCTGGACAAATGTAGGGAGCAGAGTTGTCAGCAACCAGTCAGAAAGAAAGGCAGATCTGGTTTGTTAAGCATACATTACAGTGTATAGCTAACAGTGACAGCAAGTACATTAATTTCTCTGGCTTTCTTGTGGAGATACTGACCCAGAATCAGTTTGGAGAGAAGAATAACCATTCCCTTTAGTGATGCAAAATCAGACTAGGCTGAAATAGTGACCCCACACACACACCTTCATAGGAAAAAAAAAATTGTCTGTTCTTATCAGGACTTTTGTTGGGCAGAACTTAGTTCCCTGAAGCTTGCTGATGAATATCAGGAATGCTTTGTTGTACTTGTTCCTGCTTCCTACCCTGCCGAAATGAGCTGTCCAGGGTCTCTCCTTCCTTGTCTGCCAGATAGGGAAACCTAAGGGCTGTTTAATGACATGCTGAAGCTGAAGGGAGAATCATTAGCATTCAAGTGTCTAGGTAACTCTCTTAAAAGCTAAGATTAAAAGCTTTGATGAAAATGACCTTCATCCTTGATGTTTCCTCTCTGCTTTTCTCCCCACTTGAAGATCTAATAATGACTTTTTTTCGGCTTTGTCACTGTATCACTTATTTCATGAAACATTTCCACACCTCAGCAGGAATTTGGATCCAGGGTGGTAATATCTGCAGGTGCTGTGTGGATGCAAAATGAAGGCTAGTGCTAAGGGTCAGATCTTCTCTTTGTAGTGAACTGAACAAAAACTGGATATAGGTTGCTAGATACAGGTTTTTAATATTTTTGTTAAAACATGATTATAAATTTAAGAAAGGATAATTTCTTGATTTGATATCATCAAATGTTTCTTTGAGTACGCCATACTGTCCCCTCTGAGCAGTGCAAAAATTTGCTTGGGACAGCACAAGGAAAGCATGTTGGGAAGGGAAAGAGTATGTACAACCAGGGGCTTATAACTTTGTGGGCTCTTGAGCAGCAGATTGAAAATGCAAGGCATGCTGGAGGAGGATATGTATAGCCATATCTGGATCAAATGACAGGACAGGGAAGAAAGGAGATATGTGGGATTTGAGTAGAAAGGAAAGAAGATAAGAAATATCCAACACTTAAAAATGAGAGCAGTAAGTGTCAGTAGTCAGACTGGAAGACAAGAGTAAGAAGGAACCATTGGGGAAGGAGTTCTCTGATGTAGTTCTCTTTATTTTTGTTTTAAAATTGCAGCAAGCTTCTGTAATTATGACTGAAACTGAAATTAATGGCCCCATTTGAGATACTAGTGCCTGCTTGATTGCTTGAAACAGGGAATAGTTTAGATGAAAACAACCTATCTCTCTTTTAAGATAATTAAAGTTTTATTTTGCTTGAAATTGAACTTGTCTTAGGGTTTTAGTGGCATAAATCATGCTGACATTTCTATAGCTTAGTAAAAAAAGAGTAAAAAGTTTATTTTCCAGCATTGAAATAATTAGTTTATTTTCTTTCCAAACTTTCCATTGCAATAGAAAAAGATAAAGTAAGAGTTTAACCAAAAATTATGCATGTGATTTTTCAGCCCTTAAGTGTTCCTGGAGACATGGAAGATCCAGAACACATTCTAGAGTAGTTTCCTCCTAAAACGCATGGGAAAAAAATCTTGCTCCGGTGTCAGCTACAGGTACATACAGATGAAGTCACATAAGAGAGGCTTTTTCATTGCCTTGCAGAAGTGGTTCTTAGTCTGACTGACCTTCTTGGATGAAGTCTAAAACCCAGAATGGAGTCTGTGGTGCCAAGCAATAGGACAGGAGGCAACAGGCAGAAACTGATACACAGGGGGTCTCACCTGAATATGAGGAAGAACTTGTTTTCTGTATGACTGAACTGGGATGGGTTGTCCAGAGTGGTTGTGGAATCTCCCTCACTGGAGATACTCAAGAACTGTCTGGAGGTAATCCTGTACCATGTGTTCTAGGATGACCCTGCTTGAACAGGGAGGTTCAATAAAATGACCCACAGTGGTTCCTTCCAATCTGGTCCATTCTGTGATTTTCTGACTCTTGGTCCACCCTTCACAGGCAACTAAGATGCCCTATCCCTCTAGTAAGCCTGATTTTGGAGCACTTAGCCTTGTAGGTCTGGGTTGATGACAAATGATGATCTTGTCCACTCCTGAGAAGAGTAGTTACCCCTCCAGTATCAGAGATGAGCAGTTCCTTCTCCAGATAAAGCCCAACATTTTTATCAGCAAGTAAATTCGCTTAAAGCTCAGGTAAAGGGAGAAAGGTAGTATTAATTTTTATAGAGACTGAGTTGTGGGAAAAGTGACATTATTCTATCACAAATTAACTGTGGATACCCAACTCTCATGTAGCCTATTGAGTATCTCAGGATATTTTCATCTTTGTGACTTCATTCCCACTGAGAATTTGTTCAGGACATGCGTTAACTTACAAGTAATATATAAACAAGGTGTGAACAGTTCAGTTAAGTGGTAACCTGAGGTTAAAAACACAGCAACCAAATTCAGTGTCTGAAGTTGGCAGGGAGATTGTCTTACCACCTCAGGAAGACTTGAAATTAAGCTTATTTTGAAATGTAGGTGCTAACTCTGTGAAAAAAACCTCACTTGAGCATCTAAATGAAGCAGCTTTCCAGAGTCAAAGAGAGCACATTGAGCTCTTAGGCTGCCCTTAGGAGAGAGAGGGGCCCTGCTGTCACCATATAAGCACTCTGCTGGGGTTGTGTTTTGTAGCATCTGTGAGGAGAAAATCTTTAGGTAAAATCAGAGCTCTACTCCTTCCTTGACTGACTGCCTTTGGTCCCTGTCACCAACAGCGGGTAGGGCCGTGCTGTCAATTGTTTATGCTAACAGAGGCAACATCTTTGGGGTTATTTTTGTTGGACTTCTGAGACCTTTTTAGCTTGAGTTTTTAGCACAAGCTGCCTTGTGCTTCTGTTTAGCTTTCTGTTCTCCCTGACATCACCTTCAAGTAAATGCATGGTGAGTAGCCTTAAAAGGAGCAAAAATCCCTTCCTGTTTTAGAGAAAACAGGAGGGAAGTTAAGCTCCTTCCCCTAGTAACTGGACTTTCTGATTATCATTGCTTTTGAAGACGATTGTATGTTTTCCTGTTTGTGATGGATTATGTATGTGCCTCTGAACTAAAAGGTAGCTTGGCTGTGAAAATCCAGTGAGATTTTTCTCTACAATCACCCTACTTTCAGTTACTTACCTTGTATGCTGACCACAGATGAATACCATCCTAGCCTACAGCATGAGGTAGGGGAAGTCCAAGTCCTCCTGCAGTGGTTCTGTCTTACACTTTTCTCAAGCCATAGGCAGTTGGTGACTGTTTGGGACTCTTCGGAAAATGAAAGCCCTCCCAAGGCTACAGTATTGGGAATTCAAATCAATGTGGGAGCAGAGGTGAAAGTGGACTGGATGGGAAGCTCCTTGAAGTGGTTGAAGTGTAACCCAGTTCATCTGTGGAGCAAACAACACCTTTCTATCGCCCCTGGTTGGCAAAAAAAAGGCACAGTTGGCTTGTCTGTATCTAACCATTGTCCTCCAAGCTTGTCTGTTGGTTTCTAATCTCAGGGTTTAAATTTGGGCAGCAGCTGTGCCTCTAATTCTATGTTTGTGCTGGAATACACATGGTATATTGGAAGCCCATCCTACCAGTAGGGCTCCAAAGCATTCATGGTACATAAATATTATGGTCACCCTTTTGCCTAAACTACAAAGTCTTTCCTTTCTTTTGACAGATTGAAGACATCGTTACAAGAATGCAAGATGACAAAACAGGTGGAGTTCCCATCCGCACTGTCAAGAGCTTTCTGTCCAAAATCCCCAGTGTCGTCACTGGTAAGAATCCTGGTTAGCAGAGTAGAGAACATAAACTGGTACTTGCTGACTCTAAGCAAACATACTAATGCCACAATAAAGAAGAAACATTAGGAAAAAAATGCCCCCTCTGCTTAATTCTTCTGCATGTTGTTGTGTTATAGGCTGAAGTATTGAACAAAGATTTTTTTAATCTTTGTTTTAATAAGCAAGCATTTATATTTGGAGCGAGTTATCAAAAAATGACATATAGGTTTTGCAGCTGTCAGAGTATCATCAATCAGAGTCATTCCCTATGACAGGTGTAGGAAAATCTTAGGAAAGAGGTCAGGAAAGAGAGTAGAAATTGTCTTTTCACTGATACGCAGATACTCCTACTGGACTTGGGTCACAGGTAGAGGGATGTGAAACACTTTTTATGCATATGTGATGCTTTCTTAAAGCTCTATGTACAAAACCATGGAGGGTGCAGAAACTGGGAGTCAGAGTACAAAACTGTTCCTCCATGTATTTCCAGACAAGATTTCTGGTGCAACAAAGACTTTTGCCATTCATAGATGATGAGTTTATTCAGGGTGATGTGACTTGTATGGCGGACTTGTACTTGGGTTTCTGTTACCTGTGACTTTGCTATCATAAAATTCCTATGGTCATTAAAAATGCAAAAGTTGCATTTGGACACCACCAATAATTGAGAAAAGACCAGCACTTTGAAGGGACCTTCCTTGCTCTTGAGATTTTGGTACTGTTGAAAAGTAATGGAAAAATTCCTGTTGTCAGCAGGGATGCTAGCAGTGCATCTGGTGTCAGGCCATTGCAAAGACAGTGCCATGCAGAGGAATATATGTGAGCTGAAGCATTTAAAAAATGTTTTTACTCTAAAAATGGTTGAAGAGAGTCTGAAGCTGGTTTTGTTGATTCAGGAGTGTGATTTGATTTCCTTGGATCAGAAAAAATGCCCAACTTAAGCTAACGGAATGGAACACAAATCTACAGGATTCTTGTGGATAACCCAGGGAACATGAAAATCAGAATGACATTTTTACTTATATGCATCTCAGTCCAGTTTGTTTTTGTTTTTTATTGCTCAACAGGCTACTCCGTTTGAAATTGATTTCAAGGTAGTGACTCAGTATCAATGGCAGTTGCAGGGTTAGGGTTTTATACGGAAAAAGAAACATGAATCTAGAATGAGATGTGAAAATTGCAGGTTATGGCTGGATCAGGTATGAGCTTACTATTCTCAAAGATTCCTGGGGAAAATAACTATTTATCTGATTTGAAAACTCATTGTATAAGCTCAATAAGCTGTGCAGTACACAGACTGGATGACATAAGACTAACTCAGTTAAAACAGGTTTCTGATATTCCTGTTCATATTCATAGCATTAAAAAAGTAATTGATCTAATCATCAAGCCTCCGTGTGTTACTCAGAAGAAAAAGGAAACAGGAGATCTCACAACATCTTTAAACCTTGGTTAGTAGCTCCCTGGAACAGCTGAAACTGCTCCCTTACACTCAAACACTGGACTTGATCTTGGAGGTCTCATCCAACCCGGCTGATTCTATGATTCTATTCTGGAACAATAGCTGTAATTGCATCATCTTGAAATGGTTGGTTTTCACAACACAGGGAGTAGCAAGAGGGTGAAGATTATTATTTTTAAGAACAAAGCCTCTCTCCAAAGCTCACAGAAAATTCTCAGATTTGTGGGGGGAAAAAGCTCATCCCTTCAGGTGATTTGAAGACAGCTCTTTTGTGATGCACGGACAGTGCATGAAACCTCTGAGTTTGAAAAGTGCGGGAAAGTAATGGCCCAGCTGAGAGCCCAAAGTTTTCTCCTTATCTCATTTCTGTTTTCACATGCATAAGCCTGCCTATTTGTAGACCAAAATCAAAAGAAATATATATATGATATGAGTATTTGTGATAAATGAGTGAAAACAGGAGCACCTACAACTGAATGAAAGCTGAAGGCGCTAGGTTTGTTCGGTCTAGGGAAGGAAAAGCTGAAGGGAATGAGGCAATAGTGAAGACAGGGTTGGGTCCTCTCTCAGAAGTGCATGATGAAGGCAATGGGCACAAGTTGCAGGGAAAGAAATCCCAAGTAGATTTAGATTTAGGAACGAAGTTAGTTATGGTCAGAGAAGCTGAGCGTGGGCCCAGTGGCCTGGAGAGACCCGTGGAACCAGTGTTTTGCAGCTGTTCAAAAACCCCTGAGTCCAGTTGAACTGAGCAGTTTGACCTCACTGTGCTTTTGGCCTTGTTTTGGATGAATTTGGACTAGGCAGCCTCCAGAGAATCTTTTCAACCTGAATTATTCTTATGATCATTGGATACTTAGTTTTAGTGCTTGTCTAACTCTACACAGTAATACGAACACAAGAGAAGGGCTTGTATTTTCAAAAATGTAACATGGGAAGAGCATAATTCTAGACCCTGGCATTCTCACACACTTTTTATTTGTACCTGAAAAATGAAACAGCAATGCTGAGATGTACTTGACAGGCTCACGGTGGCTGTGATTAACAGGAATTTATTTTTGCTTGACACATCTATTGTAATTGCTTCTTACAGGAGAAATGCAAAATCTTAAAGAAAAAAAAATATTACAGTAGTGCCTTGGTGCTCTAAACAGGCAGCTCTGTTTATAGTACAGCAAAGTGCGTGTTTGATTTCAAGTTTGAATACCATGGAAAGAACTGCTCATCTCTGTTTTGCTTTCATCTGTCCTGGTGCCTTAGGTGTGAATGAGGCATTAGGTAACATGAGAAGGAGCCTCAGGGGGTTATCATTAATGGTCCTCTCTTGACAACAGGAATCTGAGAAAAAGGATGAAAAAAAGTTTTTTGAATGTATGATGAGTCTGGGTGGGGATGCTGTGCCAAAGACACACTTTAATATGCATTAGTAGTAGGTTTGTGTATCCTCTTCTCTAGCTTTTGGTTCAAAGTGGGTCAGTCAAAGGAGGACATATCACACCATTGTCTTCTTGGTTAAACCTTCACTTCTACAGACAAGCCATAGAGAATGAAAGTAAGATGGAACCAGTCTGTGCGACATCTGTATGCATGTGTCAGACATTGTCCAATGTTACGTTTGGAGTATGGAATGAAAAAATGCCTGAGGGCAGGTGATAGGTAGTGCTGTGATCCATGCCCAGAATGGGTTGTCAGCCAGTGCATATGATGACAGTTGCTGCAATAAATGGAGTTGCACATTTCTCTTTCAGTGAGAAAAAATTTCCTCGGTAATGATTTTGTTTCTGTAAATGAACTGGCAATTCTCAATTTTGCCAGTCATCTGACTCTTGTAAGAACATCTCATTATACTAACCAGCAAAAAAAATGGTTTTCACATCTTCTTTTTGATTTTCATATAATTACATCTTAAAACTAACTTCCTTTTTGGTAGGAGGACCAAATATACAGTTTCTTCTCCCACTAGTTCAGACTTGGTCCTATATAACATTGCCAAAACTAGTCAGAAAGAAGTCAGGGCTGCAACAGCTGAGCTTTACAGTACAAAAAGCCTCCTTCGTGCTTCCCAATCTGCCCCACATTCTTAACCTCATTCCAGAGTCTCCTGGTTTTTTGAACTGTCTGATCCTGTGTACTGGCACCTTAGCTTCTGTAATTCGAGGGATGCAGTCTAAAATCCTTGCCCTATTCTGCCTTCTTCACGGGAAGTTTTGATACATCTACATTCTGACCCATACCCCCTGACTTGGAGCAGGCCTGTCCCCAGAGCTCCAGTCTGGGTGATACCTCCTCCTCCCAGCAGCAGCCCTCTAGCTGTGCTCATGCACTGCTCCTCACTTCTCTTCTTGCTCTGCTCCCAGAGCTACCTACATGGCTGTGAGCACACCGATGGGTTTCATCCCAGCTGTACTGGAGTGCATTAACATCTGCCATGCAAGCTTTGTGCACACAGTGCTGCCAGTGCATTTTACTGCTGTCCTGCCATGTCTGTCTTATATAAGTCCTGGGCCTTTCTGAGTGGAAAGTGCCAGTATTCCTGAAATGTGGCAGATGGTATGTCGCTACTCGAGACTCAAGAGCTAAACCAAGTTTAAAGTGCCATGTGTCTCTTGTCTGAAGAAGCCAGCGTGTGTCTTGGCAAGTGCCTATGGAGTTGTCCCAGAACACATCAGAATGTCACTCACTTGAAGAAAACGCATTTGGCTGGAGTACAGAAATCCCAGTGTTGTGAAAGAGAGATTTCATTATTGATAGTGTTCCCTGGTGATGCTGTACGGGACAGACAAGCTCTGCTAGAGGATTTCATACACCCATTGTGAAATGAGGTCCCTTAGACAATATCCTCAAGACTGGTCCCTTCTCCTTCAGAGGAGCTCAAACACAGCTCTCATCCAGCCATGGTAACCAGAGGCACAAGGGAGAAACGAGTTCCTCGTGTCCAGGATTTGAAAGGCCCCTGTTCAGAGGAACTGTACAAAAAAAAATGTTGTTGTGTGGGAAGGGAACCAGGACTGACAGTGCTGGTGAGAGCCAATACCCATCACCTAGTAGGGTCTGGAGAACAGACTGCAAAGTTGAGTGTTTGGCCAGAATGTTCGCTTTCTGAATGATTTTTTTGTCAGGGGTAGAACTTGCCTTGGTGCCTTACAGTAACTACTTTAATTGGGAACAAAACAAATGGATTTGGCTTCCCTAGGCTGTCTGTCCAGCTACTTGTATCACCTATCCATAGGGCTTTAACTGCAGGACTGAGTCTGGTAAAGATTTCCCTCAACATCTGGTTAGTGTTGTTCTAGATCTTGTTTGTCTTTCCTCTGTAGTTTTGCTTTGAAAAAACAGGACACTCGAAATGTTGTGCTGACTCTGTTTCAGGCAAATTCAGTAGATATAAGTAGTCCCAAATCTAAACAAAGATCAATCTTGTACTAAACATGAATGAGCCTATGTAGTTAAAAGAAGCAAACAAAAATGCAAACAAATAAAAATAACAAAACTTGAATCAATATCCAAACTAATTTTGGGTGTTCACTGATTTGTAAATAATACAAAGAACAAACTCAGGGTAAAATTGACATATGTTTATATGTCCATATATAGTACTCTATAATTTTTGGTGGTTTTCCACACTTATATACAGCAGATGTTGCACAGTAAATTCAACAGTTTAGCAATTCCTTAGTGGAGACTGGCTTGCCAAATACTGGTCAAGCATACAAATCCATTTATTTCCCATAAAATAATCAATTGCTCTGAGCAAGTTGCATCTAAATTAATTCAAGTCAAGACTGGGCCTCTTCGTAACAACTTGTATTTCCTTCTTTTATGCATCTCTTCTTCAAATTGCACCCAGTGGAAATGTAATTCATCCATTCCTCAAAAAGAAGTCTAATATTTCAAAGCTGCTGAGAATCACACAGCATTAGACATGTCAGCAATTACATGAGTAGCCCGTGCCTTGCAATTACTTTTCATCCTGTAGATTTGTCATAAGCTCTACTCGCATGCCAGGAGACAAATTGACCCAGTTAAGGAGCCAAAGACTTATGCTGCCTTCATCCACAGCACCCTTCTCCCTTCCCTTTTCTCCTTAACTGCATCCAGCTTCTTAGCTGTCAAAAGGGGAGGGGAACGAGGGAGGAAAACATGAAAATCAGCTCCCTGAAGTGTAGTAATTCTTTGCCTGTTGTTAATATGCAAATCAACACCTGGTAAAGCCAAAGTTTAAGGGATTTGATTTTCAGAGGACAAGGGAGATAGCAGATTAATCAAATACGATATGGTTGTCAAATAAATAAGAGAAAGCAACCAGAATTAACACTTGAAACAATAAATATTTAGTATATCTCTGTGCATCTGCACATGTGTAGACCTAAATACGTGTAGTGTGCAAATTTTCTTAAGAATGAGCCTAAGAGTGGTAACTTGTACTCTAGAAGTAACCAAAGACACGCTTCTGCATTTGTAGGTGCTGTGCGAGCGAGGACTGCTGGTGTTTGTGTATCACTGCCCCCTGCTGCAGCCGGGCTACAATTCACTTCATGCAGCTTTCCACAAGCCGTGCTGTGTCTGTAGTGCCTTCCTAGCCCAGGTGTAGTTTGTGTGGTGCATTTTGTATGCCACTCATTCCACTGTAGGGGTCCTCTCTTGCTTTGTGGCATAAACCCAGCCCAAATATTAGTGTATGTGTGACCTGACAACTACTTTGAGCTTTGAGAAGAAGGATGGTTTTCTCAGCTTGCCATTGATGCCACTTCTATATGCCTGCTTCATAGTTCTCTGTCCTCTTCATGATTGTTCATTCCACAAAAGCATGCTTGTACATCACACAAAGCTTACACATCCTTTTAAAATGTGTGCATGCATAATGGGATAAGTTCTAAATGATTAAATGAAATTAACCATCACTTAAAAGTACCAAGAACTGGATGTTTTACAGAACCATGTTCTTTCATATGAGAGTACTTGAAAGTAGTCATACCTGAGATGGAAAACCCTGGAGGAAATACTCATCACAGTAGCTGGGTGCATTAAAATCTGGCTTAGGCCTCTGAAACAGTGAGTTTTTAGTATTCAGTCAGTAAAACTGTCTCTTAAGTGCTAAAGCCCTGAATATTATGAGAAGTTTAACTTCCTCTACATTGGAACTGTGGAGGGCCTTCCTGGTCCTACTAGAACTTGCTGTATTTCACCTTCTGCATCTGCTAAGTGAAGCTATGACAAATCATAAACTTAAATAATTGTGGTGCGTGGATATTCCTGTGACCAGTGAAACTGCAATAAAAATCACCAAATGGTCCAGCTTTATCTTTCTGCAGTGATTTGTCTGGGTTTTTTTTTAGATAGCAGAGATATTGGCAAAAGGGAAAATAAAACCAAGAAGGCCTTCCAACCACATGGGCAGAAATTAAACCACAATTATAATTTTTCTTATTGATGAACATGATCGTAGAAGTTGGTGAGCTGGAAAGCATCAAATGAAACCCATGAGCCTGGAACGAAGCAGATCTATTTAAAATGGTTTTGTTTCTTTTTTTTTTCTACACAAGATTTGCTTTTAGGTCTTTGCAGTCTTGCAGTTGAGACTAAAAGCTGGAATAGAGACAGATTGATAATAAATTGCCTGCTGAGCTCCAGTGTTTAGATGAATTGGTAATTCCATCACAATAAGAAAAAATAGTACATATTAAGAACATTTTTGTTGCTGACTGCAGTTTTATTCTGAAACACAGTGTTTTGCTGATGGAATATTGTGGGTAATGCATAAAGCATTAAAAAGAAAAGCCAAAAGTATTTCAATGCTTGTAGAAATATATAGGGATGAATGATGAATGCTTTTCTGCATTCATCTTGCTGTCTTCAGAAGTGCAGCATTATTACAGAAGGTTATTGCCAGATATGAATGACACAGCAGAAGAGCAGAGATTAATTATAAGAACTGTGTGGCTTTGTTGTGGATGTGAGTGTTGAGCAGACTGCACTGAAGCTGCAATACTTCACCTCTCCTGTCTTCACTTCATGGCAACCTGAGAGTTGTGTGGTGAAGGAGCTACCAACACAGTTTTGTTTTGTTTTTTTCCCCCACACCTCTTACTTTGTTTCTGCCTTCCCTCCAGCATTCCCGTGGGCTGCTAAGCATCAGATTCACAGCAGAGCAGCTTTGCTCCTGCTGTGCCCAAGAAGCCATGTACCCACCAAGAAGTACGTGGAGAACTGACCCTTATAGAAACCAGTTTTAATTTAAGGTACCGTGAGGGCAATGATATGTAAGTGTTCAACGGTAAGCAACAGCAACATGAAGGCAGAGATCTTTAAATGTAGTTTGACAGCTATTGGTTTGTGTCTGTTGCATTAATTCAATGCCATTGCAACTGTTAGAAAAATAAACCCCTCCCATTACTGGGTGAATAAATCTACCTCATTTTTCTATGCATATATTTTGTTCATTGTTATCTAATATTCTTTGGCTTTTTTTAGTCAAAATAATTTTCAATATTATTTATTGAGCAAGTTCTTAGTTGTGTTTTAATTAAAGAGTTTTTATTGCAAAAAAAGCCAAGAGTTTGTTCTGAGGTTTAAATTTCCTGACTTTAATTGGTGTGGTTTGTAAAGAAATGCAGAAGTTAACTTCAATAACTCTAAATGCAGTCTCATAAATAATTGTTACATGTTAGGTTTGATAGGTGAATGAGTTGTGTATTTTTGATGTATCTCAGTTACAAAATTGGAGTTACCATCAGTGTAATTGTTGGGGGTGGGGTGAAAAGGAAGGGTTCAGTTCGGTTTTTTACTTTAAATAGTACAAAGAATTACTCAGAGTACCAGCTTATTTTTACTAGGCATAAATAGCGCATAACTCAGAAATCACTGTTGCTGAAAGCAGCACTGGGCAGTGAGAAAATACCGCCAGAAGATGCTGTAGCTGAAGGGGATTGGCACAGTGCTAGAGTGGACAAACTGTATGGCCTGGTTTGTGTGGATACCCGGAATGATTGATGAATAACTTGTTTTATTTTTCCTCTTCCAGTAGAAAAATGCACCTTCTTGATCTGTTATGTATTTGCACTATGCAGCACCTGAAAGTGTCATAGATTTGGTTTTAGAACCTTCTATAAGACAGGACAAACAGGAAAACAGAATTGCTTTTAGGTTTCCCATGTGTATCCATTATTATAAATAATATACATTTGTGTGTTTTCTCTAACTTTCTTTTCCTGCATGGATAAATCTCTCAAAATTGCTTGCTTGGTTTCCCATGGATTTGTTTTGATTATGGTGTGAATTTATGAGCTTGGATATTTTTGATGTATGATTCACTACCACATGCAGAGAAGAAAATTGTATTTTGGTCCTGCAGAGAAATAAAACTAAGCAATTAGGTCTTTGTTCAATTAATTCCTATTTGGTGGCCACATGCTTTGCTAGAAGAGAGTCCCAGAATTCTGCTCCATTACAAGGTCACTTGCACTATAAGAAATTTATCCATGCAGATAGCTCCACAATAAAGCTAGGAATGCAGATTAACTCTTACCTGGGACTGAGTAATAAAACTTGCTGGAAACTTTGAGAAGTTAGTTAATGTAAAATGTTAATTATACTCAGAGGTTAAAAAAAAAAAAATAACAAAGATTGATAAGAAAAGTGATGTGTGTCTCTACTGGTGAAAGGTTTACATGCATAAGGGTTTTAAATTGCATTGCATAGAAATGTTGTTATTTTTGTACCTATTTTAATGTGGATAGGATTGTCTCTCTTTTTTCCCCTTGGTGGTTTTTTTTTGGTTTGTTTTTTGTTGTTGTTTTTTGGTTTTTTTGGTTTTTTTTTGTTTTGTTTTGTTTTTTTTTAGTTTTTGTTTTGGTGGGGTTTTGTGTGGAAATGCATTTGTTTGCTGTTTTATGTCAAAACAATTGTCAAATTCATTTGATGGAATAGTTTCTAATGAGTTTTTCTCTTATGACAGTTTACTTTTGCCCTAAGTATTCATCAAGTTTCATTCTTATTTCCTGAATAGGTTAGAATGATAGAAAAACATGCTTTTTAGCAAATGAGATATTTGGCAACTGTCCCGTGGTCTTTTGTTGAATGCTGTCTGTTTTACCCCTGCCAGACAGAGACAGGTGAGCTTTCTGAGGAAACACTAGTAGCCGTAGAAAAGAGAGTTACTGTGTTCTGATAAAATTTTGATCACAAGAATATTTAAGGCTATTGTTGCTGAAGCCAGTGAATTGGACAGCACCATACTCATCAAAGGGTTTTTTCTTTTGTCAAGCAGAAAAAAACCACAGTCTGAATTCTAAATCTTTTAAAATATGATTTATAGTTTTGCACTGTAGCATCTCATGTTTGTAATTTATGTAATTGCTAAATGGGTAGTGCATTATAGGGTTTTTTTTACTTTGTTGTTTGGGGGTTTTTGTTTTTAAGTAGGAAGAGTTGATGTTAGAGCTTCAAAGAGTGTTGGGTCCTTGGCCCAGTGGTTTGTTTTCTTGGAGAGCTGTAAGGATACTTGGAGATGACATAACCCAAGAAGTTGAAAACATACAACTTAAAAATGGGGGCAAAAAAAGCAGGGTGGGGAAAAAAAACTCATAAATGGATTAAAAAAAAAAAAAAAAGAA